>CM019152.1:20323389-20598184 GCA_009733165.1 Naja naja | reverse complement strand
TCCTCAGGCCTGATCCCCACCCACCCCTTTTAATATAAGAAAGCCGCCATATTAACAAAGAAATGCCCCTTCTGGAAGAGAAAAGGCTTCCCTGAAGTAAAATCTCTCAAATGGCTGTCCCCTGTGAATGGATATTTAGCTTCACAAACTGTTCCATTCATAAACAAAACGCCTTCAGCTACAACCACCACAGAAGGTTGGAATTGATCAGATTAAAAAGCAGAGAGACAAAAAACACTTAAAATCAACATTCCCCATCCAGCTCCAAAGACAAGGCAGGGCCTCTCATCCACAATAGGAGTCAGGCAACAACAGTTAGAATATTAAAAAGGCACACTCAAGCACAGATTAAAAGTCCATTTCACAATGAGCTTGGTCCTCTAAATCACAAAGCCCTACAACCACGTAAAAATCCATTCACTCACCAAGCTGTTTTGTCAGCTGTCCCAGAACCGATTTCTGTGTCATTTCACTTCCAATTACTAAATAAATGGAGGCCTCCTTTCCAACTGCAGCTTGCCTCCAAATTATTTCTCCTGCATCTTTCTCCTGGCTTGGAACCAGACCAGTTTTTACTTCCAAAAATTGGACTTGTAGAACCAACTCCCCGTGGGCTCCGGATCTGCGCTCTTTCCGCCACAATCTGAAAACTTGTCTGTTTGAACAGGCCGGGGTGTACTGACCTCTCAGGGAGGGGGGTTTTAAATTGATTTTATGTGGGCTTGTAGTGTTTAATTCATTTTTAATGTATTTATTGTTGTTATTTTTAGTTGTGAGCCACCCCGAGTCCTTTCGGAGAGGGGGCCGCATACAAGTCCAATTATTAAATTAAATTAAATTAAATGTATTTACTTAATAAACAGTTATATTTTTCTGGTTACCTTATATATATATATTTTTAAATGCTATGGCCATGGGTACCTACTACTTGGAGGGAAAAATTGTTTTCTTAAATATTATATCTATTTACAATTTTACAATAAAGCAACCTCCTTTTTTCAGTCTTTTATGTGCATCTGCACAGAAGTTGTGCCCACTTTAAAAGAATCTACTCCATTAATAGGCTTCTGAAATGCTGAAAGAACATTTTCCAGCTGTGCTTGGAAAAGAGGCACTGCTTTATGGAATGGCATAGATGTTTTACTGATGCAAGTTCCAAAGCAATTATTCTGAATCATTTTAAATGCCTACACAATTTTAATGTGTAATCTCAACTGTCAGTATCTTATTTTTCCATCTATCCCCTATCAGAACTGATGAAGTTTCTTGGATGAGAAGCGAAACATTTTCTTCTTCCTCAAGAAAAAAACAACCCAGCTGACTTTTGAAAAACCACCTTTGAGACAAATATGACCTGGATACCCTGAGAATCTTCACTGACATTTACACAATTTAAATATTTTTATTATCTAATTATTTTTAATATAGATATATTCTAGATAGTTTCTTTGGTTATTCTATAATTGTTGCACCTGAGGAAGATGGGTGGTTAAGCAATGCAAAATATAATAAACAAACAAACAAAATAAATAGGTCATTTTCCCATTATAAATCTTATTGGGTATGAATGAAGGACTATAAATGTGTTACTGTTGTTATAGTTTAATAATATGAAGTAAACTAGCCTTAATTCTAGGACAAAGAGGCATAGCAGATAATAATCTTTTTAAAATATGGCAATAATGGAAAAAAATTTATTTATTTATTTATTATTTGAACTTATATGCCGCCCCATCTCCGAAGACTCAGGCGCTTACAACTAAAAACAAGGAACAATAAATACATTAAAAAACAATTAGATTAAATTATAAGTCCAAACGTTTATAAAATACTTAAAAATAATTAAAAATAACCCTCCCCAAAGGGTCACAGGGTCACAGCCCGGGTTGGTCAAATAACCAGGTCTTCAACTCGCGGCGGAAGGTGTGGAGGTCAGGGGCCAGGCGAGCTCCAAAGGCAGTTGATTCCAGAGGTCAGGGCCGCGACAGAAAAGGCTTGTCGTCGGGAACCGCCAGCCGGCATTGGCCTGCCGACGGGACCCCGAGGAGTCCCTGCCTATGAGCTCGCACAGGGCGATCGGTATTTGACATTGGAAGAAGACGCTCCCTTAAATATTGAGGACCCATGTCGTGAAGGACTTTGTATGTTAACACTAAAACCTTGAATCTCACCCGGAGTGCAACCGCAACCAATGCAGGCCGCGCGGAGGGGGTCACATGGGAGAACCGGTAACTCCCATCACCACCCCCCGCCGCATTCTGCACCAGCTGCAATCTCCGGATGGTATGCAAGGGCAGTCCCAAATAGAGAGCGTTGCAGTAGTCGAGCCTAGAGGTAACAAGGGCATGAGTGATCGTGCGCAGGGTGTCCCGGTCCAGAAAAGGGCGAAGTTGTCGAACAAGGCGGAGTTGGGCAAAGGCCCCCCTGGCAATGGCCCCCACCTGCTCCTCCAACCGGAGCCGTACATCCAGGAGGACCCCCAGATTCCGCGCCCTATCCAGGGGCAACACCTCTCCCCTATGGCCAAAGATGGATAATCTTGACTGGGCCGGGACACCGGTATGCACAGCCACTCAGTCTTGGCCGGGTTGAGTCGAAGCATGTTCCCGCTCATCCAGTTCCGCACCGCATCCAAACACGGGTCATCAGGAGAGGGCATCACTGATCTGGCCTGGGGTGGAAATGTACAGCTGAGTATCATCAGCGTACTGGTGGAATTTCACCCCAAAACCACGGATGATCTCACCCAGCGGCTTCATGTAGATGTTAAATAAAGGGGGAAAGGACCGACCCCTGAGGGACCCCACAGAAGAGCACCCTAGGGGACGACCTGACCCCCCCCGCCACCCGATTGCGACCGCCGGAGAGGTAGGAGGAGAACCACCGAGAACGGTGCCCCCCACTCCCAACCCCCAAGGCGACGCAAAGGATACCATGGTCGATGGTATCGAAGGCCGCTGAGAGGTCTAATAGGACCAGGACAGAGGAAAAACCCCTATCCCGAGCCCTCCAGAGATCATCCATCAGCGCGACCAATGCCGTCTCCGTGCTGTACCCAGGTCGGAAGCCCGATTGATACGGATCTAGGTAGTCCGCTTCATCCAGGAAAAGCGGAACCTGTTGAGCCACCACACTCTCAACAACCTTCGCCAGGAAACGAAGGTTGGAGACTGGACGAAAGTTGTCTAACACAGTCGGGTCCAGGGCAGGCTTCTTCAGGAGGGTCTCACCACCGCCTCTTTCAAGGCGGTGGGAAAGACACCCTCCCTTAAAGAAAGACACCCTCCCTTAAAGAAGCGTTGATAACTGCCCGGAGCCAACCGCAGGTGGCCTCCCTGGCGGCATAAGCCAGCCAGGAGGGACACGGGTCCAACAAACATGTGGTGGAACTCATACGCCGCATAATCCTGTCCACTTCATCCTCGGAAACCGGATCGAACTCATCCCAAATAACCAGACTCCCTGCACCCCCTTCCTCAGACCACTGCAAATCGGAGGATAACCCATCCCGAATACGAGCAATCTTATCCGACAGATATTGAACAAATTCCTCGGCCTTACCCCGCAACGGGTCCGACCCCCCCTCTAACCGAAGGAAAAATGGGGGAAGAGGAAAGAAATATGCTTGTATAAAAGAGGTAAGAGTTATTTTTAATTCATTTCTCTGCTCTTTAATCCAGGACCTGAGAAGTAACTGGTGCTCTGAGAAATGGAACAAGAATTTTAATGATAACAATAACTGAAGTGCAGGGTGTTGATCTTTTAGGATCACAGAATCTTTCCACAGCAACACCTTTGCCAAGACTATTGGATGGCATGGACACAGTATTCAGCACTCTTCTAAGGATGTGTTGATTACTCTTATATGGGACTTGAATGTATGAAAAAATAGCATGTGAAAGCATGTCTTCAGTTGATGCTTCATAATCTTCCTTCTCCTCCTCCTATTTTGAAACAAGTCTTTTATGAGAACACACATATCAGTGGCTTCTACAGTAGTGCAATTTAGTAATGGACAGAACTACTTCTCCCTTCTCCTTCATTTATTTTGAAACACGTCTTTTATGAGCAACACATAGTAACCTCTAGTGCAATTTAGTAGTGGACAGAACTTATAGTGGTCAATTCCTTCTCTTCTGCTCTAGTTGACACAGAGGTACTCCTGAAGCATAATTTTCCATTCATAGACTTATATATTCTGAGTTTTCATCTCCCTTTTCTAAGCTCAACATGGCACCTTCAGCTAAACTAATAATACTTACAGTATTTTGTGGTAAATGTCCTGAATCTGTACAGTCCATTTAGCATGCAATTTTGTACAGCTTATTCAGAGCCATCCAGTTCATTAAGCTAATTGCCTATTCCCTACCAAAACTATCTAATTATTTCATTAAAAAAAGTTTTAAGCCCCACCCATCAAGGAATTGACTGAATTGGATCATGCAATTACCAAGGTGAGTGCAGCTGCAGAGATGCAGTAAATTCCTTGTCTGGTAGCCCTCTACAATGAAACAATTGTATCACACTTTACTCTTGAAAGAGTTGTACATCAATTGCATTGGAAGTCTTTCAGAATTATATGCCAGACATTTTCTGTTGTCAAATGACACAAACAAAGTACAATTTATGCTCACTTTCCCTTATTCCTCATGTCTTACTGGATCCACTAAAACCTCACTGTATGATTAGTCTCCCCACTCCTTAATCTGGACATTTAGAAAAATAGGTGAAAGATCTTAATTGACACAAATGGATACTTTATAGTTTTCTCTATAGTTTTCTTTAAAGTTTTTTTCTTTAAATCAAGAATCAAGTGTTATATGGAGGAATTTTCCAATCTAAGTTTGGTCATTAAGTCATGATCTGAATTAAAGTCATATTGTAGACTAAACAATAAAAACGAGGACCAACTGCTTGCTGGATAATTGAAAACAACATGCAATTTGCTTCTTAGATTTATGTCTAACTGTTATCTGAGTCATGATTAAATCTGCTACTATGAGAATGGGTCTCTTAGAATTAAGTATGGCTATTACCCAAACTAAGCTAATGATAGCGCCTCAGATTTCTGTTCAACTAAGTTGTTACAGTAGCCAGCATCCCCATATATGGGAAAATTGAATCTGTCCTTCCAGCTCACAATCTTGCTCACAGTCTTGGTTCACAGTTTGCAATATTCCCACGAATATGCCTTCTTCTGTGAATCAGGGGGTGTCTGGCTATGGTTCTGGTGAGAGATTAATGATTTGAGAATGGCCTGGATCCCATGTCCAGGAAAAGAGACTGCTCTCATGCCCATGAAGCTTTTCTTTTTTGGTAAATTGCTGAGGTATGAGAGGCTTCCGTTCCTTGCTGGCATATTTTGTATTCTGCCCAAAGAAACAATCGTATCAGGTTCAGGAAGGCAAGTAGTGGGAAGGGCAAGGAAACAGGAACTGTCTCTACGGATGTCCTCCTGGGAGGGAAGTCAGCCACCTTCTGGAACAAACAGAAAGGCTGAAAACAGTGAGGCCAATTTCAACCAAGGTTCACAGCAAAGTGTCTACTTTATCAGATAGGACTGGGAAAACAATGATGGTTTCAAAGCCAGGACCTAACTGAGTGCTCTTCTGTTTTAGAAACCAAGTGGGGATGTCAGACAGGCCAACATACAGTAGCTGTGGTAGGAGGTTTATGTCATCATAAAATTAAAATTTGTTTTTAATTGGTGATGCCATAATAGTTTGGACTTTGAGTTTCAAAATGCAAAACGTATGCTTTACCATTTATTTATTTAGTTTAAATCTTATTCTTTTTGTGCATTTTGCATTGCTGGAGGGAACTATTTGTGTATTTTGGAGAGTAGGAATATAATTAAAGCAAGGATTAGTGAAATAACTTACTGAATCAGAAAGAAAGTTTATTATAGGAACTACATGGAGGTCAAGGAAGAGCTTGGCTCTTAACTAACAACATCCTTTCAGGTGAGAATCAAGAGAATAAGTATGCTTGTGAAAACAAAGATAGGTAGGAACATCTTGAGGTTATCCCAAAAGAGTGGGTAGATGAAAAGGCAAAGGATGGTAGAGAAAATGCTTAGTGTGACATACTGTTTGTCCTTCAAGGTAGTCCAGATAAGAAACACCAACCATAAGTATCAACACTATCTTTCTTGTAAGGTTGAGTAAAATCTTGTAGGATTGAAAACACATCTCTTCCTCCTCAGTTTACCATCCAAAAAGTTAGGGAGGGTCCCTTTTTAGATACTTAGCATGCTGCCATTCCTTCTGAGGACTAAGCTGCCTCTCATCTGACCATCAAGCAGCATATAAATAATGATAATAACTCAGTTGAGGAAACACAATCATGGCAATTAACACCTATGTAATTCCAGTCATTAGATCTATCCATCACCATCGACAAAATCACCATCAGTCAACTGCAAAATACTACTTTACTTTGGATAGTTTACGTCTTGCAACACCATTTAACAACAAAATCTGCTTATCCCAGATCCTTGGGAAAGACTTGATAGGTGGATTAAAAAATGCCAAAACCAATCTAAACATCTATCCAACTGTGCAACCAGCAAAAATAATAATACTTCCCAGCTGTCCCTTGTGATCAGTAGCTTTTGATGTGTGTATAATCCATACCAATACACTCATACATTCTGCAGGTACAACACTGGGTCCCACAAAAATGAGTAATGTGCTAGATATGTAATGTATGTCTGTAAGTATACTTAACTCTGAACTTAAGTTCCTTTCTAAAGCAGTAGGATTGATGACTATTTCTGGAGATAATATTAATGCAAAGCTAGAATATTCATGTTTTAAGAAAGTCAATAATTGCTGAAAGAAGGAAAATAATGAATAAACATAAGCAACTCATATAGTGGTTTAAGATGTTGTATTAGGAGTGGATAGACTACAGTTCTATTCTACCCACAGTCATAGAAATTCAGTAGGTAGTTTTGGCCAGTAACTCTTTCTTAACTCATTGGGTTATCATGAGGGAAAATAGAAAGAGGGAACACAGTGTATGCTATATATGCTGAATAAAAGGTAGAATAAAGCTAATAAATAAAAGCAGACCCGCCTAACAATACTGAGCTTGAATTCTTACATTGAATTCCTACAAGATACCTGTAAACATACAGCTTTTAACATTGGAATAATGGGTAATATGCTTTATTTATCTTCATATGTTGGTACAATATAATGAAATTATGAGATTGGGTCTGCATCCAGATAATGACTTCTACTGTAATTCCAATCACTGTAGAGTTTTTATAAATTTATTTATTAAATGCGTTTGCTGCCATCTTGTCACAAAGTGTTCACAATGGATTTTTCCTGATAAGAAAAAGAAATAGGAATAGTGGCTTGAAAAAGATGCTGCAGTTAGTCCCCACCATAAAATTCTGTGAATTAAGTGTGACAGTTGCACAATAAAGACTTCATCTAAAATCTATCTTCTATCTATCTATCATCTCTCTCTCTCTCTCTCTCTCTCTATCATCTATCTATCTATCTATCTATCTATCTATCTATCTATCTATCTATCATCTATCTATCTACCTACCTACCTACCTACCTATCCTCTATCTACATATAAAAGCGAAATACCACTCCTGCATCATCAAAATCTCCAGAACCGTAAAGCCTACAAACTTCAAATTTGGCACATATGTTCCTCTTGACTTCTACCGTGTTTCCCCGAAAATAAGACCTACCCCGAAAGTAAGACCTAGCACTATTTTCTAAACCTGCCCTAATATAAGACCTACCCCGAAAATAAGACCTAGTGTAAATCTCCAGTTCCAGGAGGACTTTTCAGGGAGCAACCGTGCACCCGCGAAACACCCCCCCTACACACTCACACCCACTATTTGGCACCATAAATATATAAGACCTACCCTGAAAATAAGACCTAGTGTGTTTTTGGGAGCCAAAAAAAATATAAGACAGTGTCTTATTTTCGGGGAAACACGGTAAGTGCTCACTAAGAAAGGATTTTTCAAAATGACCATCACAGCATTAGTATTTCATATATGATTATTAACAGGTTCTGATGCTAAGCAGTTCAACTCCCCCTCCCCACCTGAAAAGAAATCTGTTCCAACTGCAAAACACAAACAGAGGAGAGGAGTTTCAGTTTCAGCTTTAGTTTCACAGCACCAAGCAGCTTTAGTACAGAACAGTTGAGCTAAGCCACACCCAGGCTCCTTGCTGTCTCCTTCTTGCTCACACAGCAAATACTGTTTTAGTTTCCAAACAGCCCTCAACTCTCTCACACACTGACAGGATGCTAGCCAGATGAATACCGATGGATGCTGGTAGGCAGAGGCACAATTTTTTCCCCTTCTTTTCTTCCCCCAAAACTAAGCCCGATCACATAGTTTTGTAGTGAAGCATGGCTATCCAGATAGCATATTATATGCTTGTTGATACTAAGCATTGTTTCTAAATGATAGATTCATGTCTACCCTGTGTCCCATGCCTCTATATTTGGACATTAAACTAAAGATCCAGGCATGTTATTTTCTTGAAGTGACCATTCTGCTCACTTCCTTACTCTTAACTGCCTTTCTCATTTTCTTTATATCAGTTGTCACTCTCCAATTCATTTGTATTTTTACAATACTCTTGGCATTTCTTTTTTTTATTCCTTTCATCACTTTTTTGTTGGTCCGTTAATTTTCCTTTTCTCTGAAGTTATAAATACCAGTGGTTCTTCTTTTCTCTGAAGTAATAAATACCAGACTTTTGCTCTGCTTCCAGAAGCTCTGGGCAAAATTCCTCTCTGGTGAGTATGTCTTCCTATGGGGGCAGTCATGATTTCAGATGAGCGTACACTTTCTGATGGTAGGGGTCTCCTTATTCCTCAATTTTGAAGTATATCTGTAGGAACTCGACTTTACTATTCTGAGAGGAGATGGCTTTGGAAGCTTTTGGAGAGATCCAGGGAGGACTCTTGGTTTATAAAGCTTCATTTAGGACTGGGAAAGCAGGCAACAAGAGCAGAAGTAATACAGAAGTAGAAATCATTTGGTTTTTTTCCCTTCCTACAATGGGACTTGGGAATATCTGTACACATGGCAGGCAGGTAAAAGGATGGAGCAGCTAGAAATCATCTTCATATTAAGTGACTCCTTCAGAACATGTGGCTCTCTATATTATTGTTAGAGTCTACCTGTGAAAAATCCCCATCAATATAATAAAAGATGAGAACTAAATGCTAAAAACATGGATAGTCACAAGCAATTAAGTTTGCAGAAGTTTGAAAATGGTATGCAACTTCTCCTATGCCTCATTTGCATTGATACAGCCAATGGGAGGGCATTGAATATCAGGGAACTCATTGATGTTGAAGCCAATGTTGAAGAGACATGCAGAGCAACACATCCGAGAATCAGGGATGACCCATCCCTGTGTATTATATATATTTTAAAACTTCTCTCTACACAAGCATAGGCAACATTTGTAATATTTGGACAACAAGGTGGATGTGAGGGAGGCAGGATTTTAAGCATATTCTTTCCCTTTCAGTGGCCTAATTTTCATAGAAGTTGTAAAGGGAAAGCTGTATAGGCTCTATAGATAAAATTGTGAGTGAGTCAGCACCTTTTCAAACTAACAAATGTTGAAAATATAATGCTTCGTGAATTCCATGCATATGATTAAGAGAATTGCAGTTCATAAAGGAGTATAAATAGTTTAATAACATTTGTTAGGCTGAAAAGGTTCTACTGGGCTATTTAATTTTTATAGTGAGTTAAGCCTAACACATTTCACATTCCTATTAAAAAACAGGGGAAAAATTGAGACCTTATTTGGTATTTGGATGTCAAGTATTAGCAGCCTAACATGTCACAAAAATAATTGATGGGATTATTTGCTATCTACAAGCCACATAGTACATACTGTTGTCTTAAACAAAATGTCATTATTTTCCTCATTAAAATTAGCTGAGAATGTCCACCAAAATAATGCAGGGAGGGAGAAAGGAAGGAAGGAAGGAAAGAAGGAAAGAAGGAAAGAAGGAAAGGAGATTGTGTTTAGGCTCAATCCATTCCACTGAGGTAGAATGGGGCATTTAGCACACTGCATAAATGTGAATACACAGACAGAGACATTTACATACTTTCATATATACATACAGTGTAGGACCATTATATTAGGAATCATGCCATCTAGAGTAAGTGGAACAAGGAAAACAAAGATTCAAAGTACAACTTAAAATTTCTATTTGATCTTAGGCAGGCATACTAATGTAGCAACACAACACCCTCTTGTGGAATGATTATATACCAGAGGCTTAAAAGTCAATAAAGCTACCTTTGAATCACACTTGATCCTCAGTGACTACATAGGCATCACTCCATGGAGTGATCTTGGCAGCAATATGTAAAACTCTTTTAGCTATGTGATTTCTTATTGCCCCCCCCCCCAATACTCACATATATTCTCCACCTTTTCTTAAACTATTCTGGTCCCATCACTCCGCTAGCTTGCCATCATTCTCTTTTCATTTTATTCCTTCTCTGGTCCTACTCAGATTAATTGTCTTGCTCTAAGAGCAGAGTAATTTATCCATTTACAAGCATCCACTCACTTTGACATTATGATAAGTGGATAATTTGTGATCTTAGAGTTCAGCACCATTACTTTCTCCATAAAACCCTTAGTGATATAGATAATTAACAAAGAATCTCTATTCTTAGCTCAAGTCCAAAAGAGAGGAAAATGATTCTACAGTATATAGAACATATTTAATAACTAGCTTTTGAAAGAAACTTTAAAAGTTCAAAAGCTTGAAAAGTTTTTTAAGGATACAAGTCTATGGTTAAAATAACATAAGATAGGTCATTATGTAAACTCAGTTATGAAGGTGATAGGCAAACAAAATATATTGATAAGACAGAGTCAAATTAATTATTACTTATTAAGACACCATGGCAATATTTCAAGCTTTGGGGGAACTTAATCCAATAGTTATAGTAATTTTCTAAAGTTTTGCTATCTTGCAGGAGAAGCTTTCTACCAAGTCTTTCACTAGTGCTATAGTGATCTTATTGTATATTAATTTCATGTTTCCAGAGTACCAAGAGTCTCATATAAATATTCTGCATTGTTCCAGTCCTATATTTCTATTGATAATTCATTTTTGTATCTGAATTAATAGGTGGTAAGTCTTTAGTCAAAATCTGGCTTTAAAATATTAGTGCACAAAAGGCACTAAGTGTAAGGAGTAAGAAACAGACATGGAACCCTTTCACACAAGGGACCCACAGCATATCTCTCCTGCTGGACCTGATAGGTTGGGTAGATGTAATAGGGAAGAGGTGGCTCCTTAGATAAACTAGCCATTTGGTCAAAATTATTTCCCAGTACTATTCTGTAACATGTTGGGAGAAAAAAGGTAACAAAAAAAGGTCACCCAGAACAATCCGGTTGCTCTTCCGTCGTGGTCAGAACAGAATCCGTGATTGTGCGTGGTTTTGTTCTGGGATCACTTGTTGGATGATCCCAATTGGGACCGGAACCACCCTGAAAGGATAGTGAAGAAAGGGGGAATCGCTTGGAGGGTCAAGGGGAACCGCATCTCCCCTCCCTAACAGGATAAACTCCCTCTGAAGACAAGTTGCAGCAGTGGTCAAAAATGGCCACCACAAAGATGGGAAGCAGTCCGGGAAACTAAGACTGTGCAGGAGAGGTGAAGTTGTAAGCAGAGTGTGAACCAGGCTAAACATATGGATATTAAAGTACCCCAGAACTAAGGAATAAAGAACTATTTTGTGAAAGTGCTGAAGTGGCGAGCAGAGAGAGAAAGAAGAAAATTGAAACTTATAAAACTGGCTTTGAATATTGACAGAATTAATTTGGAGGTGAAAATTTAGAAGAAAATATTTGAACATAAAAGGCTTGGAATTTAAATTGGATAATTATTGGATTTTTGGCACTAAATAGCCATAAATAAATGCTGGAATAGAATGTGTTGAAAAGAAATAATAGCTAATAATTGGAATTAGCAAAATTAACAAAAATTTTATTTAAAAAAGAGGTGGAACGTGGAAACAGAATTGAGACCACCACCTAATGGTACAGGAAAAATTTCAGTGACTTTTTGAAAAGTGTCTGGTCTTCTTAAGATTGACTTGGAACTTAAAAGAAATAAGAGGAACTCCATTATAATAAAATAAAAACCATGAAAAACCCTGAAAAGTGAAATATTATTACAAAGGGGAAGTCCTTCGGGAGAGAGGGCGGCATATAAGACCAAATAATAAATAAATAAATAAATAAATAAATAAATAAATAAATAAGACATCTGAAGAAATTGCTTTGGAACTACCCAGTGACTTTGGGAAAAACTAATAGAAGGGACCTGGAAACAAAGACTAATGGACATTGATTGTTGAAATTAAATATAAAAGACGCTGGTTGAAACAACCTATTGGACATTTGGATTGTATAATTATCAAGGAAAGCGGGGGGGAAAGGAGCAGCCTAAAAAATGGGAGAACTATTTGTAGAAATGAGATTGGATCTACAAGATATGAAAGAAATAATGAAAGTGAATCTGGAAATGTGCAACAATATATTACAAAAACTAGAAATGGTGACTCAGTTTGAAGAAGAACAAAGAGAACCAGAAGAGGAGGAGTTAAACAGAGAGGAAACCAGCCTTGAAGATCAAGTGGAACAATGACCTTTTAAACAGGGGGGGAGGGGAGAATTAAAGTTAAAAATTTGTAGTTTAGTGTAATAACGAAAGGGGGAATGGTTCGGAAAGTTAAAGGGAAAAAACAGAAGAGGGAATTATAGAAGAACAATTGAAAGAGGAAGGGGGATAAAATAAATAACTGGAATAAGGAATGGAGGGAAATAATAATGGGAAAAAAGGGAATTAAGAGAAAGGACCAGAAAAGAAAGAGAAACAGGAAACAAACAAGAATGAAAAGAAATTACATAGTTAAGATGAGAAACAATGGGTAAAAGAATAATAGGGAAAAAGATTCTGCAAGGTAATGTGTTGTGATATATAAGAATAAGGAATTGACGGAAAGATTTTTATAATTAATTGAATAGATTAATATTTTTGTAATATATAGTTTTACAAGGTGATTGAGAGAAAGAATACTATGCAGAATCTGACTTAAAATATATGTATATGTGATATGTAGTAGACAGGAGAATATTGTTATTAATGTAGAATGAGGTAATTATAATGAATTAAAGAGAATAAATGGAGGGAAAACATAAGGTAAATAGGTGGTAAGCTCAAATTGACAACCAAAGGAGACAACTTTTTAACTAACAGAATAAGGATGGAATTATTGAATAATAAATGAAATAACAATATGTGATAAAATTGCAAATGTGACAGATAAAAGTAATATGTATAATGAATATAGAAAAGAAATAAGAATCCTAGATAATATTGTAAAGCAAGATATGAGAATATTTTAAGAAAAATGAAATAATTTAAGCTATGAACTGAAATTTAATAAAATAGGTTTAATGAATATAATATTTGGGAATATTTAAAAGAAAATAGAGTAAATAATAATGTGATATGAATTTGAACAAGAAGATGGATATATAACCATGGTCATGTTTGTATTGAAATATAAAAAACTGGAACCACATTGCGTGCCAAAAGAGATGTTTCTTTTCAAAAGATATATAAAAACAAAAGAAGAAATTGAATAATGAAATTATTGTATATGTTTAAATAATATGGTGATTGGCATTAGAAGAAGGTATTGGAATGCTGAATAATTAAACAATGAAGGATCATAAATTATTATAAATATGTGTATTAATATTAGAATTATATATACAAATGTGATGAATGTAAGGGATGTGATTAATGTTATTTCTGTTTGCACCAAAATGTATGATGATTAGGTGCCACACTGTTTATGTATTGATGACTATAAGTAGAATAAATAAAAAACTTGATTTAAAAAAAAGTCACCCAGTCTTTTCATAACAATGATAATGCAGCCTGTTGTTGAAAGACTGGCTCAAGAGAAAGAACGCCACTTGTTTATGTGTGTGATAGACCTGCTAGTACTGACCTTAGCCTGTTGCCCAAGGAAGTAAATTTGATTTGCCTAATAATGAGGCTGGCTGAACATGTCTTTCCATTAGCATGGAGATGAGCAGTCTGGTATGGTCCAGAAGTTTTGAACTGCAACTTCCATGGACTTGAGTCAGTCTTGCTGCTAATAAGACACAATCCAAAACATCTGGAGTATAAAGATAAGGGAAAAGATATTCCCTGTCCAGTTGTGTCTGACTCTAGGAGGCAATGCTCATCTCTGTTCCTTAGTCAAGGGGGCCAAGGTTGTCCAAAGATACTTCCATGGTCATGTGGTCAGCATGACTATACACTGAGGCACACAGAATGCTGTTACTTTCCCACTGAAATGGTACCTATTTATCTGCTCACCTTTGCATGCTTTCAAACTGCTAGGGGAGCAGGAGCTGGGGCAAATAATGGGAGTTCACCCCATCACATGGAGCTAGGATTCAAACCCAGGTTGTCAGCTTTCTAACTGACACTCAGAGTCTTTAACTGCTGAGCCATTGCATTCTCTTATCTGGAACACATCAAGTGGCTAATTGCACCCATATTTGATAGAAAATGTAGGCTCCATGCTAATGTTAACAGGGTAAACCAGGTTTAGAAATAAGTTTGTAACTATTCCTGGATGTGAAATATGAAGAAGGCAAGGGGAATTAGTAGGCAAAAATCTTCTGTTTCCAGAAAACATTGTTGTGGCTTGAAGAAACAAGGACCCGTCAAACTGAAAGCAATGAATGTTGCCATTGATGGAAGAATAGAGATTCTGTTTACTCCCTGAATGGATTTGCAGTCATATTTGGCACTGCCATAGACAGTAGCAGTAAGTAGTAGTAAGGCTGTAGGTGGAAAGAGCAATGGCGGAGATACAGGAAAATGAAAAGGAGCAAAGGTAGCAATTGTCCTTTGTCTGTCTCCCAACCCCCTTGTGTTATACTGTACTTATGCCTAGCAATCTAATGGCCTTGCTGCTATTCTTTCATCTCTTGTTTTCAAAATATCTAGTTTCCTAAACCTTATACAGTAGTTCTATTGTTTCTTCTGTTTTTTGTCAACACCCCCTTTACTTTGTCTTCTAATGGAATGACACTATATGATCTATTAATTTTGAACATAATGAAAGTTATATAAGTATCCTGAGAAATTTCCAGTATGTATCATACTGCTAACTGTAAATAATATACACTCAAATATCATCTGAAGTTGTTCTAAGGTTTATGAAAGAAATCCCAAAGGTGTTTTTTGAAGAGGCAACTGGACTTCCTTGTTTTTCTTTGAAGACATTCACTTCTCAGCCAAGAAGCTGAAGATGACTGAGAATCTCCATAGAGATTTCTGAAAGAAAGTTTGGTCAAACTTTGTCTAAGACTAGAGGAAGGTATCTGTGAACTGCATGTCCCAACCATCTCACTATTGTCCATACTGAATGAGGCTGATGGGAATTTCAATTCAGCAACATTTAAAGACCCAGAAGTTCCTCATTATCACCTTTTCTCAATTCCCCATAGGCTGATACAATTGTTAAATATATTTTTAGGCAGAATTAAGTTGCTCTGATTATGATTATAAGTATAATAATATGCCAGTGGAATATCTCTATAACCTCAGTATTCAAACTGTGTTCCCTGGCAATTTCTGCTTACATTGGACAAAATTATTGTTACAGCAATAATTGTAACACTTTATTTAAATTAAATGTATTTACAGCACACAAAATTTATTTATTAATGGGTCCATTAATTTTTCACATGGGTACGGGTTCTCTGGTTATCTCAATTTTGGAGACCATTCCTCTATAGGATAATATTGGCCTCTGAAAATAGCATGTTTGCTTGCATTACATTATCAGTGTCTGGTGCTCAGAGCCTGTTACCAATTCATTTTAGTTCTATTCAACATGCAGAATCTTTTTCCTTTTTTTTTCCGTTACTGTATGGGCCTCTTTTTATTTGTCTTTTCTCTCTATTGTTCTTTCTGTCACCGAATGTCATTCATTTTGTAAAGATGTCTGGCTTAGAGCTTATATACTACGGGGCAAGTAAAGCCTACCTGTCAGTGCTGATCCAGTCACTTTTGCTCAGTCATGTGACAAAGTTGGGGACTTTTAGAGGAGGGAAAGTTAAAACTTTTTCCTTTTTTTGCTGCAGAGTACCCAGCAATAACGAGAGCACGTATCTTCAGCGGATCCTTCCACTGTGGCAAGTTTGCTGCTTCATAAATTCATAACAATATTGTTTTCTTCCTAGGTGATTGAGGAAAAAACAAACAGTTCCTGGAATCTGAGGATGTCAGCATCTAGAGGCCAACTGTTAGATTCCTCCCTTTTTTTTAAAAAAAAAAAATTAAGTCTTGCTGTTCTAAAGAAACACCTGAACTCATGGTGATATTAGGCTGTTTTGCAAGCATGCATCTAGCATGTAGAAAACATGTTAGTGAAACCATCTATAATATCCTGCTTTCTTCTTTCTGAACTTCTGCACTTGGGGAAACATACATTCAGCTTGAATATGAAAAGGTCTCCTGTTTGATAGGAGGCTTGGAGATAAGAATTTCCTTGCACATTTATGCCTAAATGCTGTTCGCTTTTATAGGAAGTGTGCAATTTGGTTCTTAGGATGAAGTGTGGATTGTTTTAACTAAAGGACAAACTGTTCAGGTGCTTCTTTAAATATAGATTAATATTAGATTAATGTCTTCTCAGAATATGTTTTTTTTCTCAACTAAAACACTTCAAACTTGGCCAAGTGTTTGCAGTTATTGAAAAGAATGCAAGAACCAGAAATTTACCATAGTTGTTGCATCCTATCATTGTTGCAGGAATTGTTCAGGAAAAAGTTAAAGTATTTATGACTATCGCAATCCTATTGCTGAAAACCTATAATAGGTTATAGGGGCATAATTGGTGGTGTGTGGATATTACCCTGGATTATATTAATGAAAAGTGTTTGCTATTAATGTTATTTTAAGTTTGTCAGAAAGTAATTATATTTGGTTTATATTATTAATTTTAATTATTCTGAATTTATAACTGAATTGCACTGTGGATGAATACCCTGAGAAATGAATAATTGTTAAGAAATAATCCAATTTATACATGCTACATATAGAATATGTAGAATGCCTTATTGATAGTGCTTAGAAAAGCAGAGCACTTGTACAGACGAATAGAACATAAGCATTTCCAGACTCTTCAGATATTACAATGATAGATTACATATTTCCCAGTGATTTGTATATTTAATATGGAAAGTTCTTGTACATCTGAAACCTTTACACATTGTAACAAGCCAAGTTTATTTATTTATATGAATTACTTAACAGATTTCTATCCTATACAACTCCAAGCCCAGCCATCTTATAGCTGTGATTTTTTAAGTCAATGGTTGGTTTTATAGAGAGTGCTAAACCATATGGCAGTTTATTTGGTTTTGGTTTAATGTATTATGTGGCATACTAAATTTGTACTAAGTTTATGACTTAGCAATGCATAAACTCAACCACAATGAACAAACCATGGCACAATTAGCACAATGTATGACTCCAAACCACAGAGTTTGATAAAGAGCTAAATGAGGCATCTGTTTTTATGAACTTTGTAATTATGGACACCGTTACAACTGATATTGATAACAATACCTATCTAACAATTAACAATGTATTATCTAACATTATCTAAAAGATTAGATAATCTAAAAGATTATCTAATCTTTTCTGGAGACATTGATCACCTCATTGATAATCAAACAGAAGCTTCTAAGACTAGATGTCAGATTTCAAATTATGGGTAGGAAAATAATTTTTATTTTATAATATGTCTCACTGGCATTGCCACCCAAATGCTTTCAATAATCCAGCACACTGCAGAAATAACCAGCAAAAAGAATCCCTTCAGGAAAAGTGATGGATAGAATTATCTGCATTTTAGTCTTCCCCAACCTAGCATCCTTCCCATATATAGGAACCAGAATTATTGCATGCAGTGTTCCAAGAACTGCCTTCCAAAAATATCTGGATTGTGAGATTTTTGGAAAAGGCAGTAGCAAGTTGTAGCATGAAATGGCTTGCAATTTCAGAGTAGTTTCAGAGTATTTTTAAAAATAAAAAAGAGAAGAGTATATGGCTTTGCACCTTTTGCTATGCTGTTTGCTTGCAGCGACTTCTTTGGATTAAAATGTGCAGTTCAGAATGAAATATGCTTTTTATTTCATCGGAAATATGGATCATGAAAATGTGAAGCATGTTAAAAATAATGAGCAATTAATAAGACATGTAGAGAATATATATTTCAGCTATTAAAGTTTAATCCAATGTAATCATTGTCTTTCTTTTAAACAGCCAGCAATGGGTGACTGGAGTTTTTTAGGGAACATCTTAGAAGAGGTGAATGAACACTCCACTGTCATTGGGAGAGTGTGGCTCACGGTACTCTTCATTTTCCGAATCCTGATCTTAGGAACTGCAGCAGAATTTGTATGGGGTGATGAACAGTCAGACTTCGTTTGCAACACTCAGCAACCAGGTTGTGAGAATGTGTGTTACGATGAGGCCTTCCCTATCTCTCATATCCGTCTGTGGGTCCTCCAAATCATCTTTGTCTCCACTCCTTCGCTGGTATATTTGGGCCATGCTGCCCACTATGTAAAGGTGCAGCAGAAAAGGAAAGAGAGGAAAGAAGCTGAAAGGGCTCAGCAAAGAAAAGCAGAGGAAGAAAACTCACCTCTTGACCAAGATGATGGCAACTCTGTTTCTATGAAGGATACAAGCCACAGAGGGATCAAAAAGTTCCATCTTGAGGGAGCTATTCTGAGAACTTATATCTGTCACATCTTTTTTAAGACCCTCTTTGAGGTTGGATTTATAGTGGGTCAATATTTTCTGTATGGCTTCCGAATCTATCCCCTTTATCGCTGTGGCAGATGGCCTTGCCCCAACGTTGTAGACTGTTTTACATCCAGGCCAACTGAGAAGACTGTTTTTATCATGTTCATGTTGGCTGTGGCATCAGTGTCCCTCTTCCTCAATCTTGTAGAGATCAGCCACCTGGGTCTTAAGAAAATCTTGAATGCTTTCAAAAAACCAGTGGAACAACAATCTGAGGAAACGCAAGAGACTCACCTTCATTCTATTGCTGTTTCATCTATCCAAAAAGCCAAAGGGTATAAATTGCTAGAGGAGGAAGGGAAGCAAGAATTCCATTATTTTCCTTTGTCAGAAGTAGGAGTAGAAAGTTCATTGCATGACATGGAAGAGAAGAGCAGCATGGAACACCTGAAAGACCTCTCCAGGACATTTAATGAGCAACTGCATTCCTACACACACATAGACCAACTAGACAAGGAGAAAGGAGAAGCAGGGGAGGAACCAGAAGAGAAGGAAGCTGAGGAAGCCGAACCACAAAGTTTAGAACTGTTAACAGAGAAAACTGAGAAACAAGCAGAAGAAAAGTCCATGGAGAACGAGGTAGAACCACCACAGCAGAACTTGCCACTATCATCTGCTGATGTGATTACTGACACAAGACCCCTTAGCAGGTTAAGCAAAGGCAGCAGTCGGGCTCGGTCTGATGATCTGACTGTATGAGTAGTGAGCCTACGAGTCCAACCCCTACACTTACATATATACACACCTCAGATGTCTGAAACAAGATGCTAAAGTGGTCATTTTAATATTGTTTCTTAATATTTTATCGATGTTTTAGCTAGGAAAAAAGTACTATTAAAGTTAACTGTTTTATCATTAGTGTTTTTCATGATACTGGTACTAGTTATCATGTTAGTCATGTAACGCAACAATGAAATGAATTCTTCACTTGAAATGATTTCATTACTATAAAATAAAATGCACTATAACAATATTAAGATACAAGGCAAAAAACAACAACCACCACTGACCGCAATGAGGAAAACAAATGTAACAACTGTGATTGCAACTGTTTTTATGCTCTCCTTTTCTCCTAGCATTTGGGAGGTGTTATTTCTTTGATGATCATATATAGAGATAAATTGATAGCTTGGGGCTTTCTCTTCCTTCCTTGTTGTGGAAGTTAAATCAGTTACCTTTCAAAAGGGATTTTAATTCATCTCCCAGTGAATGTAACAAAAATGTTTGCTTATGGAGACAAATGAGGTTTACTTCTATAAATCAGCATAGTTCACAGACAACCTTAGCTACGGAACCAATATTTGTGATTGTGTCAGACAAACTGTTGGCATGATCAAAACAATTTTTTGGGAGATCTGCTGATTTATTTGTTTGTATCTCATGATGGGACAGGGACAGATGAAAAACAACATAAACCAAATGTGAAAAATATAAATTATTTAATTTGACCTTCTTCTAAAATGTACAGTGTAGTAAGTAGTAAATGCTTGGTTAAATGTGTATCTTCAACCACACGGGAAGAAGTTGTACTGGTATAACACCTTGGCTACTTTGAGCTGTTCTAGTTTTTGGAGAAAGATAGATTCCTATTAGATCATTAATGATCACATTAGAAATGGAAGAAAGTACTGGCATTTTACAGTATGTATTGAAGTGTGCTCTATCTTTATTTTCCTCCCTGTAGCTGTTATATATTATGAGCTCCAGGATAAAATGTGGATTTTAATGGTCCAAGGTTGTATTATATAGTGAAAATGCCATTTGCTTATTATAGGTACCTGAAGGCTAAATTATCCTTAGCTAAATCATTTTTAGCAAATGGAAAGTAAAAAGAAACAAAACCCCTGAGAATATAGACTTGAGTTATAAATGTATTCCAAATGATACTTGATTCTGCTTTTTGCTTGAGAGCTAAGTGTTAAAACTGAGGTCCTAGTAATATATTTCCTACTGTGCTGATTGCATGGTCTATTTTGCATAGCCTTCAAATCATTAGTGGTTTGGACAGATGCAGGACCAGTGCAGAATGAAGCTGGTTGGATAGACCCCTTTAACTGTTTTTGTGGAAGGAAACTGAGATTCACTATTGTGTTTTCAGCAGTAGTATGGGATGACTCTATTATTTGGTAGAGTAAAGCAGTTTCCTTGGCAGCTTCCCTGCTCCTTGGGAGAACAGGAAGTAGCAGTGAGGTGACAGAGAATATTATTATGTCCTTCAAGGTCCCATCTCCAATACAGAAATAAGATTCAGCAGCCATCTGATAGTTGTGCTCTCTTGCCTTATCTTCTGATAGCAATATGTTTTAGAATAATGATAAAAACAAAAGCTCTGGGAAACTCCTCAGAAAAAGCAACTACCTGGCAGCCAAAGCCATCCGTTTATCTAACAGCAGATTACTAGGACTGAGCAAAACTTTCCAGAGAAATTATTCACAATGTGCAGTGATACAAAGTAGTTTTTGATTTAGCAAAACACTTGCTCATTTCCCACTTTCTTAGGAAAGCTACTATGCAAAGAATCCGGCTGCTTTAACAGTCCCAAAACAGATGCTTTGTTCAGCAACCTGCACATTGCAAAAGACCTCTTTGAAGATTTTGCACAATCCTTTGAGATACAGATATAGGTATGTGCCTGCATAGAGAGAAAGCAAAATTGATTTCTTGAAAATGTTAATTTTTATCTTGAGATCTAAAAAACAATCCCTCTCTCTTATTGGTTTGGTAAAAATATAACTTGTATATATGTGTAGCAAATCAAATCTTTTTAAGGCAGTGGAGACTAATACCAACAGAAATGTGCAGGTATGCACTTTCATTGGCTCTGTTTTTTCAGCTCTTAGTGGCTCAGCAAATTCTCTCCAGTCCGGAAACAATGCAAAGGGAGGTTTAATCCATTTCAGAAAATCCCTTTTGCATAAACTGCCAACACACCCAGAAAGGACCCATATAATTTTTCAGCAGATTAAAGCATAAGCACCTAATTCAGAGGTCAGTTGAACCCAGGGATTTTTCTCCATAATCACTCCCATGATCTGGGAT
Source organism: Naja naja (assembly GCA_009733165.1). Lineage (NCBI taxonomy): Eukaryota > Metazoa > Chordata > Lepidosauria > Squamata > Elapidae > Naja > Naja naja. The sequence goes on along the minus strand of CM019152.1, from coordinate 20,576,185 downwards.
CAGGACTTTAAACCTCACCAAATTACAATACATTCTATTAATATATAGATATCATCCATTATCATTTCAACCCTGGAAGCAAGGAAGGGGAATCTCTTAAATGAAGCAAAGAAGTTTAAGTATATGTAATGATGATTCAATTTTTTAAAATTATAGTACTAGTCTATTAAATTTTTCTAGTAGAATATTCTAATGTTCTTTTATTAATAATAAATCTATTATTTCTGGAATTTTGAAACTTGGAAGCCTCACAAAGGGTTTGGGAACATCAGAATGTTAAACAACAATAACAACATATTGTTATATGTTGTGATATAATATATAATACATCCACCTGGAAGTGAAGGATCAGGTAAGAAACACAGTAAATTACATTTCAATTTTCCTTATTTATTTGGTAATGAATTTATAAACTTTTGAATAGGTTTTTAAAAATTATAAAAAGATTAAAATAGGAGAAAAAACATTTAGGAGGAAATCAAAATAATGACTAGTTCCATTTATGACACCAATTTTTATCGAAAAATGAGAAAACAACTTGAGTACTGACAATTTGCAGCTGTTCATTACTGTATAATAAGTTTAATAAATAAGTTTTTTAAGGTAATGTTTTTATGAAAAGTTTTAAGTACAATAATAAAAAATAAATAAAAAGTGCAAGCAAAAGGAAAAAAAGAAAGTGGAAAGAAAACTAAAAAAGCAATTTCCCTCTTTATCTCAACAAGTATCAACAATTTCACTATCTCTTTACCTCCCCTTAGTTAGCAAATGTAAAACTCTTCATCCCAATCATCGCCATCATCATCATGGTTTTTTACACAAAACAATCTTGCTTTTTAATGCATTCAAAAGATCACTACCCTCTTCAGTACTTTAACAAGTCTCTTTGGTAAATCCATCAGGAAGAAATTATTCCAATTATTGTCTTCAATTGGCATTTTTATTTCCTTCCTAATTTTTAAAGGCTCATCCAACTTCCTTGCACATCCAGTGATACATTCTTGCCCATTTTGTTTTCCTCAAACACCTCAGATATGATTTTTTTTCAAAATATTTTTCTGATGTAACAACATCTGGCAACAGGGTGTTCATAAAAATATAACACAGCTGACAATGTTAATTCAAAGTCTTTTTGCTATTCCTGAATGCCATTGTAAGCTACTTGTTTCCAATATTGAAAATATTTTTTCTTGTCCACAAAAATGCATTTATTCTTTGTAATTAATGTTAGTCAATATTTAACCTCAAATATTCCAAAATTTTTAAAATCAGTTTAAGACTTTCTATAGTCAGTATTTAGTCTTGCTTTTTGCCATTCAGTTTTGAATTCTTAAGGCTTTTAAAGATAGTGTCATTTTTTTAATATTAAGGATTGAAGGCACTTATGTGTTTCCAGCCTTGACATTTGAAGATGTCTAACTTCTTTAAAGCAGTTTATAAGCAACTTCTGAAGGTGGTTAACAAAAGAAGTTTGAATTTAGTGTCCTTTGAAGGCTTTGGCTGAGGCTGGAGCAAGAATTTCCTGGTTCCACCATCCTTCAGAGACCACTGTTTAGCAGTCTCCTGGTGAGGAGCAACCATATGGAGTGCAACCTGGGCAATCTTACATCCTTCCCCCCCCCACTTCTGAGAGGGTCAAAGAAGTCAATCTATTCATCAACTCCTTGTTCTTACTGGCAAATGTCACCTTTGAAAAATGTCTTCAGTTCATAATTTCTTCCCTGGAAGTGTGTAGTTCAATAAGTAAGTTCAAAAATTAAAGTGCCATGAGTTTAAAAATTAATTATTGAAAATATTGTGTTTGTTTTTAATATGTTTATCTTATTTCCTTTCAATCACTTTTTATATTATTTTAGTGTTTTTAATTTGCCTTTTGAAAAATGTTGAAGATTTTGAGAAAAAATTAATATACGAGAAAGTAATCACAACAATTGTATATATCTAATTCACAATCTAGTCACTATGATGTATAATGTAATTATAAGCAAATATATAAATCTGATATTTAAATCTCTGCATATTATTGACACCTGAAGTCACTAAAGCAGCTTTCTCTAAGATATCTTTGCTTACTGGGGAGAGATCTTAACTGTACGTGCAAATCCTTCAATTAATTTTAAAAGGATACCTTGGAATGTAAACAAAGAAGGCTGTAATACAGCTTTTTATTTTTTCATTATAAACATTTAGGGTTCAACTTGCCTCAAAGTAATGCTAACAAATCACTAAAATAAAATGATTTAAAGGGATAAAATAATTCAAAATAATTTTTACTGCATATCTGAAACTTAGTAGTGAGATGTATAAACTGACTTCCTATAGAAGAGAATCTGACACCCAAGAAGCCTATACAGTAAGAGCCCTACTGTTTGCATCCACAATGTAACCTCTCCTAGTGGGGAACATCCAGCAGGATTTCTGCTGAAATTGTAGATTACGGGTAGGCTCATTTAGGAGGAAGTGATGTTTTTTTTCCAGGTATCCCTGCTCTGAGCCATTGTGTATACAGCATTGTAGAACCAGACAACTTGCAGTAGCAAATGAACATACTAGTGGTCACTTTCCTGGCGCTGTTTTATAGCACTTAGTGAGAGATGATTAGCTTCTATTTGATTTGAGAATTCCAGTGGCTCTTATGTACTCTTGCATATTAAATATAAAAAGGTGTCGCTGAAGGTGAGGAATGCTTGTTTGCCCTTTACATGTGCCATTATTACACATGTGCCAACATTACACACATTTTTACTCCACAAACACTGAAAATATTTGCGTCCCCATGAATGTCCTAACTATTGACGGTTGACACCAAATGCTAAGAAACCTTGTGGACTGACCAATGTTCCTTTCAGGTTCTCAATGGAGGAATGCAAAAATGGTGCTTCATTCAGTCCTTGTCTATCTTCTTTTTAACCTTGGCATTCTTATTGTGCTGCGAAAGGGCTCTGTGTGACAGAGTAGCAAAGCTACCCCTTGAATTACTGGGGAGATGGGGAATAACAGCAAGGCATCCCAGGGCTTTGATTTCAGTTTGGAAGTAAGAATTAAAGGGCTTGGCAGACGGGAGTAGACATTTCTGCTATTGGGAATTGACTCACCCTACAGCTCTAGAGAAAACCCTGCAATCATACTTTCATGGCCTTTTCCTTGGAGCAACAATTCATTTCATCAGTTCAGAGCTGCAAATTACACTGCCATAGATCAGTGGTTTTCTGAGATCACAGAAATATAATGCAAATATCAAATGAGTAACAAAGGCCATAGATGCTATATGAGGAATATAAATAAAATATGATGGTTGCCAAATTATATTAGTTCAAATATAGGAAATGACTATTGGTAATTTACCAGTTGTATACTGTATTATACAATGCAATCATTCCTGAAGTTGACTTCAACTGAACAAAGTACAACATTTTGTGAAATAAACAATGTTTAGAGGTTGTAAGGTTTTTTCCCATTATGATTACAGACACTGGAGAGTTTTCTTTCCTCCAGTGGAAAAGGACCAATGCAATTAAGCCATTCATGTTTTGGTGAAGAACAGAATGAGTTTTCTGAAAGATTTATGAGTGTATAAAATTAGATTTTGTACTGTTTCCAATTAGTGAAGTGAATTTGAACTCAAACAATTCTTAAATTAACTTATTTATAGCCATAATGCTTACACGTCTTAATTATATTTCATTTATTCCCACAAAACTTTTATGACATGCTATTATTCAGGTACCACAAGGTGTACAGAATGTTCATCAGAAGACCACTGTAATCTCTAGGAGGACAAGAACTCATAGTTTGGCCAACATCAAAGTCCTGGAACTGGCTAATTAGTATGTAATCCAATTTGATACATAATGCTGACAGTATGTCTGTGAACCAGATACCAGGTATTTTTCTTAATTTAAATGTGCCAATTTTAGTAATTTTTCTCACATCAGAATTTAATAAAGTTTCTCTTTGGCTATTTCAGCTTGATAAGTCTTGTCAGAAATGAATAAGGTTAGGCAAACCATAGGCATACTTGGTCAAATGTGCTATGTTTCCACCTGAAGGAACCATTCTGCTACAGCTAACCCCAGAATTAGAGTACATAGTTTGTGTTTAATTGCTGGAACCCAGGCTCTCAACAGATAAAAGGAATGTAAGATCTCTCATGTGTACCTTTATATCTTTCTTTGGGCAAATAAAACCTGTTTGCTTGCTATGCAGCGTGTGATTCTTTCTGGTCTCAAATCTGAACTTTAAGCCTTTTTGCCTAATATCAGGCAGGCCTTACTTCTTCAAGCTCTGCAAAAGAGGCAGCAAAACTGATACATGTTAGCTTGCTATTTAAAAAGTTATTGGTCAAGTAACCCTATTAGATTGGGCTCGTAAGTCAAATTTCAATGCACTACACTTACTTGTACATTTTCAGTACTGAATCTTATATATTGTAAATAATTTTTTAAAAGCTACATAAGATTTGCATTATCTTGCATTCTTTACTTATTTACTAAACATGCAGTTTTGCGTTTCAAAATAATCCTTAGCTTTTAACTGCAAAAGTTAGTTTTGCTGTTTGCAAAGTTACTTTTCACACTCTTGAGGGACAGTAATTTTAATGTGAGTTGTATGATAAAAATAGTGACAGAAATAAAAATGTTAGTCTCTTAAGCAACTCTACTGCACAGCGGTTAGACAAAGCAATGTTTAACTGTAATAATAATACAGAAAAAAGGTATGTTTAATAAATGCATTTAATAGATCAATGTGAATGTAGGCCTAGGAGTGCAATATTAATAATTTGTAATTATTGTGGCATAAAAGTCATTGTGGGCTGAGAATGAGTCACTGGCCCAGTCACTTAGCTGGTTTTTATGTCTTAAGATGGGAATAACAGAGTATAACAAGATTTATACTGTAGTTAAGAACAATAATACAAATAAAAACTCACAAAAAGTCAGTTACTTTCATTTTCATTGGTAAAATGGTATTTATATACAAGTCAAAGGAGTCTGTGGATTCACACATGTATACTAAATTCAAAAATGTTATGAGATTTAAGATCATGGTTATTTCATTCAGATACATAATTATTATAGTATCCCTGTACCTTCTTGTTTAAATTATAAATTTTGTGTTTCTATCAGTTCATTTTTCAACTGTGTTTTATCAGTGTAAAGCATAGCCCATTTAAAACAATGTGATCCTAATAGCTAGGCAGTATAAACTTTTTTTAGTTGCATGTCCAACAGGGCTCCCTGGATTGCAGCCTTTTCACTTAATGAGTCCTGATTAGAAAATTATTCAGAAATATGATTTGTATGGCTTTCCAGTTGTTTTGCTTTCTCTCCTTTCCTTATAAATACTACTCAGGATAGAATACATTTTGCACTTATGTTTAAAGTCTGTACACACCATAGTTTCTATATACCAGCAGATGTAAATAATATAACAATATTCTGATTTTCTCCAGTGATATGATTCTTTCTCTATTGGAATAATATAAATCTGAAGGAGTCCATGGGCATGAATATTTATTTTCCTAAGCAGTGTATTAATAACTTTTATTTTTACATAAATAACAGGAAAAGATAAAATACTTTTCAAGTTGGATTTTAAAGTAATGTTTTTATTGATAAGAGTCCATGCCACGGGTGTCAAACTTGCGGCGTCATGTTGCCGTCACATGATGTATCATGACATTTTCCCCTTTGCTGAGCTGGTGTGGGCTGGCCTGCGCATGACGCATCCAGCCTGTGGGCCACCAGTTTGACGCATCTGGCCTGTGGGCCACCCGTGGAAACAAAACCAACTACAAAACAAAACAAAAGTATCTGCAAAGTTTTAACACATCCTTGTAAAGTCAGAGTCATCAGATATATTGAGAGGCTGACTAATAATTCTGGAACTTACATTCCCCAAACCTTTATATTAAGACATTTCCATATTTAGCTCAGCTATTCCTTTTTAATTGTCAGCTTTTTATGGATACTACATGCAGATCCACTCACAACATGCTGGGCAATTCATCTATATTATTAGCATAGAAGTATTGCATTTATTCAAATCATCTATGGCTGGTATATACTTGTAACAAGTGGCCAGTCAGAATGCATGTAATTGGATGCCTAGGAAAAGACTGGCATAAATTTGAGCATCTCTTGTAGACTGCATTATTATAAAACAAGTCCTCAGGAAGGAACTTTCTTCCAGTGGTTGTCATGTGTATGCAATCTTTATTTAAAGATCAGTGAACAAAGGACTTGATTATAGAACCCCACAGATATCTATGGGCACCACAGATTGATCATTTATTATCACATAAACTTTTATTAATTAAATTTGGAGTAAGTGCAGAACAAACTTTTGACTGACAAACCAGAGAGGAGGTTAAAAGGTGAGAGACAAGAGCTACAGGTGACATATTCTTACATTGATAAATTGAAGCCTGCGAGACTTGGCATTACATTTTCTAGTGAATTCCAGCTCCACTATTTAGTGATGAAGTCTGATTTTCTTAAAGATAGCCACGTTGAGATTAGTGAAATCTCCTAGAGAACCGAAATATCTGCCCCACTAGCTTAGGCATATTGCCACTTCTGATGTCATATTTGTGTCAATTTGTCGGCAACTTACACCACAGTGAAGGATAGATAAGTTATGATCCCGTGTTATGATCAGCCATTTATTCTTCCTGTCCAAAAGAAAAAAATGTATCTCCATCGAGGTGCCATAATTCATCAACTGCCAACAGACTTATATTTCGCGCCTGCTCGTTTGTTAGCTGTTTAACAGGCTCTAATTTAGTAAAACTGACCTCACCGTCGGGTCGCCCTTTCTCACAGATTCGGAACCGCCCGCTAAAACTGCTACCAGAACCTCAAGCCAGGCCTTTCCGTCATTCCCGCGCTTCAGCCTATGAAAACAAGGCAATTCTCTTGCCTCCTTCCCTCTAATTCAGAGGTTGGGGAACTACCTCCCCTTTATGGCTTGTGGACTTCAACTCCCAGAATTCCAAGGGCCATATTTCCCCACCCCTGGTAAATTTTACCGACAGGTAAATTGGCCCGCCCACCATCCCATTGGCCGCCTTTAGATTCCAGATACCGGAAGTCCATCTGAACCGCATGAATTCCCTTTTGAAGCGGTTAAATTTGGTTCCGTTCCGCTTCGGTGTTAGTTGATGTGCTCTTTGCGTCCTTTTTAGTGTCTCTTGAGAGGCTTTAGACTCCAATGTAAAGGAAAGTGAAAGCTACTGCCCTGAAGAGACCTCGTAGAGGTCGACTCTTGATGTTCCATGAAACTGACCGTTATAAAACGGACCAAGTGCTTCAATCTAATCCACTTCTAACTCGTTTTCTGCCGTACCCCTTCATTCTCTTATGAGAAAAAAAGTACTTAGTGGATTAGAGAGGTGCTGCTCATTCTGGTTTTATTAATTTTTATAGTGGGTAGATTAAAAAAAATATACGGAGGTATCATTTCCCACCCAATGTGTCTATGGAGCTTCTCAGTCATGTGGGTCACGGTTGTCCCGAAGGTGCTTTTTTTCAAGAAGCAACTAGACTTTCTTGGTGGGTTTTTTTTTGGAAGACATTTCGCTTCTCATCCAAGAAACTTCAGCTCTGACTGGGTGATGAAAAATGGAAGGATTTATATTGACAGCAAATGACCAGCTGCCTGCAAGGAATATAAATCCATTCCCCACCATTCAGTCAGAGCCTTCTTGAATGAGGAGCAAAACATCTTCAAAGAAAAATCAGAAAGCCAGTGGCCTCTTGGGAAAAAAAAAGCATCTTTGCGATTCCCCTCCCAATTGTGCCCCATCAATTCCCTGATTCCACGGGAGGAATAAATTGAGGAGGAGGGGGGGGGGAGAAGAGAGACCGACAGCGCGCAAAACAAGCGGAGCAAACAAGGGCTTCCTTTCTCAGAGAAAAAGGCTCGGGTTGCTCTTCCAGTTTCCTATCTCTGCAACCCATCCAAGCTCTCGCCTCAGGACCGAGTAAGCGAACGGGGGCGGGGCTGCGCCTGCCTTCTGCAGGAGAGGCGCGAGTTCGGCTGAGGGGCTGCGTTGAGGGAGAGGCATCCCGCCCCCCCCCCCCGGACGGGTTGTGCACCATGAGTTTCTTGATCGATTCCAGCATTATGGTTATCTCCCAGGTACCGGGCTTCTCCATCCCGCGTCAAGCTAGGCTGAGGCACGCAGCGGCGGAAGGCGGGAGAAAGCCGGGCAGGAGGGGCAGTCCTGCTTCCGGATATAGTGGAAAGCCTGGCCTTGCAAGGGACGACAGGGGTGGGGGTGGGGGAGAGGACGGGGAACGTCGAATTGGGTGGCTTCCCTCCTCCTAGCCGAGCATGGCCCCTCTTAAATCAAGGACTTAATCGCGGGGCGTGGGGAAATTCGACTCTTGCTTTAGAAATTTATTTTCTTTTAGAGAAGTTACCGCGCGTCAGAGGGTTCAGGTGAATTAATCTGCCTGAAATTAATTTCTGCTGACCGTGTAACTCAGGTTGCATCTGCGAATTGGGCCTCGGAAAATGCGCCGAGGCCTGATTCCTCTTAATTGGCTGTGTTAGTGTGACGTGGTGAACCGTGATTAAGTGAGCCATGGTTTACTCGATTTTGAGCGATGTCTATGGAGATTCTCAGGCATCCAGGTCATGGTGGTCCAAGAGGTGCTTACCACACAGGTAAGCCTCCAGGTGGCCTCAACAATTCTCTAAAAGGATGCCAATGACCAGCTGTCTGCCGTCCTTCCATTCCCCACCATTCAGTTGGAACTGAAGAAGATTCTTGGATGAGAACCGAAATGTCTTCAGAGAAAAACCAGAAAGTCCAGTTGCCTCTTGGAAGAAAAGCATCCTTGGGTCAATTTTGAGGGGTTGATTGCACATCTTAAGCCATTACATTGAAAAGCCTGGCTTCGCAAGAGTGATTATGTGCCCTCAAATTGTTTTCGATTCCTAGCAACTGCATAATTCTTCCCCATGATGATCTATCCCTAGCCAAACCTTTTTCAGGTCTTCCAATGGTGCATTCATCACTACTGTCACTGAGTCCACCCACTTAGATGCTGGTCATCCTGTTCTGTGGTTTTCCACCTTTTCTAGAAAATTAGAATGTTAGCGCCCGAAGTAGGATAATTTGAGCCCGGTTGTACATGCCTATTGGCATGGTTTAATGTATTGTACAAGCAAGTTGAAATATTAACAATTAGAATTTAGTAGCCACAATTCTTAGAGATTATGAATTACATACGAAGTTTTAGTAGGAACAGGTTGGGATCTTGAGCTGTACACTATGGTGCAGTTTAAGCTTGTGAAACTGTTTAGAAGTTTTACCTCTCCAAAGAAGCCAATATATAATCTTTACATTAATATCTTCAGTAATTTTAAGATCATAAAACTCAAGGTTTTGAATTTTTCAGAATAAAATAGATAAAGGAAAAAAATCCCAAATACTGATTCTGTAAGATTTTGGGATAGTTAGGTTTAAATGCTTTTCAAGGTCTGCTGGAATGAAGAAACAAAAGCAAAGAATGATTAATTCTCCCTTTTAGAAAATATGCAAGATATCCCCTGTGTTTTTTGGAAACGCCTGCATCCTGAGATTTCATTTCTTTAATAAATAAAAATATAAGAATAAAATTACATGGGGGCACAGCCATGAGAATTTCAGAAGGGGTTCATAAGTACCTCCAGGAAAATTCATCATAACTTTGAACAGTCACTAAGAAGCCAATTTTAAATCAAGGATTACCTGTATACTTACACTAATATCTCTGCTTGCATGGTGTATTTTTTATTAATTGATTAAATGTAATATTCTCCAGGACATCCATACTAGGATTTGAAATAGTTTCAAGAACCAAGATGGCTTTGTGCAAGTTTATTTTTTTTATAAATACTATGTAAATAATAATGAGATATGATCCTTGTGTGAAATTATGTCCTTTTTATTTTGTTTGTTAAATACTTTTCATGAAGCAGAGATATATTTATGCAGTCTCCACAAAACATTCCTCAGCTTCAGAATGGGTTTTTAAATAGGAAAATATAGCTACAATATTGTTTTGGTACAATTATCGTTTTAAAATGTTTATGGTTAAAGTAATTCATTTAGCTAACACACACACACACACACACACACACACACGTTTCAGTTTATCAGGTTATCTTACCTTCATAACAACAGCGTTTTTAATACACTGGCTAATATGCTTTGAGATGTCCACATTTTGGAAATAGCATTCTAGCCATTACTATTAGAAACATAGATAGAAACATACAAAACTGATGGCAGAAAAAAACCTCGTGGTACATTGAGTCTGTCCTTTGAGTTTATTTGCTTTTTTAAAAAAAATTTTTTATATTTTATTTATTTTTATTTTTAATTTTTGTCAGGTGAGGGACATATGCTTATTCGAAGCACTGAGTTTACAATTATTGGTGATATTCTTTCTATTTACTTCTGCAGGTGCTGTTTTTTGGATTTGGATGGCTGTTCTTCATGCGCCAGCTCTTCAAAGACTATGAGGTGAGAAATTTAAATTATAAATTAATAGCAGTTATCTGGGCAACCTACATGTCAAAAGCCAATAATTACAACAACAGTTAAACAGTTAAAACCAATAGTAAAAACAATGGTTTTTTTTGTAAGTTGGAATTTTTATGATTGGAAAAATAAATTTCATTTTACCATAAAAACAATATTAGCTGGAAGAGCTCACTTAACCTCCCAGCCCAAATGCCTAGGGGAACAGCCAGGTCTTTAGTGCCATGCACAAGGCTTACAGCAGCTAGAATATTAGGAATTAATCAGAACACTGACTTGTAATTAAAATTGCCTTGTGATTTAAAAGTAAAACCACTAATATAGAATATGTAAAAAAAATACACATTATAATATGCCTTTTAAGAATGCATAAACTATGCACTTGCACAGAAATAGACATTTGATAGAACTAAAGATTTGAGAATTGTTAAAAAAAAGATATTTTAAAGATTTTTAAAAAGTTTGCCATTGTGCTATATGAAAACAGTCATCCAGAGAAACCAATGCTAAGAAAATAAATCTTAGATTAATATCTTTATTTAAAAAATCTTTTTCTCTTTATGATCATAGAAATGTTCAGGTTGGGAATGTAAATATATTATTAGTACAGTTTTTTTCTCAGCAAATACATGCATAGATAATATCATCCTGTATGTATTTTAATTCCAGAATAGTCTGATCTTTTATTACATTACATTCAAAAGCATTTATGTTTACTTTGTTACAGGTTCGGCAGTATGTTGTACAGGTTGTCTTCTCTGTAACCTTTGCTTTTTCATGCACTATGTTTGAACTTATCATTTTTGAGATTCTAGGCGTCCTAAGCAGCAGGTAAGATGACACTAACATCCCGCTGCACAACATAGCAGTGAGATCTTAATTGATAGATTTGCTTATTTATTTGTGACTTCATCACTGTTTAATGTTTTAGTATGTTTAAATATAAGAAGTGAGTATATACAATATTAATATTAGCTGAATATTAGCTGAATATTAAAAAAAGGAAAAAATGATGGCTAGGCTGTTTTTTAATTCGTTTCTTTTCAAAAAATGTTTGCTGTTAAGTACTGGCAACATTCCTAATGGCAAAGACACATTAAAGAAAATGGTACGATATAAATTATTGGTTCTCTGATCTAAAATTACTAAGCTTTCCAAGTATCAGCAAATGCCAAAATATGTATGGTCCCCTAATGCATATAATTCTATTTGTATAATTCCAGTTCAGTGAAGACATATTTTTCTCAATAATTTATGTATTATTTACTACAGTATCTTTGCTTGTTAATGAACACTTGCCCTCTGAAGTGCATTGATGAAAATGTTTACATGCTTTTGGGACTTTGAAGCTTAAAATGCATGCTTTTAGACAAATAACATATATCAAAAAATGTGCCTTCTCCTGAAATTATACTAATGGAAAATTATATAACTGATTTTTAAAAAAAGTTAACTGGTAGAAAAGAGAGCAAATACCGTATAACTATATAAATAATTTTGACAAGAACATTTAATGTATAACTTTGTATATAGTTTATTGCTGTGCATATTTCTAAAACTATTTGATTATAAGTGTAAATCTTTCAGATTATTTTATGCAGAAAAAAAATAAAGCTAGAATTATTTTGTGACAATGATTAGTGATCAATCTTTCTATTACTTCCAGCTCTCGATATTTCCATTGGAAATTAAATCTTTGCGTGATTTTGCTTGTTCTGGTGTTCATGGTGCCCTTTTATATTGGTTACTTTGTTGTGAGCAACATTCGATTGTGTAAGTATCATGAATCTTGAAAATAAAAACTATAGTGGCACTATAATATTTAAATAATATTTTTCAATGTAATTAACATAAAATCTTAATTTTCTTTATATCTCTTTCAGTACACAGACATAGACTTCTTTTTGCCTGTGTTGTCTGGATAATATTTATGTATTTCTTCTGGAAACTGGGAGATCCATTTCCTATCCTTAGTCCAAAACATGGTGAGTTTTATTATTTCATTAACTTACAAAAGCACATCTGAATGTTTTTTTAAAATCTGTGCAGCTATTGATGGGAATTTCAGGTGCCTTCTCTCTTGCTCTGTTGCTGTGACTGTCTTTTGGATCAGAATACATCCCAGAATTTTGGTCCTGACCCTGTTAGTTTTCCATAAGGCTTTGAAAAACTGGCTCTCTCCCAACCATTGGGCTCGGTGGTATTTGACCAGTTCTGCCCGGTTCTGGAGAGCCGGTAGGAGCGATAAGCAGCAGAGACCGAACCGGTTCTCTCTGCTGCTCTAATGGCACTGCTGTTGGGTCCAGCCCGGGCTCCCATACTCACCTTTATCTGCTGAATTTGAAGTGCAGCTGCTTTGTGCGGTACAGAGTAGTGCCGCGTGGCAGCTGCTGAAGCGATCAGGAGATCGTGCAGGCTTGCAGGAGGCGAGATAGAATGCCTCTGTGCCTGCACAAATGCCTCTGCGCCTATGCACGTTTGGTACGCGTGTGCGCGCAACGTATGTACACAACGTGTGTGCACGTGCAAAGTGCGCCCACCAAACCATGCCCACCGAACCGGGGTCAACAATATTTGAATCCCAGCACTGATTGGGCTAGGTTGTTGGATAAGCTCTTCTTGCTTTTCATGTCCTCTGCTGGGGATATGAAAGGAGCCCCCAACTAGGGCAATGGTGATGATACAAGCTAATCCTTTCACCCTGGAAGTGCCTCAGTGCTTCTGACTTGAGGAGCAAAAAAGCTCCTCCTGCAAGGTTTTGAGAGCATGAACGTATTTGTGGTTTGGCTTCTTTGTACTAGGTAGTCTTTGGTTAATTATCATAATTGGGAGTGGAATTGCCATCACTAAGCAGAGCTATTATTAGGTGATATATATAATCACACCACTTAGTGACACCCCACCTGCCTATTTCCCCACATCTCTGCATTTTTGGCCACTCTACATCATCATTGCCTACCACTGCCCCCTCCCCCCAAATATCCCCAGCTGACTTTCACCATCTTCCTCCTGGTGCTGCTGGCCCCCCTGGATAACAAGGCATCCACGTATGTTAGTAATGTGCAAGTTGGGAGTACAAATAATCATAGTGCAATAATGGAATTAATTATTTGGAACAACTTCATGCCCAATATTTCATGTATTAATAGGGATCAGAATAAAAACACAGGAATTTCCATGATATCTAACATTTGCTTGTAAATGATGAAGGGAGCCCTAGTTTGTAAAAAGAGTTATTTTTAAATAGACAATTACATTGTTAAACTTAATGAAGACTTCAGTTTAAAATTGTAGATTGCCTTCATTACAAGATGTAAGTACTCAATTTACAACATAATTTATGGTATTCTGGCTTTTCTTGTTTCACCATTTTTAAAGGCTCGGGGGATTTTTCAGTTAAATTGGTATGTAATCAAATAAATAAAGTAAGCAGAAACCAAAATTCATAGTGAACTCCCGAAGCAGAATTAAGTTTAAAACCAGTGTTTTAGTAGCTTAGAACAGGCAAGGTTGAGATTAAAATATTGTCAATACTGGGACCACACTCAGGTATTAAAAGAATTACAATTCAAGGTTACATAATACAACTAGACATTGTTTGCTACACTACTACACACAAACTGTAGTCATACTACTCACAAATTTCTATTTTTGTCCACAAGATAGGACTGTACATTCTTTGCTTGAGAATGAGGCTTTTATCTCAAGTAAATCTGTTTTTGAAACATAGACAGTGGCCTTGAATCTGTATAAATAATAACTTTGCTCCAAGCGACCTGTGGAGGTCACTGTTCCCTTGCTTGGATGATGAATTCTGTGGCCGACTTTATGAACTACTTCTGAACAAATGATTGAGAACAAAATTAGATTTGTCTTCCCAGATTTAAGGACTCTGACTTTGAATACTTTGACTTTATTTATTCTAAATACTTGAACTCCTATCAAAGCAGGGACCCTATATCCAAATACGTTTATAAATATATTTCTTTTTTTCCGATTGTCTACTGAATATATTTAGCAAGTCCATGGAAAAAGGAATGGATTGAAGAATAGTTTCAATGCCTCATACTCATAGCCTATTATTTAGAATTAAGGAGGACATAAAACAGTATAATGGTAATTATGTTCACCATAATAGCATATTATTCTATTTCTTGTCAAAATAGCTATTTTTTCCCTTATAGCCAACTAATTCTGTTATTTTATTCTGGAATGGAAATTTAAATAGGAATAGTCTGAAGGCTGTCAGAGCTTTTTTTATATTACAACTGTACACTGTTAATGTAGTTAACTGTATACAGCTATCTAAAGATGTCACATGGAATCTGTGAAAAGGGATTAAGCACAGACCTTGTGGAGTTTGTTTCACTTTCATATATGCCAATTGCCATTTGAGGGAACAAAGTTATCAATAAGCTTTACTCAGACTCAGTGAGATGTACTACAGTGAACTAAACTATATTGCTGTCTTTGCCAGTTTTCAAATGCGGTTTATAAGGCATGATGTCTGTTTTACTGATAATCAGATTAGAAGCCACAACAACCTGGTTCTTTATCTGCTTCCATTCAGTTTACTATGTATTTCAGTTTGGCATAAAAAGGAACCACTGTTGACTAGGGAAAATTAGACACTGTAGTTGAAGAAGCTTTTCACTTCATTCAGAATAGTTCCAAGATTATGACAGATATTAAAAGTTATGGTTCATTTTTTGGCAAAGTAGTCTGTTAAACACACACATATTTTTGCCCCATTGCAAGGATACTTGAGCATTCTTAGGAAGGAATGTCTAAATAATTAAAACAAAATGGTGCGGATACAATATGGTAGTGAGATTCTGCTTTTCTATTGTTTTTAGTAAATGTAATGATGAAATTAACCTTGTGGTATTTTTTTTTATCAGGAATTCTATCCATAGAACAACTCATCAGTAGGGTGGGAGTGATTGGGGTGACCCTCATGGCCTTGCTCTCTGGATTTGGTGCAGTGAATTGTCCATATACCTATATGTCTTATTTTCTCAGGTAAATCTCCTTCCTCAAAAAAGATTCAAAGTAGTTTTAAAATCTCTCTCTCTCTTTCTTCATTGTCTGTCTGTCTGTCTGTCTATTACTATATCTATCATCTATCATGTCATTTTAATCTTAATTTCTTGTTGCTGTATTCTGTTTGCCGGACAGAGTTCTCCATAGTTGTCCCCATCTTCTTTACCTCAATAATACAGGTTTTAGATCTAAGTATATCATTGTTTTGCAGTTTTTGTTATAGTCCGGTTAGTGGAGAAGAATCAGAGAATAGCTAGAATTGGGAAGACACTATTCTAGAAATCATAGGAATAATTCTAGATGTATACATCTATTACAGGAATGTCACAGATGCTGATATTCTGTCTCTAGAACGTCGACTCCTCCAGACAATGGACATGATCATCAGCAAAAAGAAAAGGTATTAGAGCATCTTAATGTCCAACAAGAAATAATTTGCTATTGAACAATAATTTATATCATAAGATAGTGATATAAGTGTGGATGAAATTTGAGTATAGAGCCACATTTTATCTCAATTTGTGTACTTGTGTACTTATCTTGGATTAGTATTCTGTTTAGAATTTAAAATTAATATAAGATTTATAGTATAGGAGTATTAAACCTCAGTTGAACTTTACTTAATATATATGGATGTTGTTGAGTAATACTTTAAAAAGTTTCAACTTTCTTCATTACCAGCTAGCAAAGTTAAAGGTTAGATCTAATTTAAGAATAGTTCATTAGAATATCCCTCATTTAAATGAGTCACCTCCAATAATAAATATATGTAGATGTAATTCATAGAATGTAATGTAGTTTATTCCTAATTGGAAGCACTTTTTACTTTGACATAATAGCATGAGCAGTAGCACAGTTCTACACCAAGTGGAAATCATAACACCTGTTTGATTTCTTTCTGAATGGAATTCTGAATGTTCCTTTAAATTTTGAATGCTAGATTTTATGAAACATAAAAATACAAATATTTAAAGATTAGCTTAGTCATTATGTGATTAGATTTTAGTTGATATTTCATAATTTTACGTTCCTAACTTTGTCTCCCAACCAGGATAGCAATGGTTCACAGAAACATGTTCCAGAGAGGGGAAGTGCATAACAAAACTACTGGTTTCTGGGGAATTATAAAAAGTGTCACAACATCTTCACCAGGCAGTGAAAGTATCCTTTACTTGTAGAAAGAGGCCCAAAAGTCAGCTTGCTTCCTTTTACAATAAATAAAAAAAATGGTGTATTTAATGGGCTGTACCTTACTTTCAACTTTTGGAGATGATATACTTGAAGAGGACAATATCAATCCAAGCTTGTAAGTGTAAAGCACTGACATCTAATCTGCTAGGACACTTTCATGCCCACTTGGACATTAAGTAGCAATTTATATAACTGACAGCTTGCAAGAATGGAAAGCCAATTAATTCCACAGAAGAGATTTACAATCCAGTTTAGAAATTTCCCCTCAGTCACTTGACTGTATTTTGGGCACTTGGCAACTGGTCTGCATTTAGGGGGCTCAGTAACTGGCCCACATTTAGGTTTATTTGCAGTGCACTATAACCATGTGACTAATTTAAAACTGTTTAGCTGAAAACTGGCATTCCGGTTTCCAGGAAAAATTTGCCCATTGTGAACAGTGGTTTCATTCACTTTGTATGCTTAACAACTGCAGCAAAAGTCATAGAAAGTGGGTCTGGTCACACCATGGTCCGCTTTACAGCCATCACAACTTACAACCATAAGTTCCAGGCTCAATAACGGTCATGAGTTGGGGACTACCTGTATTTGGCATTTTCTGTTTCCTAATGAAAGGCATGAGATATTAATAAAGTTGCCATAGATTTTTTTTAAAAAATTAGATGTTTAAATAATGACATCCCCCATGGTCATTCTTCCTTTGTCATTTGGGCACTTCAAAATAAAGCCAATATATAAAATGCTGGGGAGAAAATATCTGCTGCAATATGAATACCATGTGTGCCTCCCTAAGGAGGAGGTACTGCAGAGTGGCCCTTAATAACTGAGAAAGAACTTCCATTTTACTTATAGTCAGTTGTTCTCTGTGTAGCCAACTGTTTAACTTTATTGTTCAAAAGAAATGATCCAAATCCCTGAGCAGATATGTATATATAGAAAGAGACTTTCTTTTAAACATTCTTATTTCAACATGAGCCATGGTGGTGCAGTAGTTAGAATGCAGCATTGCAGGTTATGATACTTCTGCTGACTGCCAGCTGCCTGCAGTTTGGCAGTTCGAGTCTCACCGGCTCAGGGTTGACTCAGCCTTCCATCCTTCCAAGGTTGCTTAAAATGAGGACCCAGATTGTTTGGGACAATATGCTGACTCTAAACCGCTTAGGGCTCTAAAGCACTGTGAAGCAGTATATAAGTCTAAGTGCTATTGCTATTTCAGGACATTAAATGTCTGCCCTACTTTAAATAATGGCCTGAAATTAACTACATGCTATATTGTTGACATGATTTCTTTAATTTAGTAACATAGCAATTATTTGGATAGAAAATAAAAACAAATCTACATGTCATTTCAGTGTCCATTCCCTGGATAATCTTTTACGGTTATTTCAGGTACTCATTAAATCAGGGATTAAATGAAACCCCTATTTATGTAATAATCATTTCCTTATAATGTTTTCTGGAAATAGCCTATCAAATAGGAACATAATCATTATAAAATAATACTCCCTCTTCAAAAGCTTATTCCATAAGGATACCATAGTCAATAGTTTTAAAAGCTGATTAGAAAGCCAGGAAATCAGCAAGACTGCATTTTCCCGTTTCCTATTGCTTAGAAAAGATCATTCTGCAGCATGATTGAGGTAATTTCTGAGCCAATTTGGATATTTACTGAAATTGAAATGGATCTAGAAAATCACCTTCCTTTCAAAGTGTTTGGATTAAGTCTGCAAATAAGTACTTTCTATCCTGAAAGGGATGTTAAAAAACTGATCTGCGATTATCCCTACAGCCATAGAACATTTTATAGTATACAATTGTACCCTTTATTCCTGCAGATGGCGATAATGAACAACTCCCAATTTAATAGTTACTTTACAGACATTTAAACAAACCTTTTAAATATTGTGCACATTGTTTTAAAAATTGCACTTTTTCAAATATTTCAAATATTTTATATCTACTATATGCTAAAGAATAAAATTTGAAATCTATTTTCAGGTGTTCATGAAGCTGTTCTTTGTCACTATGTATACACTAATATTTTTGTACAGGCAAAATTTATTGATATATGTATATAATGGAAAGTGTGCTTTTGTTCCCCCCTTTTAATTTAAAAAATATATATCACAGTATTGTTTTTCTATTGATTTTTGGGTTTGGAGAATAAAATCTTTCACACTTAAAAAAGAAACATGTTTTTCAAAATTATTTATGATTTTGAGCTTGACTATCTTGGTTTTAAGATTTGACACTCATCCAGCAAGAAATTGATGCTTTAGAAGAACTTAGTCGGCAACTTTTCTTGGAAACAGTTGATTTGCATGCTACCAAGGTGCAAACTAAGGGCATTGTTCCCAAGTCTGATGGGTGGGTAACTGGGATTGATATATGAGAGAAAATGTGAAAAAAAACTGGAAAATATAGATTAAATGTGCCAAGAGAAATGTTATGACTTTATGATACTGGTCTGTCTTTTATGTTAAAAGCTTGTACAACTTTAAAAAGTCTGTTTATAGAAAAATAAATCCTCAAGTATAATTATGAATATTCCGCATATTGAAACCTTCCAGAAATAGATATCATGTTTTGTGACTCAAAAGGCAGGCCTAGAACACCAGAAATTTGGTTTTGTTCCTATATTTTGTAATTTCAGTTCATTTATCTTAGACAAATGTTGATTTTTCAGTTCCATTGTTTCATTATCTATTAAGAAGCTAAACAACTTTATCTGTAGAAATGATCTGTACTGAATATAAAACCATATGCCAGTTTAAAATAATAAATCTAAATGTTTTCTCTTTCTGAAAAAAATCTATTTGCAGGAAAGAATAGAATATTCTAAAACATTCCAAGGGAAATATTTCAACTTTCTGGGTTATTTTTTTTCCATTTACTGTGTCTGGAAAACTTTTATGGTATGTAAAGCTGCTGTTGGTACAGCCATTTATAATTTGTAGCATGACCAAAATATGTGCTTAATAAAAAAATGCTTTCTCACTTCCGTTTTTTTAAAAAAAAGTGTTTTGTTGATTATAAACACAATCACATTTTAAGCAAGAATGGACTTTTTTTCATGCAGAAACTTTGTCTATGAAAGATAAATGTGTATATCTTATATTGGTTTTAGTGAAAATGTCTATTATATTTCTCTCTTTTGTCTCTTCAGGCAACAATCAATATTGTATTTGACCGAGTTGGGAAAACAGATCCAGTAACAAGAGGAATTGAGATTACTGTGAATTATTTGGGGATACAGTTTGATGTAAGAGTCCTTTTAGATTTTAATCCTACCTACCAATCCCCATATCCATTCTTAATTTTTGTTTTATAGAGAGCTTGATAATGTAATAGTAAACTTGTTGAAAGTATAGTCTTGGGTAATTAATTTGTCTATAGCTGCTGCTAAGGTAATATGTTGTGAGAAGACAATGGTTTATTCATCTTTCTGTATAATTCTTAAAAGCCATTTCTATTGGTACTTATTTTTTGAAGACAGTTTAAGATTCTAGAATACTTGGAAGGCCCTGGATTGCAAGAGACAGTTCTAAACAGCTCAGCCTTAATTCTGCATTGTGTCTGTATACTGTGCTAACAGTTATTTTTTTCTGAAAGTATTCTTGCTGATATAGAAAGTCCTCATTTAACGTCCACCATTGGGATGGTACCTTGGTCGCTCAGTGAAGCTGTGACTGTCTTATTTCCTTCGCTTTACAGACCTGTGAAGGTTGGAAATTGAGGACTGGTCACAAAGTTACTTTTTCATCACCATGAAAAACCATGGTTGTTAAACAAGGACTATTTGTACTCTTCAAAAGGTTCTGTGCACATAAATATCAACTGAGGTTAAATAGCCTTTCATGTCCCACATGGTTAATGTACTTGTCTGAATCTCTGAGAGTTTAACCATTTCATGTCTTTATTACTGCAGGTAAAATTCTGGTCCCAGCATATTTCATTTATTCTTGTTGGAATAATTATTGTCACCTCTATCAGGGGCTTATTAATAACACTTACAAAGGTAAGGCCGAGTGCAATTCTACTATGTGAATTGTGTTGAAGTAAAGAAGAGGGCATATTAATATACCTGTATATTATAATATACATATACTCTGTGTGTGTATATATATGTTTGTGTGTGTGTGTATAATATCACTGTAGGAAGTAGCAACTCTTAAGTTGCGTTTGTTTTAGTATTGTTATTCTGAGAAGTTCCCAATTTTTGGTCTACAGCCTTATAGAGATATGCAGTATTAAGACCTGTGATAACTCAAATTACTTCAGATAGGGTACAGATGTGTTTTCTGCATTACTTTACAGTTTTTAAGGCCAGAGGTGGGGAACAAGCTTTCTCTTTATGATTCTTATATATGATTGTTTAATAAGCCAATAAAACATTGATATTGATTTTATTAAGAAGTGAAAGAAATTTGCTTGACATTAATTTACCATTTTTCATTTAGATATTTTTAACAATACAAGGCTGGTATAAAAATGCTTTTTATATACATAATAGTTCTGTTGTATAATGATAATCATTATCTTAGTGAAATGCTGATGTTTTTTATGCACATTAGAAAACATCTTAAGGAGTTAGTTATCATTGGCCAATCTTGCCACATCAGCAATATGTTTAGTTGCACACTGCTCAAGTGCTACTATTTATAGTTGAATTACATGAAATGTTATAATTATTACTCAAACAGTCCCATTTATCTCTGGGCTATGCCATTTGTATTGGATTTGCAAAAATATAGATTTCTGTAATATTTCTGTAATCATGACAGCATTTTTCATCTAAATTCTATAGTTCCTTGGGATCACCTAATTGTTCACTTAAATGCATGTCCGAGGATCATCAGGACTGCTTGCATGTAGAAATAATAATAATAATAATAATAATAATAATAATAATATTATTATTATTATTATTTAGATAATTCTGGGTGAATGTGGAATGAAATTTGAAGTATGCTGAAATATGTTTAATGGAAAAATAAGGGTTTTACCACACCTTACATTGTTTCTAACAAGCAGTTCTAATAATGGTAATTACATTAGGCATGAAGATCTTTCATCACTATTAATGTGGCTTCTTTTTAATTTAGCTCTAAAACATTTATTAAATCATGTTTGTCATATTATCATTATTTCAGTCTGAGCTGACTTTCTGTGCTTATCTTTCTTAGTTTTTCTATGCTATCTCAAGCAGCAAGTCTTCTAATGTTATTGTTCTGTTGCTGGCACAGATTATGGTGAGTATTTTAACCCATTTGAGTAGCAACTTTGCTCTCAGCTATGTTAGCAGTGGGAGAAATGGGAAGTCTAATGTTTCCTTTATCTTCTTTGCAGGGAATGTATTTTGTGTCTTCTGTGCTTCTGATTCGAATGAGTATGCCTCTAGAGTATCGTACTATCATTACCGAAGTTTTAGGAGAATTACAGTTTAACTTCTACCACCGATGGTTTGATGTTATATTTCTTGTCAGTGCTCTCTCCAGCATACTATTTCTCTATCTGGCACATAAGCAGGCTCCTGAGAAACAGATGACACTCTGAATTTATTTTAATTCTACAGCCTACAGTTATTTGCAATTATGAATTTGGCATATCACCATTTTAAAATGGCTCTTCAGTGATGGACACTCATTTCTTTGGTTCAAATCAGATGTTTCACTATAGACAAGGAGTGACAAACAATCTCACAAGGACAGCCTCGGCTCCATAAGAAACAGAAAAATAAAAAATAAAAGGGAATATTAGGGACCTTTCAAAAGGCTGGATAAGACAAAGCCATGCTGCAGTTTTTATTCAATAGAGTTGGCAAAATATTTGCTTCATTGTCTTTATCTTGAAGATAATGATTCTAAAAGACTAAATAAAACAATATTTGTAATAATTCTCAATAAGTTTCTTACAGTTTATAGGTTTGTAAAGTTTCTTCTTTGAAATGGAACAAAGTTTGATGAATTATTAATTTCTGACTGAAGTGGGGAAAAAAACCCCTATATCCCTGAATTTGAAAATATAGGCGTTGTCTAGGACTGCTAATCGCTTTCCCCCTTTCATTCCATTAAATCAGCTTTCACAATGTCAAGTCCAAACATTAAAAGTGGTCATCTCCTAAACTCAACATGGTTCTCAGAACTCCTCCAAATGTTATTTCTCAGTTACAACTCTTAATGCAATACAATGGAAAACCTAACACCACTTTTTGATAGGCCCTTGGCATGTTACTTAGAAACCAAGTACTATATGATCCAAGTAAATCCCAAGTAACTTCAATACTGCTGAAAAACCCTGTGCACAGATGGAAGTTCAGTATGTAAAATGAAGAATGTAGGTAGTTAAATATCTTAATAATAATTTAATATATGGAGCACTGAAGAGAATCTCTCAGCCTTACTTCAGGTTATCAGTAGTATGTTTTGGTTTGTTGGTAGGGACATATTGCCAGGCCTTGGTACTGGCTTCAACATCTAGTTCAGTGTTTCTTAAATTGTGTTCCTAAGGACTCAGGGTATTCCCCAGTTCCTCGTGTCCACAGAATAAAATTACTTGCCAGCCTCTGTTGAAAAGTAGTACAATATTAAAATTCCACCAAACAATTGTTAGAAGCAACAGTAGCTGCAAATTGTCAAATTTAATATGGTAAATATTGACAGCCAATTTTGTTGTAGTGGTTAAGGCAGCAGGCCAGAAATTGAGAGATGATTGAGTTCTAGTCCTGCCTTAGGCATGAAAGCCAGTGGGGTGACCTTGGCCAGTCATTCTCTCACAACTTAGAAAGCAAGCAGTGGCAAACCACTTCCAATATCTCACCAAGTAAATTTAAGGAACTTATCCTGACAGTTGTCAGAAGTAAACTGACTGGAAGACACCAATATACTATAAATATAAAAACATAAAGAAAAGTGATTTTAGGGTTCTCCCATAATTTTTTCAAAATTAGGAAAAAGAAGTTTGAGAAATACCAATCATGTTGGCATTACAAAGCTCAAAAAAGTTTTGTGGAATTGGGAACTCTGCAGCATTTTCTATCATTTAAGCAGGTGAGAAAAAGAAATGAGGTATGCTGAAAGAATAACAACAAAACACCAACCAAGACTGTATACATACTTGTGATATCTTAACAATAGGAAAAATCTTGATTTTAAAAAAAATATTTACTTGGAAAAAGACTGTTGTCTTCATTATTCTTTCACAAAAAGGGCCACTGTGAATGTTACACTCAAGTGTTTGCTTGCAAATTGACAAAAAAAGTCTATACAACATTGGTTGGTTCTTGGCTTCTTTTATAGGACTGTTCAGTTCCTACAGCAGGAAATGCATAATAGGGCAATAACACTGGAAGCAAAAATTTCTAATTCTAACCTTGAATTTGAAGTGGAGGGAGCTGGGGATGAGGGAAATTGTGCTGCTGTGAAATTTGATCATTTGCTACTAAATTCATTGATACTGAGGGGCAGGATTGGCATCCCTTGCATTACCTAAGTTAGAACAGTCTGCTCATGGGTGGAACAAATGAGTGCAATTGGAATAATGTGCTCTGACATGTTAGCTGGTTAGAAGCTTTATTATTTGTATATCTCAAGGTGGAGAACATACCTAATATAGTACTCCTTTTTTCTCCTATTTTTACTCAACATTTTAATTGAGATAAGATGAAACT
This sequence comes from Naja naja, assembly GCA_009733165.1. Classification (NCBI taxonomy): domain Eukaryota; kingdom Metazoa; phylum Chordata; class Lepidosauria; order Squamata; family Elapidae; genus Naja; species Naja naja. The sequence goes on along the minus strand of CM019152.1, from coordinate 20,551,745 downwards.
ATTTTTACTCAGTATCCATCAGAAACTAGATATCCTAATAAGTAACTACCATAGTATTCTTTGGTTTCTTTGTAGAACCTAATGCTCAGCCAAAAGACCTAAAGTTAATTCTATACTTAATTAAAATTGGATGTAGTTGACAAAAATATCACAGAATAAATTTATTTATTTATTTATTTATTGGATTTCTAAGCTGCCCCATCTCCCTAAGGACTCAGGGCAGCGTACAATCATAAAAACAGTGCAGAATATACAATTAAAAAGGAATTAAATAAACCCAATTTGCAGTCTAAAACAATTAAAAAAACCATTAAAACTCCCACCACCCCCCTTAGTCCAGGTCAACGAGTTGGAACAACCATGTTTTTAAGCCCCGACAGCATATATTTTAGTTTTAATTGATAAGTAACTCTCCTTTCATACTATTGAATTCTCATTGTGATTTCCCTTAGCATGACTGTAGTTTCTGAGAAAAAAAAATAGAATAGAATTCTTTATTGGCCAAGTGTGACTGGACATACAAGGAATTCGTCAGTATACATAAAAGAAAAGATACATTCATCAAGAGTCAAGAATCATAAGGTACAACACTTAATGATAGTCATAGGGTACAATAAGCAATCATCATAACTAGGAAACAGTCAATATAAATCGTAAGGATACAAGCAATAAAATTACAGCCATACAGTCAAGTGAGAGGGAATGGGTGATAAGGAGTGATAAGATTAACAGTAATAGTAGTGCAGACTTTGTAAATAGTTTGATAGTGTTGAGGGAATTATTTGTTTAGCAGAGTGATGGCTTTCGGGAAAAAACTGTTCTTGTGTCTGGTTGTTCTGGTGTGCAGTGCTCTATAGCGTCGTTTTGAGAGAAGGAGTTGAAACAGTTTATGTCCGGGATGTGAGGGGTCTGTAAATATTTTCACAGCCCTCTTTTTGACTTGTGCAGTATACAGGTCCTCGACTGAAGGCAGGTTGGTAGTAATTGTTTTTTCTGCAGTCCTAATTATCCTCTGAAGTCTGTGTCTGTCCTGTTGGATTGCAGAACCAAACCAGACAGCTATAGAGGTGCAGATGACAGACTCAGTAATTCCTCTGTAGAACTGTATCAGCAGCTCCTTGGGCAGTTTGAGCTTTCTGAGTTGGCGCAGAAAGAACATTCTTTGTTGTGCTTTTTTTGATGACGTTTTTGATATTAGGTGTCCATTTAGGTCATGTGATATAGTAGAACCTAGAAATTTGAAGGTCTCTATTGTTGATACTGTTGTATAGTATTGTAAGAGGTGGTAGTATGGGAAGGTTTCTTCTAATATTTACCACCATTTCTACGGTTTTGAGTGTGTTCAGTTCCAGATAGTTCCAGTTACACCATGAGGCAAGTTGTATAACCTCTTGTCTGTATGCAGATTTGTCGTCGTCTCGAATGAGACCAATCACTGTTGTGTCATCAGCAAACTTCAATATTTTAACAGATGGATCGTTTGAGATGCAGTCATTGGTATATAGGGAGAAGTGGAGAAAGCACACAGCCTTGGGGGGCCCCTGTGCTAATTGTACAAGTATCAGATGTGATTCTGCCTAGCCTCACCTGCTGCTTCCTGTCTGTTAGGAATCTTATGATCCACTTACAAGTGTGTTCAGGTACTGCTAGTTGGTTTAATTTACTTAGAAGAATGTCTGGACTGATGGTATTGAATGCTGAACTGAAGTCTACAAAGAGGACCCTTGCAAAGGTATTTGGAGATTCAAGGTGTTGTAGGATGTAATGCAGAGCCATATTAACAGCATCATCTGTCGATCTATTTGCTCGGTATGCAAACTGCATGGGATCTAACAGCGGATCCGTGATGATTTTCAGGTGGGACAGCACTAGCCTTTCAAAGATTTTCATAACTACAGATGTTAGAGCAACTGGTCTGTAGTCATTCAGTTCTTTGATGGAGGGCTTCTTTGGCACTGGGATGATAATAGAGTGTTTGAAGCAGGAAGGAACATAGCACATCTATAGTGATCTATTGAAGATCCAGTTGCAGAGATTTTACTCATGTTCAAATTAACATTAAAAAAAACTTGGTTCAAACCATTTATTTGTATATCCAAATCACATCTCTACTCCCATTTTAAACACTGAGGTATGAAGGACAAGAACCCACTATCATGTACTGTCTTAGTACTGTACTCTAATGCCATCTTTGGCTTAAATTAATCCTGTGATGTTTTTGCATCCAGTGTGGCATGGTGGACTGTACCCTTGAGAACAGCTTAGCTATATTATTTTCAGTACATTCATTTGGAAGTAATTCTCGGTGTACCTTGGTTTTAAGTAATAATTATAGGATTACAGTCAAGATTTTTTTTTGGCACTATTGGCACATTTGCTTCAGAATAGCAGCCCCTTTCAGTACAAAATGGAAAAAGACTTGGATTCTGCTATCTTCACAATGCACTATCTTCTTCAGAGGAGGATGAGCTGGCCTAGTGAAAGAAAGAAATAACGCTGTTAGAAAGACTGCAAGTAGATTTATAGCACCATTAAGGGGAATCAGTTGCAGTATATCATAAACTTTATAGATTTATAGATTGAGCTGTGAGTTGAATTGTCAGAAGTCTGAATTGATGGTCTGATTATGAATGCTCAAAATTTTACAATAAAAATCTTTTCAAAACCAAATCATCTTAACTCAGGGGTGTCAAATTCATGGTCCGGATGTATCACATGCTGGCCACGTCCACCCCCCGTTTAGCGAATGGGAAAAAAGTTGTGATGCATCATGTGATGACAGCTTGACGCTGTGAGCTTGACACTCCCAATCTAACTGATTAATTACAAATGTTTAGTCATTCTGTGATTTAAGTACAGCTTGAGCAAAGGCTCAGTCTAGCTCTCTCTGCCAATTCTTTAGGTTAGATCAGGGGTGTCAAACTCACGTCATGGGGGCATCCCATGACGTATTGGGACTTTCCCCCCCTTCGCTAAACCAGGCATGGGTGTGGTCAGCATGAGACGCATCCACTCTGCGGGCTGGGAGTTTGTCAGCCCTGGGTTGGATCATTCAATCATTTGAAGTGTATCATATTGGTTTGATAACCAGATGCCACAGATTCTTGTGAGATTTTTCTGAAGTTAATTCAAGGAAACTCACCCTTTCTCGTGGTTCTGCCAGTGCATTTTTTGGCTCTGTTGCTTGTATCTCTGCATAAGCAGGAGGCTCATCATGGTCCCCATTCAATGGGTCAGGCTGTAACTGCCTTATTGAGGCTGCAACGGCCTTATTTTGGGAGGAGTAGTGCTGATAAGCCTTTTCTTCACACACCAAGAGTGTCAGAGTGTTACCGCTGTTTTGGATTCTTGATACTACATCTTCATACTCTTCATTCTGTACATTGGTACCATTCACTTCTATCACAATGTCGTCATCTTGCAGCCCTGCTATATTGGCAGGCCCATCCTTCTTTACCTGCAATTAAATTGTCTTAAATTATTGTAGTAGAAGCTGCTGTTCTGCTTGATTGAGAGCAGCAGGCAGTCCATGGTAAGTGGCATACATACAAATACAAATTTACTTTTTTTATTCAAGGGTCTCAGGGCTGCTCTTTTGGATAAAGAGATAACTATTTGGGGAGGGGATGTGCATGGAGAGTATGCCTGCAAGATGGCAAGTGTGTTACAATTGGAGCCTATTTGTTTTGTGCGAAAATGGTATGTTGTCAATTGCAATGCCCTGACTTCCATTTGACAGATTTTGAGCCACTGGGCATTGTGGGTTGTGGTCTACATTTCTGCTGCCATAAGAGAGGTGACAATCCTAGTCAAGGGTGAAAGTCAGAAGTGGCTGCATTCTTGATCCAAGCACAGTTTCTGGATTTATTACCTCTGACTGGAGAGGACTATTATCTTAATTAACACCTCACAAATCCCACAAGGTATCTTGCTATGTTTGGACGAGGCACCCTGGACATCTGAGAAGAGGGACAGAAGAACCTGTTATTGGCTCCTTTAGGAGCGAGTGCTACAAGTGAGCGCTTAATTCTCAATTTGAATTAAGGTCTCAATGGCTGCAGAAACTTAAGATAACTATTTTGTCCACTAGTGTCCTCTCCCCACCATGAAAAAGCACCATCATGGAGACGGGGATTGTAATTTCTAAGAAAATGAACTACACACAAACACTATTCCTGCTCCAGGTAAATAGGGACACACCACATCTATGTTTTATATTTTCTGCTCTTTAGTGAAATGGTAATGACAAGATAAATTTATCATACAAATCAACATTTTTTTAAATGACTGCTTTTAAAGTAGCAAAGTGTCTCAAAAACAAAACTCCAGTTTCTATGAGCAGGCAAACATTTATTGTCTCTGTAAGTAATAGCTCTATATTATTTTCCCCATCATTCATCTTAATATATGCCAAGAGATTACAAAGACAATTTACTTGGGTGAAAAATAAAAAAAGTCACCTCTTAAGCTACACTGAACATAACTTCAGAATTTATATCAATTCCTGTTACAGTTTCTTTTTCTGAAAATAATTGAGACGGTGAATTTATTATACTATCTATTTGTACACTCCTATCAATGTGGGAAATAAAATTGGTTGAAAATTTTATTACTTGGACTTTAGAAAAACAACCTGCAAATATATTGTAGACTTAACACTTTTTTAAAAAAAATTAATTATCTGATACTATTTTTAAAACTGTTTATTTACAAGATGACAATTTCTTTAAAGTGCATAAAATACTAATTCAATCAAAATTAATTAAATCACATTTTAAGATTGCTTTAAAAAGTTAGCAGAGAAGGAATGAAAAACACTGATGGAATTAAAATATAAGAATAAAGGTGTATTACTAATATTAAAGTATATCCATCTAATATTAAATTTCAAAAGTATTTTTCCAGAATGAGCATCAATAAAATATGGAACATATTTTACTGTGTCAGTTTCAAATTCCTTTTATTCAGCAGCTATTGTATCTTGATAAGACACAGAACAAAGATATACTTCTATATACTGCTGAGTACATTCACACTACAGGATAGAAGGCTGTGCTTTTTTGCCTGATCAATGGTGACTTGTTTTGTTTGCCAATGAAAAGATTCTAAGATTCTAGAGTAATACCTCTTTGATGAACACTCCAGGTATATTGCTAATGGCATTCAATCGAAAGCCAAATCCGGTGGGACTTTTTATGAGTTTACAGAGTCTGGGCTTGTGGTTTTCTTCCTGCATGGCTTTCTTTGCAATACTCATATGTGGCTCCGGTCTTGTATGGTAGCAGAGACAAGGAGATATTTTAGCCTTAACCAAGAACAAAGAAACATGAATTGAAACATAATGAATATGAGCTGGAACAAGATGGTACACAATTCTTCATGTTGTGGGACAGGCGTGGAGATGCAGATGCCATGGATGTCTCCTCTCCCCTAGCTCTTTACAGTTTTTCTACAATTCAGAAGGAAGGAGGTTTAAATTACTGGAGGCAACTAAGTTGTAAGAAAGGATAGTTTGGTGACAGACTCTTGGAATTTAGCAATGACTCCACTGTTACTCCCGCTGGCATATTTTGACAATCAGCTGAGGGACTTTGTGTGGGTCTGGAGGAGGTGGATAATAGCATAGACAATTTGAAGCACTTTCCCATTGTTGGAGAGAAGCTAAATAGGAAAGAGAATTGCACATGCACAAATGCTTTATGGAGTATATTTCAAAAGAAAACATTTTTTTAAACTTTAAATTATAAAGCTTAAAAATAAATTATCTGTCTTGCTTATTTCTGGGCTATTAATCATTGCATATTTTGCCCCATTCCACCACCACTGTATAACTTCTGACTCCTTTCCTGAAGGGAATGCAGTTTGGGAGGTAAGGTGCTAAGGGGTTTAGGATTGTAATGAGGCAGCTGCTCTAACACTATTCAAGCTTCACAGGGTTGTGAAAAATGAATGGAGTACTGTGTATGCTCCCATTAGCTCCTGAAATAAAGGTGGAATATACATCTAAAAAGGAATTAAATTAAAATCTGAATAGGACTGAAACAAATTCAGATGTCAGGAAAGAGATGCTGGAAATTTGAGGAATAGCCTAGACTTGCAGGTCAGATCTGCAAAATAAGCAGAGACAATCTCAAACTATATAATTTCTCCTGCCTGTCAGTAGATCACAACTCCAATTACTCTTGTTCCTACATCTTGTCAAAATAGCAAAAATTAGAGAAAACAAAGCAAAAATAGTTCTGAAACTTGATTGATATGATAGTTTTGTCATTTTAAGATCCTATCATTGCTTATGTAGTTGTATTCCATCTTGAATGTAGGCATCTTTACCCTGCATCTTTACCTTTAACACTATCAAGCAATAATACCTACCTACTCCAGGTCCTTGGGAAGGACTCAATAGGTAGACAAAAATGCTAAATTCAGTCTAAATATCTGGCTGACTATACAACCAACCATAATACAGGTAGTCTTCAAGTTACAGCAGTTCATTTAGTAACTGTTCAAAATTACAATGACACTGAAAAATCTGACATGATCATTTTTCACACCTTTGTAGCATTCCCATGCTCAAGTGATCAAAATTCAGATGTTTGGCAATTGGTTCATATTTATGACTCTTGCTGTGTCTTAAGGTCATGTGATCAGCTTTTGCAACTTTTTGAAAAGCAAAATCAATGGGAAAGCCAGATTCATTAACAACCATGTTGCTAACATAACAACTGCAATGATTCACTTAACAACTGTGGCAAGAAAGGTCATAAAATGCAAAATTCACTTAACAAATGCACTTAACTACAGAAATTTTGGGCTCAATTGTGGTCATAAGTCAAAGTCTACCTGTTATATAAAAAATTAAGGCAATTGTCTTGAAAGGGATCAACAGTTTCAGGAGGAGGAGAGTACTATAAATAAATCTCCATCAACTGTTATTTGTTTCAATCGAAGATTGATAGCAAATTGAAAGATGACCTTATGGCCAAAGTAGGGTTACTCAATTGAGAGCAGTTTATGCAATTCCTATTGTTGATAGCTTATCTGATTTTTCTGTTTTACATCAAACCCTTTATTAAATATAGTCTTCTATATTATATTAAAGCTGTACATGTGTTATGGCTCTAATATGACATGATTTGTTTAGAAGTCCTCATAAAAGTAATTTATGACATTCAGAGTGGAAATAAGGTTTAGAAGGAAAACTGCATTTTTAATATGAATTGTATAGAAAAGTTTTAAATCAAGGTAACAATATAATCTCATTCAGCAAAGTGGTATGGCCTTTATGCTAAACTCTTTCTTTTCAAACTCATGGAGACTGGAAATCAGATCAACTAGGAAAAAAATATCTGGTAGATAGCGATTTAATAGTATAATCCTTATAAATGTCATGTCCTGTATCTCTTCAGCTCTTTTAGTCCCTTTTTTCCCATTTCCCCCATTACAGCAAGAAATAACACCTAATCAACCAGGGCTGAGAAGTTAAGCATGTTCAGACCTGATTATTACTTGGATAAAAGATCACCTGGAAATCAATGGAAAGTTAAAAGAACATACCTGAAAGAAGACAACAGCAAATCATGTCCATATTGTTCCCAAGAAAATTAAATAGAGGAGAAATCAAGGTCACTTCAATATAACTTTTCTTATAAATAATATAAAAGAACTGATTTGTTCAGTTCCCTTTTATTTCAGAATTCGAAGTATAATGTGCAAACATTGCTTTCAGTATCCAGATTACAAGGCAGCTACCATGTTATTTAAATAATGAAATTGTCTCCTTAACAACCCTATTAATGTGACACTTGCAAGAACTTGGAATTTACTACGTATGTAATGGATCTAATGAATGCTCTTTTAGGTTTTGTTTTAAAGAAAAGGAGTGAAACATAATGCTTGATTTCCCAAAGAGATTACTTAGCCTATAATTTTGCCATGACAACATATTGCCCCCGCCCCGGAAAGCAAATATTATGTTAACAACTGGACAGCCTGAAGGCGGCTGTGTTGTCCTTTCCTCATCCTTAAAAAGGAGGAGGATTATAATGTCAAAAATTGCTACAGTGAAATTTACATTTTTTGAAGTTATCTAGCTGAATTGGGCATCTTTTCATTAGTAACCATATTTCAGAATCCTGGCTTCTTGACCTAACTAGTTCTGACTTTGCAGAAGAAGTGTGGTAGCTATGACTGCTGTTGTAAACAAGCTTGGAAATTGAGTTGGAAGTATTCCAGAGTGGGTGTTCTTTTTATTACGAGCAGCAGAATTCAACTTCTGGAAAAGTTTAACTAAGTACCATCACTTAATTTGTCATGGCAAGAGAAAACAATGCAGACAAACTCGGTTCTGTAAAGCTACCAGAACTATTTTTTGTTTTGTTTTAATGCTCAAGTGTTGCAAACACAAAGTTGTCTTGTAACCAGGAAGGCTGTCATGCCCCCTTCAGAGTTTGACTCTGAGGAGGAAGATGAACAGCTGACAGGGAACAGGAGAGTGGTTCTGTTGGCTGTGGAGGAAAGTTTTTGGCAAGAGTTTTTCTCCAAACCGGAAGGTAACTGGGACATCAGGGGCAAAGTTGGAGCTAATAAAGGGATCCCTACTTATTATCTGGCTGGGTTGTCTTTGTGCTACACCCTAGGTCAGGGGTGGGCAAACCTTTTGACATGAGGGCCACAATGGGTTCTTAAACTGGACCGGAGGGCCGGAACAAAAGCATGGATGGAATGTTTGTGTGAACTAATATAAATTCAAAGTTAGATTACTTCATGTAGCCTTCTGGGAGAGCAAGAGAACCCTCCGCTCTTTCGGCTCCGCAGGCCGGATAGAACAGCCGAACAGGCCGGATCCAGCCCCCGGGCCGTAGTTTGTCCACGGCTGCCCTAGGTCATCCCAAAGGCTAGAAGAACAGGCATATTTAAAGATTTAAAGCTGATATTCCCAGAATGTTATGTATACAAACACATTTGCATCAGGACAACCTTACAACAGCTACTGTTCCCTTCCCACCATGCCACAGCTCACTACATAAGTTCCAAATTAACTCATTCTTGCACTCAAGCTGTGTACCTTACCATTTTATACATGGTATCAGTCTCTTCATCCACCACTAGTAAGGTTGTTTTTTCACCAGATTGTCTGATTTTCTCTACCACAGCTTCATGGTCTAGTGCTTCAATTGGCTCTCCATTTACAGCTACCAAGATATCATTGTCCCTGAGACCTGCTTTAGCTGCAGGGCTGTCTGAATCAATGTCCTTAATCAAGTGACCTGCCGGAAAAAAAATCAGAAAAGCCTAATATCATAGCAATGCATAAGCCCACAGCCATAGCCAATGTTTAATTTTGCACTTTGGTTTTCAAACTCTACAATTAAGGCAGATAAGCATGACCACGGCCCTTTCATTTTGATATATGCCCTCTGTTGTGGACATTCTAATAGAAAAATATACATCAGAAAGCAGAGGCCAGATCAGGGCCATAAAACTGGAATGGGAGATTTTCCCTTCAACAACTGTTTTGCAAGACTACAGAAGAGATAACTGACTAAACCTGGACGGAAATTGTGGAGTTCTTTAAATGCTATTTCTCCTATTAATTATTACATAGCTTGGGAATCTACTACAGGTCTATTAAAGAAGTAAAGTCTATATTGCATAGCTATGCCACCCTGTGGTCTAATTCCTACCTTTGCCATTTTGCTCCATTCTCAGGTAAAATCCATAACCATTATTCCCTTTTTTGAGCTCAAGATTTCGGGGCTTGTGAGGTAATAATTTCAGATTGGCCTTTCCCCTTATCAGTTGCATATTCTGCCTGTAGTAATACTGGTCGGTTTCTTCATCTGACAGTAGGAACACAACCTGATTTCCAGACCTTTTTACCTGGGACATAGACATAGAAAATTTATTTTTGCCCTGTGTGTAGACTAAAACAATCTCACCTATATACAACCAGTGCATCACAGTATCCTTTTTTTAATGATATTTTCATTGGTGAAGCTAGAATTGTTCTATACCATTATTATAAAACCTGCATTTCTGAAATTGATGTTTACAGTATTTGCTTATTCTCATACTTATATATTTCAGGTGTGCACAGCTTTTTAGCTGTTTTGGAACTAATCACTTAATATATCAAATAATACTATTAGTACTCAGAGTTATTATTCAACTTGGAAATACATTTTTATAATGAAAAATACAAAGCAGATAGGTAGTTATGACTTGATCCAATTTGGAAGGATGGGACACTGTTAGGAGGTTAACTTTAGGGACCATGTAATTCACCTTGCTTAATATAAAAGAGTTAATTCAAACACATTTTTCCCATTTATTGCATACAACTTTATTTTCCACCTGTGCGTGCCAGTCTTTGTCTAAGGTGATCTACTTGCGTATGCTGTGGCAAGATGCAATTGGGGCAATAATTATCTATATTCCATTAAATTACCTTTCTAACTTTATCTGAATTATCTACAAGAATTGGCTAACAAATGAGGTTAAGGCTTAAAGTACCTTCTCAACTACTTCTTCATGTGTACTGTTTTCCACATTCTCCCCGTTGATTTCTATAAGGCGATCATTTGGCTGCACTCCAGCTTTTATAGCTGCACCCAGTGGGGTCAAATCTACAATGAATAAACCTTTCTGTCCTGGAAATGAGAAGCAAATGGGAGAAACAAAAATAATTCTTTACTTGTTAATATGATAATTTTGCTCATGGTAAACACAGCACAGGTAGCAGTATATCCAGTGTAGTTCAAACAACACTAATATGGTAGCAGAAATACGGCAATAACATTTATGCCCATTCAGTGCCTCAGAAATCAAAAAGAACTTATTATGCTGTAACCCAGTATTAGTTAATGCTTTGTCAGATGCTTGCAGTGAGGGCTGCCATTATAGTGGTGTGACTGATTAGGAGTAGTAAATTACTTATTAACTACTGGTTTTTCCAGTGTTCATTAGAACTTGATTTATTATTTTACACCTACTTTTAAGTACCAAACTTCTCTCTCTCCCCTCCTCTCCCTCCCTCTCAAAGTACACTAGCTACTTCTAGCATGCAAAATAAAACTACCTGAAGAGATATCTTATTTATATTTTCAAATGTGGATGTAAAGAATCATGAAATAATGCAGCATTCTGGTCACTTCTTTTGTTCACATTGTCATAGAATGACTTTCTTATAGAGGTTTAGCAATATAACAAAGTCTGGGTTCCTATATCAGAAGGCTATGGCAACATAGGCTGCAGATGATCTAAAGCAGACTATTTATATAGCTGACAAAACCCAATCAAAATTTCTAGAGTTTGCATTGCTCGTGTGATGTCTGACTTCCAACTGTCTTGAAGAAAAGGGCATTTTCCTGTTCTCTCTGATTTAAATGTTGATACCATAGCAACAAAAGAACCATTACTGAGAGAAATTCTAGCACTTAAAATGGGGGTGATTCTTATTAAAAAGCTTTTCTGTCATGATCTTTAACTGGTTGAAGTGATGTACCACAGGGCAACAGTGTTTCAACCAAGATACCTGAAATGGACTAATTTACAAGATGTGTCCAAAATTTGGAACTCATTCTCCTGAGGCAATGAAATTTGGATAAATTGTGATTGCTAGCTGCTGCTGCTGCACGTCACCTGATCTTCATTTTAACATTCTGTGACCATTTCTCAGTGAGTCTTGCAAACCCTTGTTCCTTCCCCACCCAGGAATTGTCACTTCTTGCCTGCTAGAAAGGGAAGGGAGGAAGAAAACAAGAATAGGGAGAGAAGAGAAAGGAGAAGTGAGAGAGGAAGACAGGGAAGAAAGTTGAAAGTTGCTCCAATTTGCACTACATTTTGTCCACCTGTGGTAATTGTTTCTTTGCTTAGTTAGGAAATATCTCTGAAAAGATGACTCAACAGGACATGGGTTGTCAAGTAGAATGAACAGAATTATGCAACCTGTCACTTCCATATGATTGTTAGTGCAGTTACCAAGATTTGTAGCCAGAATGACTGAGAAGGCCATGCCAGAGTTATTTGCCTCGTATCTCTAAAAATAACCACAATTCTTTTCAATGAGCACCCAGACATTGAATGAAAAAGCATTCAAATAGTTTTCTTCTATATGTGAGTAATACATGCAAATATAGTCTAATATGTCTAGAAATTTGGCGTTTATAGATGCTTTGACTTGTTATTTCTATCATTTTAGGAATGCTTCAGATTCATTCAAGGACTTATTTTAAGTAGTATAACAATTGACTATCCTAATAATGTCCTTTAATAGATGGTTTAGAAATCTGGGCTTTAAATACACACTCAAAATTGTGTCATGGTTATAGAATGTAGCTGAAATGGTTCCTACACAAGAGGTTTACATGCTATTTTTATTTATTGTCCTTACCTGCAGAAGACTTCATAGAGAAACCATAGCTATTTTTTTCCTTAATCAGATAACAGAGACGGGGTTGTGGAACTGAACCCAATTCTCCAGATTGCACAAGTTGGGGTTCTTCTGTCTGTTCTTGGTTTGGTGACTTTTCAGCCAACTCTTCAAGACTGATTCCTTCTTTTAATGCACTTTCATAAGAATGGTCATCCAAAACAAGGAATAATACAGGAGTTACACTTTTTCTAATTAAATCAGCCACCTATAATTGATGCAATGAGAGACTAAGAGGTAACTTAAAGAAATAGTTAAGGCATAGAACATGAATTAGGAAAAACATCCACAGGAGGATAGCTAGGTCACAGAGCTGTGTCATACAGCTGGTTTTTTTTAGAGAGGATTAAAAAGTCAGAATAGCTGTTGTGCCTATGCAATCAAAACCCCACCTCTTTTTGATGTGCATACATCTTGGCATACTTGCACACCTACCTGACTCTGAAGCCTGTGGCAGATACAAGAATAATAAAAAAGCAGAATTTTCATAAAGTTGATTGCTAAAATGGAGAGGGGAAATTATGATCCTGAAAATTTGTTGAAAATAGCAAATGTTTTATAATACTACCAGTAGGATTTATTCTCTTGAAAATTGTACTTATGTGAGTAGTGCTTTCATATCTGATGTTGTAGAAAATACAAAAGTTGAACTTAGCTGGTTTAGCTAAGATCAGCCTTTACAGGCCTCTGTAAATGCCCTCAAATGGTGGGTCTCGGTACTTCACTGCATTCTCATCTTTTCGATTGTGCAGTGATGAAAACTCCATGACATTAAATCAGTTTCTTCAAAGTGCTTAGACGTTGGTTGTCATTTAAGTTCCCCTATCATTACTGACTGGGCAGAAAGGTTAAAGGAAAGAGAAACTGAATTATTTTGCTCATATGGAGAATGAATTGCTTTTCTCTGAAAGAAGGAAAGAATTTTTTCTTTGAAGAGGCTTTTTTTGACTTTGCATGGTTTGGGTGCTGGCAGAAGATTTTGGAAGTATTCATCTTTGGAAGAAGAAAATATTTCGAATAAATGCATACAAGGATCAAATTGGTTGACGAGGTGTGTGAAAGTATGTGCTTTGCATTAGAAAAAAACCCACTAAAATAAAATATCTCCCACCTTTCCATGATCTTCCTTATCTATAAACACTCCATTAATCTTCAGAATTCTATCTCCATCTTTTAGTCCTGCCTTCTCGGCTGGACTATCCTTTTCTACATTTCGGATAAGATGTCCTGTTTTGAATTTCTCAATGCGCAGGCAGAATCCATAGTTTTCACCCTCTTCTTTGACCAGCGTGCATTCTCTGGGATGAAGTGACATAATTTCTGTCAAAAGAAGTATAAAAAAAATATGCCAGAATGTGCTTGTGAAGAAAGAAAGACTTTATTGAAGGAAATTGCTGACAAAAAATAAATCAAGTGAACTACTCATAAAAGGGAATGAGAAGGGGGAAAGAAAGCATTTTGACATGGGAAAAATGTACCAAGTACTGCTGATGGGGTCATCTCATATAATGAATTTATCACAACAACTTACAGATATCTTCTTAGAAGAAAATTTGAATGAATTCAATATAATTTAAACCTAATAATATTTTGCATATATTGCAGTACATAGCTTGTATTTGTCAGCTCTTCAAAGTAGGTCAGTTCAGACTTATTGTAACTATATTGTCATAGGGTACAATACCAGAATTTATTTCTACACACACACACACACACACACACATATCAAGGCAGGGCAATCTTGAATTTATTTCTCATATCTTCATCTCTTTCTGGGCTAAGCTAACATTTTCATAATGGCTGGCACATACCTTCTTCTAAATTATATCTGTACTGTATTGCCCAATATTTTACAATATTGGCTGCTCTCATGAAGCTAAACTAGGTTGGACTTGATTAGTAGTTGAAAGAGAAACAAACTGGAAATGCCAGGGCTATAAGACAGACTGGGAAATGGAAATAGAAAATGGAAAACAATCCAGTGCAGTACAGGTGAAACTCAAAAAATTAGAATATCATGCAAAAGTTCATTTATTTCCGTAATGCAACTTAAAAGGTGAAATTAATATATGAGATTGTCTCATTACATGCGAAGCAAGATAGTTCAAGCTGTGATTTGCCATAATTGTGATGATTATGGCTTACAGCTCATAAAAACCCCAAATCCACAATCTCAGAAAATTAGAATATTACATGCAATCAATAAAACAAGGATTGTACATAGAACAATATCGGACCTCTGAAAAGTATAAGCGTGCATATGTACTCAGTACTTGGTTTGGGCCCCTTTTGCAGCAATTACTGCCTCAATGCGGCATGGCATGGAAGCTATCAGCCTGTGGCACTGCTGAGGTGTTATGGAAGACCAGGATGCTTCAATAGCGGCCTTCAGCTCTTCTGCATTGTTCGGTCTCATGTCTCTCATCTTTCTCTTGGCAATGCCCCATAGATTCTCTGGGGTTCAGGTCAGGCGAGTTGGCTGGCCAATCAAGCACAGTAATCCCATGGTCATTGAACCAGATTTTGGTGCTTTTGGCAGTGTGGGCAGGTGCCAAGTCCTGCTGGAAAATGAAGTCAGCATCCCCATAAAGCTCATCTGCGGAAGGAAGCATGAAGTGCTCCAAAATCTCCTGGTAGACGGCTGCGTTGACCCTGGACTTAATGAAGCACAGTGGACCAACACTAGCAGATGACATCCAAATCAACACAGACTGTGGAAACTTCACACTGGTCTTCAAGCATCTTGCAGTCTGTGCCTCTCCATTCTTCCTCTATACTCTGGCTCCTTGGTTTCCAAATGAGATGCAAAAGTTGATCTCATCAGAAAAGAGGACTTTGGACCACTGAGCAACAGACCAGGTCTGTTTTTCTTTAGCCCAGGTAAGATGCTTCTGACGACATTTGAAGCTCATGTCCAGGATCCCTCTGTGTGTGGTGGCTCTTGATGCACTGACTCCAGCCTCAGTCCACTCCTTGTGAAAGTCCCAAACACTTTTGAATGGCCTTTTGCTGACAATCCTGTCCAGGCTGCGGTCATCCCTGCTGCTTGTGCACCTTTTTCTTCCACATTTTCCCCTTCCACGTAACTTTCTATTAATGTGCTTTGATACAGCACTTTGGGAACATCCAACTTCTTTTGCAATTACCTTTTGAGGCTTTCCCTCCTTATGGAGGGTGTCAATGATGGTTTTCTGTACAACTGTCAGGTCAGCGGTCTTTCCCATGATTGTATTCCTACTGAACCAGACTGAGAGACCATTTAAAGGCTCAGGAACCCTTTGCAGGTGTTATGGCTTAATTAGCTGATTAGAGTGGGACACTTTGAGCCTAGAATATTGTACCTTTTCACAATATTCTAATTTTCTGAGATTGTGGATTTGGGGTTTTCATGAGCTGTAAGCCATAATCATCAGTTATGACAAATCATGGCTTGAACTATCTTGTTTTGCATGTAATGAGTCTATCTCATATATTAGTTTCACCTTTTAAGTTGCATTATGGAAATAAATGATCTTTTGCATGATATTCTAATTTTTTGAATTTTACCTGTATTTAATTTGGGTTGGTCACCAGGACCAGAGGTTGTCTTTCAAGTTTTCAGACGTGTGCTAGACCGCATCCTCAGGGAACTTTTCTCTAGCAAAGTTTGTGCTTTGGGCTATTTTGTCAGTGGTATTTATATGGTGCCTAGTTGTGTGTAGCTTTTTAGTTGTTGATTGGGATGTTGATGGAACCCCAATGGCTGGCTATTAGTCATTGGCTGTTGTTTCCTTGTGCTGCCAACAATCCAGTACAGACCGCAGTGGAAAATAATTGCTGTATTGTTGCAGAGAAAGCTATGAAGTTTGCTCATGAAATTTACTAGGAATCAAACTTGGCTCAAAGGAAACTTTAATATGAAAATCAATACAGCGCCTGTCTTAATTCTACACTTAGATAAGCATTTTTAGTAAGATGAACTATTTAGATTTATGCAATGAACTGAACTGAGAAATACTGAAGCGGAGTCTTTCCCAGGTAGGCTGAAAGTAGAGTCCTTAGTTTCTAAGTCAACATTTTTATACATCCCATTAGTTCTTATATTGTTACTCATGATTTCTGGAGAGCAAGGCATATAACCAACCTTATACCTCAGGATTTCTTCAACTTCACCTAAGCTAGCCATGTGAATACCCAAAACGTACAGAGAACTGAGTAGAACAGGTTTTTTTTCTATTTATATTATCATTTTTCTGAGGTCAAGGCAAAATTGAAGTGATCCTCTTAAACCCTTTTTGCTTATTTTTAAAGTACAGTGTGAAGTGAAAGATCAACCACAGCACCTTTCAAGAGAAATAGAAAGCTTAATGTGTTGCTGACAATATTTGTCTACACTGTTCTCTTCTAAAACTCTGTTGCTAGTAATCATATTGCTAATTTAGTGTTTTGCAATAATATGTACTTTGCTCACTCTTCCTTTGCTCCGGATGCACGATAATCTTGTTGACTTGGTTAATATATTGAGA
The DNA here is from genome assembly GCA_009733165.1 of Naja naja. Taxonomy (NCBI): domain Eukaryota; kingdom Metazoa; phylum Chordata; class Lepidosauria; order Squamata; family Elapidae; genus Naja; species Naja naja. Next base: position 20,534,810 of record CM019152.1, on the reverse strand, counting down.
ATTATGGTTAATATGTGGAAGATTTTTCTTAGGTCAAGAGGTGAGGTTAACAAGAATCAGAATATTAGACTATTAAGAAATAGAATGCTTTGTTTGTTGAATTGTTTTATCGAATGACTTTTGGCCATGAATCAATTGAGCTGAATTGACTAGGTTGCATTCAGACTTTCTTCACTATTGTTCTTTCCATTTGAACAATGAATAAGATAGCCAATGCTTTTAACAATCTTAAAAAGATTGTTAAATAAAATAAATTTACTCCTTTATAAAAGCCCTGTCCACTCATCCTAGCCTCCTAAAAGATCCCTGAAACATTATGCTGAATATGTATACAGGTAGGAGTAGAATTTCTTCTGAAGACCTACCCTCTAAACATGTTCACTATTATCTCAATGGTGATTTTTGGACAATCGCTATCAGTTTTTTTCTAGCTATGCAACAAGTTTGTGGTTATGATTATAAAATGAGATGAGATTCATAACTGCTTCTTTAAATTTATAAAGGCAGAATAAGAAAGAATGAATATATGACTCATGACTCACTCTGTGCAGGGAGGCATAATCCTATTCTGTACATAGATATACTCAGTAGTCTTACAAATATGAGTATTAGAGCCAACAACCATCACACATCTTTCCAGTCTTCATACATTAAAAGCATATTTGGTAATTATTGACAATAATTTAACTTTATGCAAGACTATATTTAATATTTTGAGGAAAAAGAGGACTTTCAACTTTCTTTCCCTTCCTGTCCTTCCCCCTCAAATTTGGAAAAAAAGGCAACGAGAGTCTTACCTGAATATATAGTGCACAGTCTTCAGAATGATCTCTAGTATCTCATGTTCTGAACTGCTAAGGGTAAGCACAGTTGCACTTTGAATGAACAAAGGTTGAATTAAAAGATGATTTATTTAACAGGGCTTCACTGCACACATTCCTTGATAACCAGTTTTTCATTACTTTTAGCTAAGCAGTACTGACCTCTTCTTGGCAGCTTGGATCCCTCCCTCATAGTTCAGAGATCATTACAGATATTTCCATTCTTCCATGGATTTCTGCTAAAAAATGCCTGACCATCAGTCAACCCTCCAGGATAGATGGATAGATAGATAGATAGATGGATAGATAGATAGATAGATAGATAGATAGATAGATAGATAGATAGATAGATGTAGATGTAGATGTAGATATAGATATAGAACTTGTGTTAGGTCTGAATAAAAAAATGAAAAGCATCTTAAAGAAATACATTTTTTAAAAAAACCAACACAAAATACTCATCAATTCTGAATCTTTGGCCTGCTCATCAAATACCCTTCCCACATATTTATGATGATCCAAACTACAATACATCAATCTGTCTTCTTGTCATAACTTGTGAGATTGAAACAGAGTATGTCCAAACGAGACCCTATAAAATTAAGGTGAAAGGATAGATGGGAAAATGGGAAGATCAATAGATATCCTTAACTTTGAATATTTAAATACTATGATTTAGTGCACATGTGTGCGTGCGTGCCCACACACACACACAAATGGTTTCATTATTGAAAAAATGGGATTTTCAAAGATTAGACCCATATAAATTTAGAAAAGCAATTATTGTTTAATTGGCACTTCCAGTAACATTTTAAAATACTCATTATAAAAAGAGCTATTCTGTACCTTGCAAGTTCAAGGCACCCTGCAAATGTCTCAGCTGGAAAGCCTCCATTCAGCTTCGATATCATATTACTGCCAGATAAATCTACATCTTCCCTCACTCACTTTCAACCAAAGCCTTTGACTTAATTCTCATGCAGTACCTGTCAATATTTAAGACTTACACAGTCCAGATTCAAACAGAAATTAATAGGATATAACCTGTTCACCAAGAATTCTGGGAAATAAAAGTCTTGGAATGAATTGCTAATCATACAATAATTAGATTAACATACAGCATTCAACTTCGAGGTTAAGTTAGATCACCATTTTCCTGTCTTCCCCCATGCCCTTCTTTCCTTTCATTCTTTCCTTGAGTGCAAATGAAAACTGCAATAGAGAATTTCTGTAGCTTATGAGATTCTACACTTTCTTGGATCTCCCTTTGTCCCACAAAAGAAGCACGTTCTACAGGTTTTTTTCAGATAATTGGCAGCTCTCCCTTCAAATACTTTATTCCCTTGATAGGAACAGAGAATTTTTAATCCCTTACCAATTGAAATGAATATAAACCAATATAAATTTGCATTGCAACTAGATTCTGCTTCATCTGGGTGGGAGCATTACCTTCATGAAAATACCAATCAGATTTTTATTTTATTTAATTATTTGATTTGTCAATTGCTTCCTTGCTTTTTTGTCAGTTAAGGGACTCCTCTTGAGACCTGGCTGAATTCCTAATTTTAGTCTTAGATATCAGAGAAGAAATGCAAAATTCAGGTGAAGACTTCTGCTTTGAATGTTTTCAGTATCAGAAACATTGTGTCAGGGTTCAGACGAATGCCCTAATAAAACAGGAGCCTCAAGCCATTGTGCAAGAAAAATCCAGTTGTTTATTAGGAACGCCATGTCAGCATGATCTAGGTGAAGCCAGCTCTGACTTCACCCAGTTCATACCTTGCCTCTGACCCTGTTGCCCCCTCCCACCAAGGTGTGTCACCAGTCACATTCCCCAATGAAGCAATTTCGCGGGTCATAGAAGTCACTCTCTCTGGCCATTGTGGGTCTCCATGGAAATGGCCTTGATTTTGGCTGGCTAGGATGTGTTTTGTTTTGACTGAGGTGTAATTCCTCGGTGTACTGCAAGGCGTGATTTCCCATCTCCCTGCCTATGGCAGCTTGGAAGCAGGTCAGGAAAGCTTCACAAGTTGACACAAAGTTGATGCAGAATACCATCACCACCACTACCACTAAGAGTGCCTTTGCCACAAATTCTATTTTTTTTGACAAACTGATTACAAATAGTTCTCTGCAAACACCATGTTGATTTCTTTAATTGCAATCCTAATCTCAAAAATTGTAGGAAAATTCTTATTTTAAACACTGAACACAATCCATCCTTCAACTGTGCCCTCCTGATATTATTATTAAAATTAAATTTCACAGAATGCTTTGAGTAAAAAAAGCTTAGTGGCATGGACTATACTGAAACTTCTACTGGGTTGCCTTACGTAGCTAGAAATAAGTCTAAGCCATGTCTGTATCTCTGTATCTGTTTCTGTGTCTCCATCTCTCTCTGTCTCTCTGTCTCTGTCCCTCTATCTCTATCTCTGAGATTCAAGGGGCTGGTCTTGACCTATAAAGCCCTTTATGGCATTGGACCAGGGTATTTGCGGGAGACCCTGCTGCCAATAACGATTTCCCGACGTCCCATGCGCTCCCACCAGCAGGGCCTCCTCTGAGTGCTGTTGGCCAGGCAATGTCGGCTGGCGGCCCCTAGGGGTAGGGTCTTCTCTGTGGGAGCACCCACCCTATGGAACCAGCTGCCCCTGGAGCTCCGGGTGGCCCCTGACCTCCGATCCTTCCACCGTGGCCTAAAAACATGGCTGTTCCAACTAGCCTACCTGGACTGATGGGGGGAGAGGGTTTTTAGTTGTAGTTTTAAATTTTAATGGTCTTATGAGACTTTGGGTTTAATAGTTTTTTAATATTTGTATTATTGTTTTTTATTATTGTAAGCTGCCCTGAGTCCTCAGGGAGATAGGGCAGCATATAAGTCTCATAAATAAATAAATAAATAAATAAATAAATAAATAAATAAACAAACAAACAAACAAACAAATATTTCTATCTCTATCTCTATCTCTATCTTCATCTCTCTTTTGAATAGAAGATAAAAATGAACCAGACTTAATATAGAGTAAAGAGAAAAAAGGAAGAAGAAAAAAGAAAAAGACAAAAAGTGCAAATAATAATAATAATAATAAAAGAAATAAAAAGAAGTAATTTCTGGTTTTATTTGCAGTAAATATAAATGTAAAAATTATCTTTTACTTCATGGTTACAAAAAGAAACCTGATCTTTTTTTCTAATCTTCAAAGCCATAAATCATAGGATTATTTTTTCTGTTTTTATGCAAAGCCTATAAAGGGTTTCCAGTCAGAAATAAAGATAGAAGTTGTCTTTTCTCTAATCAAGCAAGTCAGTGTGGCCATCTCTGCAAGTTCCAGCATCTTCACCAACCATGCCTCCATTGTGGGTAATGCTGAATCTTTCTACTTTTGAACATATAATCTCGCTCCTGTTATGATAGACAAAGTCTAAGCCTGAGTCCCACTGAATCAAGTAACAAGCCTTTAGTTTTTAGCAGAACTGATAGGGAAGTATAATAAAGAAAATGCCAAGGATTTTAATACTGAAGAAACACTAGTTTCTATTTTCTATTTTGAAAACAGAAAGGGGCAAATTGTTTTGCTTTCTAATTAGCATTAATTTCCAGTTCAAATGTATTGCACCCTCTTCTCTGAATTCATTAATTTCATATGTTATATTAACATTTAAAAGAATTCAAGTAATGTTTTAGTTGTTCTAAAATGGCCATCAATATTGCAATGGTATGATTACTTGCACTACAAGTTCCATTGTATATACATATTTTTTACAAAGCTTGAACAGGAAAAATTGTATGTCTGTAAGCTTGCCATTCATTCCATATTTCAAATAACTAATTCTTATTTAGATTCTAAATTTAATGTGGGTTTTTTTTGCTAGTTAATATGGAAACACAGTTTGGTTCCCTTTTTTGGCTTTAGAGTTCCACACCAGAAGTGCAAAAAACCATGGCAACATACCATCTGTTTTCACATCATGAGCCAAAATTTTTATTTCTTCTTCTTCTTCTTCTTCTTCTTCTTCTTCTTCTTCTTCTTCTTCTTCTTCTTCTTCTTCTTCTTCTTCTTCTTCTTCTTCTTCTTCTTCTTCTTCTTCTTCTTCTTCTTCTTCTCCTCCTCCTCCTCCTCCTCCTCCTTAAATTATGATATAATTATGATGGGATAGAATTAAGTCTAAGCTTTTGATGATGAGCGCTATTTAAATCATGATTATATTGGCAACATTAATTCACATTAATCTTAAAATGACTTAGTTATGACTGCGATGTCTGAATGGAGTCCATTGAATAAGTTGTTTCTACATAAAAACATAAAATACATTTCATAAGTTATAGATTATTCTTCTAAGTTAATGATATGTGTAGCATGTTATTTTATTAACAATTTAGAGTTCTTCACTTGGTAAGTCCCCATGCTGGCTGTAGGAGAACCTTTCTCCTCTCTTATATATTATATTATTGTATATTATGCAGCTGAAAATGGGGAAATTGTCATTGATGGGGACTGAATCTTAAAATTCAGACACAATAGGGTCATCAGTTATTTGTTGCTAGGATCGAAAAGTGAGGAATGCCTAGGAATTGAACATCCTGTCTGCAAGCCTAGAAGTATCTGGTTGACCAATGTGGGGAAATGATGCTGGATTGGACAAGACCTAATTATGACTGGGGAGCTTTTACATTCTTTTCTTTCCGTTTTCTATAATAGACAATATGCTTCTGTTTTGTACAAATTAACCCACAAAACAAACAATGTATTACTTGCTTATCACAGTGCAGATCTTGTTATCTTCCATCTGTAAGCTTTCCAAGTTTGCCCATCTCTTTTTTCATTTTATCACACTACTTAAGGTAGAAAAGAGTAAAATATCACAATGACTTTTCATGTGATTTTAAAATTGCTGCTATTTTAAAAACTTTTTCCCTCTCTCTTGAGGTCTCTCAATTACAACTGATTTCTATACAATTAAAATAGAAGGCTATTGATTTACTGATTCATTTCTAATCCAAATATTGCAGTTCTGTTATCAGCAAAATTAAATATGTGAGGTTGAATATATGAAACTACACCTAACCGTGAGACTAGAAATGAGCCACTCTTTGTTCCTGAAAAAGGAAGCTAATCTTTAAGGTTTATAAACTGAAAATGTCAGGATCCAATCTGGGCTGGTCACCAGGACCAGAGGTTTGTCTTCTGAGATTTCCAATGTATGCTGTTGCCCAGCCCACAATGAAAATGTATGCTAGCATTGTCTGCTCAACCTCTGAGATATCAGTTTTCCAAATAACCCTTAAAAATTATCTGTAATTTATTTTTTGTTGTTCGTTAGGTATGCTAACCCAGAATATAACCCACCTGCTGTTGAAGGATAGCCTGGTATTGCTTAGATAAGACAGTAATTTCCTTCTCTTAAAGAAAAACTCCCATCCCAGTTTGTTCCAAAGTTTTGGCTAAGTGAAGCTTTCATATTGCTCATATTTATAATTTAGGGTTGCTTGCACTATTTGACTTAAAACCATAAAATTTTTGTACCACATCAGTGATTTAATGCTTTAACTTTTGTTAGGTAGTATTTATAAGCAGAACCCAAAATTAAAGGATTTATTTAATTTTAATATGGACCATTCTTTCTAAAAGCTTAGACAACAATGATGCTAGAACATTAAATTTGTTTTGGTCTGTACAAATTTAAGAAGTACACAAGCATTGTTAGTGCCCTGTTAACACATGTTCTAGCTCTTCTAGATGTCCATGCAGGCAGGATATCACTGAGTTTATATCTTAGATCTTACTGTATAAAATTAACAAACTTTAATTCAATTCAGCATTAATTTAGAGTCATTTTCTGAATGTGTGATATTCAAGGATTAGGGTAGTCAAGACCTCAGAGACTGAATATCCTTATTTTATGATGCTGTTTTGGATCATTTTTATTTTTCCTGAAATAATGGTACTTTAAAAATGATATTTTATTATTAAAAGTAATATTTCATAAGCATTTTTGCAATGTTTTGTGACAGAACAAAGGCTACAAGGAAAAAAAAGGAAAAAAGGAAAAATCCCATTTCCTTCAGGTATGTGAGATTTGTGCCGGCGCAGCCTCTTGGAGCAGGATGCCTTGCAGGGTCCCAAAGACTCATTTCTGGTGGAGTTTGGGGAAGAAAAAGAAAGACTTTTGCTGCTTTCCTTGCTTGCAGCCAAAAGCAGAAGAAGAAAGAAGCAGAAAGAAGCAGCTCAGTGGCCAGGCCAGGCACATGGGGCAAGTGGTGCAAGTTCCCCCTTCCCCCCTCCCCTCACTACCTCGTGTTGTTTGCAATGCAAGCGATGCAAGCCTTGTGTTACTGCGGGCCATGTGGGCAGCGCAGCCTTGTGTTCCCATGCAGCCTGGATTAATTGCTTTGGGGGTGCTTTGGGGGTGGCATTTCTCTGCGGACCACCAAAATTTTCTCGTGGACCACCAGTGGCCCCTGGCCCACTGGTTGGTGACCACTGGCCAAGGGGACATCCAGTTGGGGGCTCCTTTCATGTTCTTGTTAAATTGCCCATCAAAGCAGTACCCATTTATCTGCTCATGGTCATCTCTTTTTGAACTGCTGGGTTGGCAGGAGCTGGAGCATATGAAAGAGTCCACCCCACCCTGCAGCAGTAACAGGGTCTTAAATGCAAGACCCTGCATTGCAAATCATCAGCCCAGCATTCTAACCTCATGAGCCACTTTGCTCTGAGATATTCTTGAATAAGAGCTTTGTTTTGTGATCAATAGGAAGTGGAGATCTGAGGGATCACAGGTATGCCAAACTGTACTATAAAAGTTTAGATAATGTATTTCCAATGATGAAAGATTTTGAACATGCTTAAGATGCTTAATATCATTCTTTGCTATTATGTGGTAAAATAAATTAATGCTCTCTTTCTCTCTGTTTTAAAATATAATATATAACTGTATTCATTATATTTTAAAAGAGAGGGAGAGCTATGCAAAAGGTACCATGCAAGAGCCACAGAATGTATTCAGACTCAGGAACCACGTAGGTTCATTTATTTTATGGCAAATTCCCATAGATACTAAAGAGACATTCTTCCAAAATATATAATAGTATCATGAGGTTGTGTTTCATTACTATTTATTTATTTATTTATTTATTTATTTATTTATTTATTAGACTTGTATGCTGCCCTTCTCCCTAAGGACTCAGGGTGGCTCACAGAATAAAAATACAATACAATAAATTAACTAAAAAAGGATTAAACAATACAAGTCTAATTTAAGAGCAAAACAATTTAAAACTATTAAAATGTTTGTTTAAAAAACAGAACCCCCCCCCCCTTCTTGGTTCAGTCCAGGCTGGCCTGCTGAAATAGCCAAGTCTTTAAGTCGCAGCGGAAGGAGTGGAGATCCGGAGCCAAATGAAGGTCCATGGGGAGTTGATTCCACAGGGTGGGTGCCCCCACAGAGAAGGCCCTACCCCTGGGCACCGCCAGCCGACAATGTCTAGCTGACGGTATCTCAAGGAGGCCCTGTCTGTGGGAGCGTACAGGGCGATCGGAGTGTGATGCCGGCAGGAGACGTTCCCGCAAGTACCCCAGATCCAAGCCATGTAGGACTTTATATGTTGTTACTAAGACCTTGAATCTCACCTGGAAGGCAACCAGCAACCAATGCAGGTCGTGCAGGAGGGGTGTAACATGGGAGTATTGGGGCACTCCCATCACAACCCATGCGGCCGCATTCTGCACCAGCTGCAATCTCCGGGTGGTCCGCAAGGGTAGTCCCATGTACCTATCCCCGAGAAGGATTGCCTATCCCCGAGAAGGATTGCAAGAATGTTCAAGGACAAATCGGATAAGTGTTGGAAATGTCATCAGATACTTGGCTCCTACTACCACATGTGGTGGACTTGCGCTGATGCTAAAAGATATTGGACTAAAATCCACATGTGGTTGGAAAAAATGACACAACAACATATAGACTTGAAACCTGAGATATTTCTGTTGGGAATTGTACCAGAGACACTCAACAAAGAACTGAAATATTTGATTGTTAATGTATTGACAGCTGTCAGAATAGTATTTGCTAAAAACTGGAGAAATGATAAGATACCTACGCAGGAGGAAGTGATTAAGAAGATTTTGGACTGTGCCGAAATGAGTAGATTAACATTTGAAATTAGGGACCAAGAAGAAAAGCAGTTTTATAAGATATGGAATATGTTCTATCAATGGTTAGATAAAAAAGTTTGGTAATATATTTTTGGGAATATAAAGATAGATAGAACTGTTGAAACAATATAGAGATTATAATATGATGGAGGATTAATGATAATGATTATAGTTTTTCCTTTTTGTAATACTGAGTATGAATAATGAGGGGAAGGCACTGTGATTTTTGACTGACCGACATACTTGAAATTGATATGGATCTATGTGTTGTATGTTTGTTTGTTACGTTTGTTCTTTTGGAAAAATAAAACTTTTGTAAAAAAAAAGGGTAGTCCCATGTAGAGAGCATTGCAGTAGCAAATTTGGGAAGTGATGAGTGCATGAGTGACTGTCCACAGGGCATCTCGGCTCAGGTAAGGGCGCAACTGGCAAACCAGACACACCTGGGCAAATGCCCCTGGACACAGCCCCCACCTGCTCCTCCAGACTGAGCTGTGTATCCAGGAGGATGCCCAGGTTACGCGCCCTATTCACAGGGGGGCAACACCTGTTATATTTGGATTTCTATCCCCTCAGTAGTGGTAAGAGTGGAGCCTGTTAAATTAATTTAACCAATAGACTTCTGAGATTAATCTGAACAGCCTAGAGAAATACAATTACATGTTACAGATATTGCAACTAATTATCTTACATAAAGTGGAAAATCAGCAAAGATTACTTATCAGATTTTTCTGTTAATGGTAAATGACTGCTCCTTGTTCCCAGTTGGAGATGATATAAACGAAGTGTCCAAAGTCTGTGTAAAGATGAATAGATCAGCTGATTCAATCAGGGTCACTTTTATTACATTATATGCACTCAATGCAAAACATACTGTACTCTAGAGATTTTTTTATTCCTTAAAACTGAACAAGGCCCCTGCCCAAACTGGAAAAAAAGCAAAAAAATGTGATTCTATAAAAATACTATTTAATTTCAAGGTTTTGATGATCATTTATGGACACAGCAATGAAAATAATTACAGATAGTCCTTGACCTAAGACCACAATTGAGTCCAAAGCTTCTGTTATTAAGTGAGACAATTGTTAAGTGAGTTTTGCCTCATTTTATGAACATTTTTACAAGAGTAGTTAAGTGAATCACTGCTGCTGATAAGTTAATAACCTGGTTGCTAAGTGAATCTGACTTTCCCACTGACTTTGCTTGTCAGAAGGTCACAAAAGGTGATCACGTGACATTGGGACACAGCAATGATCATAAGTATGAACCTGTTGCCAAGCATCTGAATTTTGGTCACATGATCATTGGAATTCTGCAATGGTTGTAAGTGTGAAAAATGGTCATAAGTCACTTTTTTCAGTGCCATTGTAACTAAATGAACTGTTGTAAGTCAAGGAATACCTGTACAGGGCAGCAGACTCATCAGCTGTATGGACGCAAGAACAAGCTAATGACTGCATGGAACTACATTCTGTATCATTGATACAACACATCATTTAGCCTTCCTTAACCTTCTGCGGACAGATATATTTAAAGCATTTGTAAAAATATGCAGAGCTTCCATAATGGTTTATAAAATATGAAAAGGAGGCAGTCCCTGTATTTAGGATTTCAGTCTAAAAAGCTCAGTATAGAAGCAAAAAAGATGGAAAAAGAAAATAAGACATTACAGATTCTCAAGTTTATAGTTTCATCATTTCTATAATGGCCAATGAAGTTGGAAATAGATTGCTTAGGGAGGCTGCTGTCATTGCTCTCTGGCCATTATTTTATGCACTGTGCTTTTGTCACTGGACAATGTTTCCAAAGCTTTTTATGAACAGAACAAAGTCAAGACCAGTTGTCATAGCAATAATGAAGAGGTGAGAATTCTTGAACTGATTGACAGTTGTGGAAATTGTAGGTCAACATGTTGGATGGTGCCAAGTTGTGATAGGCTGCTGTAATTTGACCCTCAGGTGGAGTTTAATAGATACAGAGCTGTTCTCATGTCTGTGGAGAGCTGTGTTAGTCCATTTTATTAGCTCCTTTTCTGGCTAGCAAAAGTTATTAAAAGGCATGGTGAGATGCAGTTCACCAAAGCTTTTGTTATTTAATGGCATGATTAGTCAGAAGAGGTGTTCCTTGACTTCTTCTGAGACTTAATCTCAGGATTTTTATGCTGCTGCTTATTTTTCTAGAAGATCTGATGTACCTGTGCCCATGTTGAAGTACGTAGGGACAGTTTGGGAATTTTTAATGAGTGATCCTTCTTTATTCTTAATCTGTATTTTTTCTAAAGAAGTAGCCTTATCTTAAACAAAGCAAACACAGAATAAATAGTGCACCCTTGAGAATAGTCACTACTCAGAGAAGGACAATCGTATGAAGACAAAGGTTAACATCCAGATTAGAAGAAATTTTTATTTTTATTTATTTTTAATTACATTTATATGCCGCCCTTCTCCGAAGACTCAGGGCGGCTTACAATTTTTTTTTGGATACAACCCAGTGTGCTCAACAATAGCCTTCATTCCATTGTATATGCCTGCTTATTACTAAGTGGCATTTTTACAAGGTCAGCTAATTGCCCCCAACAATCTTGGGTCCTCAATTTACCTACCCCGAGAGGATGGAAGGCTGAGTCAAACTTGAGCCTGGTGGGATTCGAGCCTACAGCAGTTGTAGGCAGCTGGAACTTAAGTGCAGGCAATTAACAGCCTAAGCCACCCAAGGCCCTGAATGCTGCTGTTGTTGGACCATGAGTAAAGCTTCAGGCAGGAATCAAGCAGGGTTGACTACATATCTTGGTTGTGATTCTGGCAGCTGAATGTCAGCTTTGTTTCTTGCTTATACCTGTTAAACCTGATCTGGTGCATTTATTTTTTGTTTCCATGATGCCCTAATCCTAAAACATGGCATCAGGGATTTGGTTTTTGAAAAACACTGGTTGATGAGTAGAATAGCAGTAATAAAGAAAAATGTCCTTCCAAAACTACTCTTCCTCTTTCAAAACATACCAGTGAAATTAGATAAGTTCTTTGGCGAATTGAATAAAATAACTCTAAATTTTATTTGGCAAAGAAAAAATCCCAGGATTAAATTAAAATGATTGCAAGATGCCAAAGAAAGAGGGGGGGGGTGTCTCCCAGATTTGGAAATATACTATCAGGCAGCATCTTTAACTTGGGTAAATTAACAGAGGATAAATTGATAAGGAAAATTTATAGATATTTATTAGATTTTAAGCTGGTGGAAGAGCAGGTAAAAGAAACGATGTTGGTATGGGCAATTTTTTTTTGGCTACGGTATTAATTTGGATAATTGGGAAACTTTATGGGAAACAAATAACATAATAACACTAGCCACATTGTATAAGGAAAACCTATATAAATGTTTTATAGGTGGCATCTTCCACCAGCAAAATTGTCTAAAATGTATCCAAACATATAATCCAATTGCTGGAAATGTACTACAGAATATGGATGATATTATCATGTATAGTGGAAATGTAGGAAAACTAAGGAGTTCTGGCAGAGAATCCAGAAATGGGTTGATGAGATGCTAGGTCATAAAATAGAATTCAAACCTGAATTTCCTACTTGGAATTATAACAGAAAAATACAATAAAGAGGAGATATATCTAATAATACATCTGGTTACGGCAGCAAGGTTAGCCTTTGCCCAAATGTGGAAAAACAAAGAAATTCCCAATGAAAATGATGTAATAAAAAAGATTTGGACATGTGCTGAGATGGACAAATTAAAATGGGAAATTTAAAACAAATATGAGATAGGGTACTATAAAGTATGGGATAAATTCTATCAAAGGTGGGAAAAAAGCAAGGATCTAAAATCAAAACAGAATAGGGATTCCAGAACGAATGACTAAAACTGGGAAATACCATAGAAATGTATAGCTGTATAAATGTATGAATGTACAGTATTTAAAGTATGTATCTTATGTCATAATATGTATGACAGAGAGGATTATCGGGATGGTTACACTATGTCCAATTTTTTAAATAATTTACTCAATAAAGTTTTGTAAAAAAAACACTGAGAGAACAGATAATTAAAAGGCTGTAATCAAGATATTCAAATTAATTATTGAGGCTAAATGCAGTTTCACTATTTCTGGTTGACCCATCAAGTGGTAAAGGCTGCTTCTTGAGTGCATAGATGGCATCCCCCTTTTTCAAATCTTAGCCAAATGCTTCTCACATCCAAAACCACATATTGCAATACTTTAATTGAACAAATGTAAAGTTCCATACTCCTTCTGGGTTATAAAGAAAGAACAATCATTCCTGTTCCCATACTATATTAAATGCAAAACATTGATTTAAATTTTGAAAGAATATGACAATATTATGTTTTATCATACCTTGTTGGAAATTATCAGAACAAATGGTCAGAGCTGGCATTTTGGCATAAGATTTGGCAGTCTTAGTTGGCAACTAAATTTATCAACAAAAAGTTTAAGAGAAATTAAAAACAATGGCCATTATAATTCTAATGTACATAGTTCTGTCTTGCCTACCGCTTTTGTGAGTCTGTTTAGAATTGCATATTGAAAACAACAATTGCCTTTTGCTAAAATAATTTATAAGTGTGCAGTATTCTTAATGAATTTGAGTCAGCTTAGCTTAAGTTACTTTCCAATTAAAACACTTCATCATTAGTGAAATATACTTTAATTCAGCATCAGAACTTGTTTCAAACTATTAATGACACTGTTAAAAAATAGAGTTAATTTTAGAACAGTGCCACTACAAGGTTAAAAAGCAGAAGAAATTAAAGCTCTTAAATTATAGCCAGCCTTAACCAATGCAAATCAGCCACAAACTCCTTAATTAGACATAAAGAGATAAATGCATGAATTAGCACTGTCAAGCAATTTATTAAGCTGTCAACATTTGCTAACCATAGATTCTATTTTAATCTAGTCACATTTACTTCTGGACATTTTATCTGTAGTTATCCAGATTTGGGAGCAAATAGTTTAGGCAAAATTAACATAAATGTTGTATCCATAGCAATAATTGTTATGTCCCATTATAGAATTAAAGAAGTTTAGGATCTTATTCTTAATTTCTAGTTCAGGTTTATATATAATACTTAACTGTAATGTAGTTTCTTATTTTTGTGAATACACCTATTGTGATTTGTAAATTATGGTTTATAGATTAGTATGCTGTATGAACTCATTTAGTTATAACACATTCAATAAATCATGGATAAGCAAGCTGTTATTGGCATGATATGTGAATCAAGTTTCAATAATAAAATTTTTGCTGGCATGCAGGTAGCCACAAGTTCATATCTAAAATGCCAGTATCAGTAACTATGGTAAATTGTGATGTATCATTGTTTCAGAACTCATTAATGTCTTTGAGTGAGATAATAAGTATACCTTTGGAATTTCATATCAAGTGTCAAGGAAAACGTTATTATAGAATTAGTATGCCACTTAAAGCTTGACTGCTATACTGAACCAGTTGTGCTACAGCTACTGAAAGATTCAGCCTTTCTAATAATTATGAGAAACAGGTTCCAGATCAATGACACAGGTCTAAGGAACAGCCAGCTAGTGATGTCTTAAAGATTCTGTATCCCTGCTGTATACTGATAGTAGAGTGAAATACTCTGGTCCAATCTATTGCTGAAATGTAGTGCCATATACCAAGGCAATTCATAATGTATTGCTATGGACCAGCTACTTCTGCCAACTAATACCAGAAGCCCTGCCCCCCCTCTAAATCTGTGAGTTGTTAAGGTTGTAGAGGAAGTTGGTCTTTTATTTCAGGGACTTTAGGTTTGCAGTGTTTGTGCCAGATTTGAAAGCCTCTGACTACTGCATAATTTAGAGAACTCTAAATTAGGTAGTTCTCTATGCATAAAACATGGCCAAACATAGCCAGACCGTACTCTAAATGACTTTTTAAAAATAACTCAGCCTCATATTGAAGAGCTATTTCAGCCAAATTTGGATATTTTTACCAAAAGCAATTGTGAAAAATGGTGGTGGTCAGGTTGCTATCAAGTGCAAAATGTAAGGTGCTTGGGCTGAAAAATGTCTACTGGTTGGCATAATTTAAGGTTCTAGTGTTGACTTTTGAAGTTTAGGTGCTGTCTGTTGAATTCTACTCTCCTGGTATGAACCAGCCTGGTTATTTAGATCAACAGAAGAGATCTTTACCATTGCTAGAAGCTCTTTTATTTGATTCTGAAAGAAGGCTTGTTAAACATCTTTGAAAAAATATGGTATATTATTTGTGAAGTTGCTGTCTTTAAAGGTATGTCCCAATTAAATATATCTATTGTGTAGAAATTGCATGCTTCCATTACATGATTTTTCACAGTGATGGAATTCTTTTATAGTAATCCTTACCATGGAATCTGCCATTAGGATTTTTTTGTGGATTTCAGATAAATACGTTTGTAGTGTACTCTATTTTTAATGCTGTATATATATTATTCATCATCAGGACATTTCTCCAGGATTCTCTGCCTAATTCTAACCACAACTGCTAACCTACTCGGACTTCCAAACTAGAATATAAATTGTTCCAGGGATCAATTCACAAAACTGAATTCAAACTGTACCTTTTTTTTACTCACTGCAACTATGCACCTGGGTATTACACACTTACAGTAGCAATCAATGGTATAGTTTAAAACAGCAAATCCATTCTTCATCTCTCATTTTAGCTGCTTCCAGTAATAGATTTTCCCCCCAGCAATTTATATTTGGACCAAAAATGTCTCAAAGGAAAGGACTCAGTCTGTTTTACTTTATACGCTGTTGGAAAATGTTATGGATAAGATTTTTTAAAATCAATGCTTATTTTGTTTCCCATTCAGAACTTCTATATCTTCTCCTAACATCCTTAATACTAAAACTTGATGTCCTTAATACTGAATGAATAATGTACGTGTATTTTATTATAAACTTGCCCTTTCTAATAACATAATTTCAGGGACACACAGCCATTATATAGTGTCCTTGCGTAAGAACAAAAAAATAGAAACTGACCATTACTATCCTATTATATTTTCCACTCTCTTTTTTCTTTCCTCTTTGTACATGTAAATCCATGCATATAGATTTAAATATGTTCTTACTTTGAAGTTTTAATAATTGTTGAAATCGCCAAATTTATCTGGAAATCTGAAAAGCTCCAAGATGGCAATCAAGGCAAATGCCTAACCATATCACTGGAGATGGGGAGTGGGGTCTGGGGTCAACGGAGCAACGATCTACTTCAACCGGGACTGTTGGAAGGTTCCGGAAGGTTCCAAGAACAGAGAACTTGCTGGCAATCCCGAGAGTTCCGTTTCAGTTTCAGTTTATTTGGACTTATAGGCCACCCTCTCTCCCGAAGGACTCAGGGCAGCATACATAAAAAACAGGCAATACAAAAGTTAAAATAATTTAAAAAATATTAAATTAGCGCCAAATAAACATTTAAATTAAAACCCCAATCCCCTGTCAGTCCAGGCTGGATTGTAAAAATAACCATGTTTTGAGGTAGTGGCGGAAGGAGTGGAGATCGGGGGCCAGGCGCAATTCAAGGGGCAGTTGGTTCCAGAGGGTGGGCACTCCCACAGAGAAGGCCCTCCCCCTAGGGGTTGCCAGCCTACAATGTTTAGCTGACGGCACCCCCAGGAGGCCCTGTCTGTGGGAGTGCACTGGGCGATTGGTATTCATTGATGGCAGGACTCCCAAAACCCTAACCCTAACCCTAATCCCAGACTCCTGCACATGCTTCAAATGTCTTGAAACCATCAATGAAAGTGAAAACAACATTAAATGCCACCTATGTGACAATCAAGCCCACCTTGCCTGCTTAAACTTAAACAAAAGCCCAGCTGATCTCCTAAAAACATCAGATACATTCCCTTGTCTATGTCCATCATGTTTACCTAAGCTAAACAAGCTAAGTACCCTGTCTGACAGAGTTGAAAGCATAGAATCATTCATTCACTCAATAGAAGAACGCTTAGCAACACATTTTGAAACAACTATACAAGCAAGCCTAATCTCTCTTGGAAAAAAAAATACAGCACAGATGAGCGAATATCTATCAGCTCAAAATCAAATCCCAACTCAACAACTACTACCACAACTACTACCTCAACTACAATCACAACTACAACCAAAAATCACCACCAAACCACAACCACAAATAATCACTATCCCATCAAATAATTCCACAAATGATACCCCCTTACTCATCAGAACAAAGTGATCAGAAATGTCCAAATGCCATCTTATTTGGTCTTGAAGACACCAGTGAATCAGATGATATCACCAAAGTTTGCAATATCATCAGCAACTCAAATACAACAAATATCTCTCCTGAAGATATCACTGAGTTCAAATACAATGAAGGTTTGGTGGCCCCAAGATTTTGTAGAGTTGTTTGCAAAAATGAGTCCAGCAAATGTATATTCATTCATACAATAAATGCCATTGCAAAAACCAATCCCACCGATAACAAACTTCACTCAAGACCAGACTTATCCATACTGCAAAGAATCCGCTCCCGTGAACTCCACATAGAACTCAAAAAACGTTTAGACAATGGAGAGAAGGACCTGTACATTGACTACTGTGCTGATTGTATCAAAAGTAAGTCACACAACCCACAACTCTGCATCCAACCCTACCTCATCCAATCCACCATCACTCAAAAGTAGGCATGCACGCCCCTAACTACCTCAATTCCAACTACAACTGACCTTAAATACAAGCTACTCAATGCAAGAAGCCTTGTAAATAAAATACCTGAATTTCTCCTCTTACTAAATACAGCTAAATTTGACATCATATTTGTCTGTGAAACATGGCTCAATGCATCTCTCCCTGACTCCATTACCACAGTAAGAGACTATCATGTTTACCGATCAGATTGTGAAATCCATAGAGGAGGTGGTGTTGCTATCTTCTATAAAATGTCCCTACATCTAAAAAACATCCAAGTTACCCAGGAGCTTGCTCTTCCTGAGACCATCGCCTGTGAACTGTCCTTAAATATCACATTTCAATTCTTACTATTTACAGAGCCCCTGATTGTGACATCGAACCTGTAAACAAGTTAAATTCACTACTAACATGGGCAACCTCCTGCCCACACGCTTTTATCTTTCTTGGTGACTTCAATCTACCTCATATTAACTGGACCCGAAATGAATGTAACATTGAACATGCAACCTTCTACAATGCTGTAACAAATCTGGGACTGGAACAACTAGTAACCAACAATACTAGACCTAACAACTTCCTCAACATCATCTTCTGCAATAGTTTGAATTCAATTTGCAAAATACAAATTAAAGAACCCTTTTCCAACAGTGACCACAACATGATTGACTTTTGTCTCAACATACGTCCACACAAAAATCATCATAACAATGGGATCCCCAATTATAACTTCAAAAAAGGCAACTATGATCTTATAGACAATGATCTCTCATCCCTTGATTGGAAATTTCTATTCACTGGATACAATACTGTTGAAGACCATTACAACATATTTTTACTTGAAGTCAAAAGAGTCATCAAACTATATGTACCAATAACAACTCCCAAAACCAAAAAAAACACCAAATTACCCATAACAATGAGGAAGCTTCAATCGAAAAAGAAAACACTTCGGTGGAAAAGCAAATCTGGTCACGTTGCCAACTTGAAAAGCTGATACAAAAATTTATGACACCAGATAAAGACTGAATGCACCAATTATCACATTAAACAAGAGGAAAATCTTCTATGCACCAATTCCACTTGCACTTTCTACAATTTTGTAAACAACAAACTAAAAGATTCAAATATGTCACCAATAAAAGTTTATCTCAAGGTAATTCATCTTAAGGTTAATTTGAAGACTATTTTCACCTGAAGTTATGAAAAGGGAAACCTAGAGAATGAACATGATAGGGGGTGGAATAGGAATCATGGTTTTGCTTTCATATGCCATGATCTAAGATAATTTCTCACTCACTTTTGTTATTTACCAAACAAATAAAGCAAGTAAATACCACATGTGATTAACACCAAGTCTACCTTGGTTTTAAATATAGCAGTCCTAGAATGGATGACTTTCATATTGAATTTGCATGTATTTATTGAATTAGTGTGATATAGATGTTAAGAATATAAATTGCCAAGTTATTAATTCCTGAGACATAAAATTTTAATCTGAGTTTAAATCAGCCATTATCACTTTACTCAGTCAAGGATTTCCATCTAGAATGGATATTGTCTTATGGTCTGAGTGAGATGGGCAATTAAGAAATACAAAATATAAACAAGCAATCAGACAAACAAATAAATGATAACTGAGTTAATAGCAATAGCAGTAGCACTTAGACATATACGGCTTCACAGTGCTTTACAGCTCTCTAGCCCTCTCTAAGCAGTTTACAGAGTCAGCATATTGCCCCCAAAAAACTGGGTCCTCATTTTACCCATCTCAAAAGGATGGAAGGCTGAGTCAACCTTGAGCTGGTGAAAATCGAACTGCCGAACTGCAGGCATCCAGCAGTCAGCAGAAGTAATCTGTAGTACTGCATTCTAACCACTGTGCCCCACAGCTCATGTTGTAATGCATGTTGTAGAACAATGTAAAAAAAATCAATATGTCATATAAATCTAAGGATAATTATCAGAAGGGCTATATTATTAAACTGTGCTTATTTTTTTTAACAGAAAGCTTTTATCATCAGAAGTTTAAATACATAAGAACTTTTGTATATTGTATGTCTTGAGCCATTTCAAAACAATTTGCAAATTTGCAATCATGCATAGCAACTGTTTCTTAGAACCTGGATTGTTATAGTTCCAAGCTTCTCTCTTATGTGAAGAGGAACTTGACCTATGCTAGGGCAACCAAGAAACATGCATTGCTGAAATTCAGACCATGTAGAAACCTTTGCATATGTAATTGTATGCATGACTATCTTAGCTATTCTCTAAGGGCAGAAGTCTTTGGGATGGAATACTCAGCAAATAGTGCTGATACAGGTAGATTATGTTCTTTTATTCTCCTGTATCTTTCTGGCGGTCATCCAGTTGAACCACTTGCCCATAGGTGCAATTCTCATACCATATCCCAAAAGGGCTACTTAATCCTTGTTTCAGTGATGGAACACCTATGAGCCCAGGTTAAGACTATTCAGCTCTTTTATAGATTTTACTGTTGTGAGCACTACTCCTCACCAGTCAGCAATACTGGGCACATTGAAGCCTCCTCTCTATTCAGAGTATGTAACATCTTTGATTGGAATAACTGCATTTGTTTGAGACTAATGTGAAAACACTTTCCAAATTGACATATAAGAAAAATTCTCTGTCTCCTTCTTTCTCCCCCTCTCCCTCTTTCTTCCTCTCCCTCTGTGTGTGTGTGTTTATATATGCACACATGAACATATATGGCTGTGTTTATTTATCCATTTCACTAATCCACATCTCACCCACTTTGTTTGCATGTTAAAAAGTATTTTCTTCCTTTATTAGCCATATCAGTAACACAATTGATTAGACTAAAAACCAAGTAGGATAGAAGTGGCTATTGCAAACTGGATTTTTTTTTATCTTAGTGAAATACTTATCACTAAATGAAGATGAGCTACATTGGCCTGATTGGATCCTTAGATTCTTACTTGCTTTCATAATGGCAGAAAACCTATTTTCAGAATGTAATGATACAGTGCTTCAAAAATATGCAGCAACAATGAATCACAGCCATGAAAATAAATTCCACCATACAAAAGTTAAAAGATATAAGCTGCACAAAGATCACTTGGTGATCTCCATTTTTAAAAAATATATAGTTAACAGAAACATAGAACAATTCCTGACATTGCTTGCTTCTGTTACATCTCATTTCTGTTGTTAAATCATAAACATATATTGAACCAAGTAATTTGTCTACTTAATATATTTTCAGCCACATTGATGGGTAACATTTCTTCTGGGCTTCCATTCAGTTCAGTTATTTGTATTTACATAAACTGATGGATCACCTACATTATTTATATTTAGTTTGAAAAGATTAAATGAATTCATTCCAGCTATTCTTGAAGCTTCCCTAAACAATTGCCCAAATTAAACAAGCTGTAACAAACAAATGTAACAGTACCCCTAGATATCTCTTGCAGCTCAGCTGGCTTCAGGCCCTAAGTGATTTTAAAAAAATATTTTAAACAAACAAAGTTGACATGTTATGCAGTGATGTGCTAGACTTTAGCTTTATATGTAATTAAAATAATTTTAGGATATGTTTAAAACCTTCAAATATATAATTTAAATGTGATTTTTGTACAGATTAATAAAGTTACAGATTAATTTGGTTATAAACAATTTGAAAGTGGGTCAAGTTATTTGGTTTATTTTTAATTTCTCCTTGAAATTAAAGTCTTATCTAAAATGTACTGTTGTTTCTAATGCAGAAGCATAGGCATTGACAATTATTGATACATTTTTTATGGCAGGCATAGACACAAATTGTTTAGAATGGACAAAAATTGCTTTAAGGTGGTATGTTTCTGGTTCCTAGGCTGTTTCGTGTCATGGAATATAGGGATCATACCGTATCCTTTCCTATTTGCTAAGATTCATTATGACCTAATGGCTGAAATGCAAGATATTCTTGCTAAAGATACTTCATTCTTGCTAATGAAACTTCATTCTTGCTAATGAAAAAAATTGCTTAAAATAGGCAAAAACTTTTAAAAAAATTTTAAGACAATTTTGACTAGAACATTCCTAGATTAATTAGAATACTTCTGGTTGGGATGCTTTGCCTATGTTAGTATTGCGTGAATTAACTATCTAGCCTTTCATATAAATGTAATGTTGAATTCTGAATGATATTTTGGGTAGCATTTCAGTTGTGTTATTTTTTTCTTTCTTCTCCCCACTACCGCAACTTGAAATTTACTGGATTTTTTATGCATCTTAGTCATATTTTAAGTATACTGAACAATTTCAAGTCCAAGGCATGAATGATTCATGACTAAAAGGGTTCATTCCAGTTTCCTCATCCCATCTTGATTAAACTGTTAAAAATGGCATACCAGTAGAGTTTTTTTTACTTTCAAAATCCTCACTTAGAAGAAAATCTGTATTAAACAGGCTGATTGCTCAGATATTTTTTTTTCCTTGTCTCTCATCAACAAATGGAGGACAGAAAAGATTAGCAAGGGAGAAAAACATTGAGAGGGAGAATCAAAATCTCCAGACAACTTGGGGTCACAAAAAGGAGAAGGGGCTTAGATATATTGAATTTTCTTCTTTAAGAATAGAAAGGTATATGACATCAGTTGCCCTTTGGTCATACATGCACTAACTGTTAAATGCTAAAAATCCCAACAGATTATGTTGGTGGTTGGATATCAGATAGGCTGGTTTAATTAATGTATCCTTTCCCATAACATGAATGTTGATAAAGAACAGATATAATCATTTGTACAGCTTCATTTTGATCTATCCGTCTGCTGTCTGTGGGGCACTGGAGATCAATCATATAAATCTCTAGTTCCAATCACTCTGCTATTATTGTTTATCTGTTTCGTTTCATATGATGTTGAAAATGCATCTAAATCTCCCTTTTAGTACACATGTGATAATTGTTGGTGTGGTAGAGAATATCTGTGTATACAGTATACCCCAGTCATAGAATTTGGCAAGTTTTAAAGTATTTTTTGCTGTATGATTATAATTATTTGGTTTCAAGGGCATGTTTCAAAAAGGACAGATAACTAAATTAGCCACTAGAGGGAACTGCTGGCCCAGGAACAAAATTAATTGATTCTAGGTGAGTTTAAGTACTGTAGAAATGGGCCAACCACTATGTCTTTAGCATAACCCTGGGTTAAAATACTGCCATTTTCCTTTACTTCTGCTGGCAGTTAGCCAAGGATTATTAGTCAGAACCATTATTTTATTGGTATTAATTCAAGAAACAGTCAATGCTAGGAACGCACATAGTACTACAAGCCTTTTGATTGAAAAAACTGAGGTTAACAAAACACTTGTGACAATTTCCAAAAAAACATTTCAACTTCTTTGGCAACATGTATTTATTTATTTGTAGACCACTTTTATTATTTTTACAAATAACTCAAGGCGGCAAACATACCCACCATACCTTCTTCCTATTTTCCCCACCACAATAACTCTGTGAGGTGAGTTAGACTGAGAGAGAGTGACTGTCCCAAAGTCACCCAGCTGGTTTTCATTGCTAAGATGGGGCTTGAACTCGTAGTCCCTTGTTTTCTAACCCAGTGCCTTATCCACTAGACCAAACTGACTCTCATACTGGTTAACAAACTAATAGGTTGCATTTATGAATTATATGGAGCAAAATGCAAGATGAATTGAAGATCAGTAATAACATAATACTCCCCAAATATCTGGAAGCATTTGTCAGTTTTCTGACAAGTTTACTGGGAAGTTCTGTCCTACAATATCTGTAAACTGGTAATGTACTTTGCCATTGTATTATTTTTTGCGATCCATCATTAAAACCAAAGTTATTATCTGGGGTGAGCTATCAGGAAGCAACCAAAATTGTGATATGCTGATTGTATCCTTAGCACAGAAAGGAACAAACCATCTCATAAATAAAGAATTGGTAAAATATTTCCATCTAGGATTTGAAGGATTCTGCATGTTCTTTAGGAGAAAACTGGTTCTACCCTTGCTCAAATCAAATCTAAAATTCAGAGTTAAGTCATTGATAATAATAACAGCACATAATTGTATTCTAACATTCTTCCCCATATTATACTATATTAGAAGATCAACACCTGCAACAAAGAAGCATGGAAAAGAAGCTAGCTGCGAAGATTAAGACTTCTTGTGGGATTATTATAGTCATAAAATATCTGTCTTGATTATCTTGCATTTAAAGTATAGTTTTGTCTACTAAATATTTTCCTATGTCCTCTCTTTGCACTTCTCCACCTCCCTGCCATTGGATGTCCTTACATGTTGATACAAAAAGCAAGCAGCTTGGTTTGTCAGGAAGCAAACTGAGCAGAGTGCTGATGAGCAAAGGGAAATGTTAGTCTAGACAGGACTAGACTATTTTAACGCACTCTACTTGGCCTTAAAGAATCTTTGGATTTCATATTGGTTGCTAATTGCCTTCTGAGTCCAATTTACAGTGATATTTATTTCATGGCTTGCCTATAGATATCTTCAAACCCACCTTTTCTAACCAATTTGGCCCCAATAATTAGACCTATCTGAGAGAAACTGATGCAATTTTTTTTTTCAGTTCGTGGGCTGAGGTGAGAATGTAATGTATTTCTGTTGCATGCTGAATTGTGCAACAGCCCTGTGGAGATTATTGGGCTTTCTTTTACAAATCAGCTCTTCCAGATTTTCATAATGCTATTATCTAGTGAAAGTCCTGCTAGTTGCAAACTCATCTGTCTAAACATGAAAAAGAGAGAGGACTAATGAGTACTGATGCAGAAATTAAAGCTAGCTTCTTAAGAAACATCTAGACCGTCTTCACTGTTGAGATCTCTGTCTATCCTTATTAAGGAAAAGAAACTTGGTCATAAAGGAGTTGTCAATGAATTAAGAAGCTTGATATTGCCTAAATACCTCAGAAATACACAACAATAAGCTTTGTATAGTGTGCATTCAAAGTTCATTAAAAACCAATCTGGATCATTTTAGCTTTTAGGAAACTATGTCTATGTCTTCAGCTATATTTTATTGGCCTGAGTTTGGTACCATAGCAAGCAACCCTTCTGTCAGTCAGTTTATGGCTAATTATAGAGACTAAATTATGTCTTTTCTATTTTAACAAATTTTCCTGCTTCATCTATTATGTATTTCAGTGTGGTTGGAAATAGCACATGGAAGAAGCTAAGTACATAGAATGGATAATTCTACAAACTGTTGCTCTATTTATATTCAATAATGCTATTTTTTCAAATTTTCTCCTTTCAAAACAATACTGTAATAATTTTTCAGTGGATTTCAACATTTTAATTTCAAATCAGAAAAAAGCAAGAAAAGTGAAGGTAACCCAAACATATTTTAGTAAAAAAATTAGCTGACACAGTTTATGCATTGGCAAAAAAGCCACACCATTGTTTTGTTCTTGTCATTTTGTGGTTGATGACATTAATGTCACATAATGTCCTAACCTGGGTGCCAAGAATAAACAAAATATTGCCTACAAGCAATCATGGAAAGAAAAAACTGCACTCAAGGTAAGGATACTACTCGATAAGAATTTTTATTTTGATCACCTAGTCTTTTTGTTAATGGCTGTAATCCTTCAGGCTTTACTGTATTATGTTATTAGTTGTACATGAGAGGTATGAATAAATATAGAATAATTAATTACATATTTGGGCTGCTGCTTTCTAAAGTCAAAAATTCAGTACAAAGCCTGTAGTTCTGAGTCAAGGATATTCTCATATTGGGTTTTTTTTTGATCAATACTCCACATTTCTTCCTCATTTATTCTTACTTTGTTCTAATTGTTGGAAATGTGTTTTCAGGTTTACTGAAGATGGATTAGTAGAAACAAACATTTCTCCACTGACATAATAAACAAGGAAGATCTCAAAATTAGCATGTACTGGAAACATTGGAAATGACAAAGAAAATGGGATTGGACAGTGCAGGCATGAAACACTTTTCATGGGGATTTGGATAGAAATGAAGAACTTGGAATGTTTCAGAATGATTTTGAGCTTAAACAGACACAATTCAAAGTATACCATACTTATACAATCTATTCCCAAAATTAATTGTTTCCTGGTTGTTTATTTATTTAATTTACTTCATTTGTACTGTAAGCCCAGTTTGTAAAACACACCACTTTATGTTGTGTGGTGCTTTGGAGACTCTGAGCACTCCTAAAAGCAGCTCTCTGATAAAATCATGGAGTGAAAGTAAAGTGACTTTGACTCAAGCTTGACTCCTGGCAATTCAGTGATATATTTTTCTTGGCAATTGTATGGATGTGATTTGACACACCAGCAGGTTGTTCGACTTCCATTCTAGGATTCATCTCATCTAACAGTTCATGACACTGCTTTGCCTTCTCATAGCAAGCAAGGTCAGATAGGTACTGCCACTGCTAGAGCTATCATGGGACAAAATTTAAAAATAACAGCACAATCCTCTTTTAAAAACTGGTAATATGTAGGAGGAAGATTCTTTAATGCTTTGGGGTCAGAACTCACACAAGTAATTTGAGATTATGCTACGGTATGGTTGCCCAATAAATTGGCTGTCATAAAATGGAATTGTCCATTTATAAATTGCTGTTATTATAGCAGCCTGAAAAACTTTTCACCACTGCTTCCAGGTCTCCCACAATATTTTTAATTAAACATATATCGTTTCCCTTTATCCTCTTGCGGCTATATATATTTATAAATAAAACAAAGGCCATGTACTATATTTTCTAAGAAAATAAAGATAGTGCCTATAAAACCTATATGGAACAATTTATCTTGTAATTAAAGTTTATTGTCAATGATGAAAAATCACTGTACAGCTTTCCAATTTAAAAATTTGAAATGTTTTTGGAGGATGCCAGGTGGGCTTAAATGGAATTCAAATTGGCAAACTGAATTAAGAAAATGAAAACAATGTTGATTTAAGGTAAATTTACGTCACGTCAAGAACAAAATGCTTAACATGCAGTTAAAGCAAGATAGGACATTTTCAGTAAAACAAAGCTTCTTCTAAGGAGAAACACTTTTTTTATAACATACATACATACATACATACATACATACATACATACATATACAAGATATTTGTAATCTCTTTCCCCCCATCCTGTTTGAATTTTGTTAAGTTCTTATGTTAAAACTAACATACCAAATATTGTTAATTTGCAGTAGATACAGCTATTCCTGGTTTTGCCATTCATAATGACTTGCCCTATTATATAACTGTTAATAGTGAGGGCCTGTGAAAAACAAAACAAAACAAAACATGAATATGATGAAATAACGGGAATCCTGGTATGAGCTTGTCAGTTTCTTTGCTTTCCAAAGACTGGACACACCATAGCATAGCAACTCTGTACAAAATGCTTTATTGTAAAACACATCTTCCCCACAACAGGCTATTGTTCTGAATAAACTCCACTCTTCTAGGCTTTGCAGGGTAAAGTAAAGATGTCTTTAATATCCACTTCCTTCCTACTTTTTCTTTTAATACTCATTCAGACTAAAGTTTCAAAGTCTTTAAAGTAACATACAGCCTTTGTCTCCCCCCCCCCCCCGCAAACATTCTTGCACTAGTGAGGTACTATTTCAGTGTAATTGCTCCATTTTTATTTGCTTGCTGAGCTTCAGGCGAATCTCCAAGCTCCAGGCAGGACTCCTACCAGGACATGCTCTTCACCACAGCTTCTGATCCTGGCAATTCAGTGAAAGTCCTCTTGTAATAGCTGCCAATCCACAGACCTGGCCTCCACTTCCTCTCATCTATATGCTATCACCTTTCCTGGTACACACACCCCTTTCCCCACTCTGTCTTAGCATTTCCTTTTATAAGTATAAAAGACTGGATGGGGTGAGGCTTCATGTGGACTTCAACTGGCCCTTGAAATTACCTGGTGTGGCTCCATTGGCTAAACAGCTGGAAAGATGGTTTGGATGCCTGTGAGTATAGTTCTGAGGGAATGGATGACTGCCTGAGGAAGCTGGGTGTGGGTGTGGAAATGAAACTTGTCTACATGACTGCAGCTACTTTTGAAAAGAGCTTTACTCCTCCACAGATCTAGATATGTTGAGGCTGCAGTGTTCAAAATTACTAGTTACTGTGCGCCAGGTATCCTGGAAATAAAATCTCAAAGCTAAAACACGATACATTTGGAAAGTCCTGAGTTCACAAAAAAACCACGATAATTATACATACATTTCATATTCCATACCATTTACTGT
Source organism: Naja naja (assembly GCA_009733165.1). Classification (NCBI taxonomy): domain Eukaryota; kingdom Metazoa; phylum Chordata; class Lepidosauria; order Squamata; family Elapidae; genus Naja; species Naja naja. The sequence continues at coordinate 20,506,909 of CM019152.1, read as the reverse complement.
GAATCTTGTTATTTTTCATTGTTTGTACTTTGGTTTCCTTTCTGCCCCACCATCTCTTAAACTTCAGAAGCAGCAGAAATCTCTTTAGCTCCAACATATATACCCATAAGGACACCCTTGTCCTTGCTATATTCCCCTTTTCATTTTGCAGTGTCTTTTGATGCATTTGTTTGATTGCTTGCAAAACAGTTCTGAACATTAGCTTTGGGAAGGAATTTTCTGTGCAAAAACTGTCATATTTAAAACCTTTTTAACGTTATACAACAAAATCACTGAAACCTTCTCCAACTCTGTTTACAGACATTTCTGATTTCTCTGATTGAATAAATCATGATCTCCTTGGAAAAAGTATTACTTTAGATGCAGAAAAAGCTGGTAAGCAAATGAGCAGTGATGAGAGAGGCAAAGAAAATGATTCATACAATGTATCTTGCTAATGGCGAAACAAAGTCCAACGGCACTGGCCAACACACCCAAATTCAGAACATAAAAACAAAGCTGATTTGAGACCTCATGATGATGAGTCAATTCAGAAGTGAGAATGAAACACAATCTGCAAAGCTAGTGAGAAAAGAATCAAGCAGGGACATAGTAATCAGCAGGAGTTAGGTACATGTAAAATATGTAATAAGAAATCTAAACAAACTATTAAATTAATTTATACCTAGCAGGAGTAAGTTGTTGCTGTTTGTCTAAGGCATGGGTCCCCAACCCTCATGGCCTATTTGCAACCAGGCTGTGGGTTGGCGCACATGCACACATGCAACTTTGTTCGGGTGAGCGGCAGGCTGGCACTCACATGCATGCATGTGTGCCCGCATGTGCATGTTACCCCACAGCTTGCATGGCCCAGTTACCCTCTCTCCCACCAGTTGGACTGCTAAGCCATAAAAGTTGAGGACCTCTGGTGTAAAGGGTGAATCCTTGTGCAAATATTTCATTAGAGCAAGGTTTATCCTGTATAGTTTTTGTATTATCCTCATGGACTTTCTCTTTTTCATCAGTTTAGAAGAACTTACTTAGCAGTCTTTCAATAGTTGCTTGAATTAGTGTTAGATGTTTAAAATTCTTAATTTAGATTATCTGAATAGAATTTACAATGACCTTCAGCAGTCTGGAAAAGCACCAGCAGTTATTATCAATATGACCATTGGTCATGTTGGTTGGGATGATGATAGTTGTAGTTCAAGATATTCTTAGTTTATTGTCTTACCACAATTACCACATTATATTACAATTCTACTTTACCCAACCTGAGTACTTTTTAGGTATGTGAACTTCAACATTCTGTAAGTCCTCAGCCATTGCTATTTTTTTTTAAATTGGCCCATTTATCTGGAAAACATTCAGATGTGGAAAGCTACTGTAATTAAATAATCCAGGATTTTCAAATGCTTTCTAACGTGCAAGGTTATCCTCACCAACAGATAACTTATATTTCAATAGAAATTTTGTAAGTATCCATTTTATTTTCTACCCCCAAAATTCCAACAACATCACATTATTTCTGTTAAATCCAAGTATATTATATTATCCCAGGTAGAGTTAACAAAATAACATGAGAAGCCATTTTTCTCACCATGAACTGGTCCAGTTATATTGATCAGTAGATATCTTCAGTTCTTTTGTGAGACAAATAGCAAACAAACAAGACATTAAGACTTTTATTGCAAAAAAGACTTTATTATACAATTATACACAAAACAAACTGAATGTTCACATCCTGAAGACTGATTTTTGATTTGTGTCATTTTAGAATGATACTACTCAATATTCTTAGTAATTTTTACCTGGAAATTTCATTTTAACCTTAAAACTCTCTGTACTTATCAATAACATTCTTTGTCTGAATGCAAAATTGTTCACTATACCCTTCCCTGTTTTCATCTCACTATGATTATCTAATTATTAATACATTTTTGACTCTTGAATTGTTTTACAGCTTAACTCTTATTTTATTACTTGTTTTATTACTTTACCGTCTTTTCTCTTTCCATCTTTTCTTTTTCCTCAGCTTAGCTCCATTAAGGTTTTTCATTAAAGTCTGTGTCTGAGTTGGTGGCTCTCAATAAAATCACATTGCTCACCTGCTCATGATGCCATAGTGCCATTTATCTCTCTTAGTCTCCATCCTTTTGCAAATATCTTCTATGGCAGGGGTGTCAAACTCAATTTCATTGAGGGTTGTGTTTGACCTCGGGGGGCTGGGAGAGTGTGGCTGGCATTGGGTGTGCCTGGTGGGTGTGGCCTGTTTAACATTACTTGTCGAAGCTCCATTTTTGGCCACAATGGTCTCCTGCAACCCTCTGCCAGCTCCCTGAACTCCATTTTTGCTGGCAGAGGGCTGCAAGATGCTGTTATCACCAAAAACGGAGTCAGGAAGGTCTGCATGCAGCCCTCCAGAGCTCCATTTTCACTGGAAGAGGCACTGTGGGTCAGTCATTTGCTGTTTCCAGGGTGGCCCGGTGGGCCAGATTTAAGCACTCCATGGGTTGGATGGGGCCCGCAGGCCTTTAGTTTGACATCCCTGTTCTATGGCAATTTTGGGGGTGAATGTACAAAGCACTTTTGCCAGCTTTCTTTTTTATCCCAGCCCTTGTGGTATCTATTGAGCTTCTTTACACATTATGCTTTCTCTGATTCCAATAGCCATCACCATCCTTGACTTTGCATAATACCAGATTTGGGAAAGACATGGTATCTCATATGAATAGCAACAGCACTTAGACTTATATACTGCTTCACAATGTTTTACAGGCTCTCTCTAAGCAATTTATAGAGTTAGCATATTGCTCCCAACAATCTGGGTCCTTATTTTACTAGTCTCAGAAGGACGGAAGGCTCAGTCAATCTTGAGCTGATCAGGATCGAACTCCTAGCAGTGAGCTGAATTAGCCTGCAATACTGCATTCTATGCCACCATGGCTCCTCCTCATCTTCTCAAGTCTTCTATTGCAGGTCAGTTTTGCTTGAAACATATGAAGTTTTCAGGTTGCTGAAATGCTGAAATCCACATCTTCAACAGCAATCTTTTTTCCTTGCCTACTTTGTTTCTTTGGGATAACTTATCTCCCACCACTCACCTGCCGGACTACTACCATTTTGCTGTTGTCATGGATAGCAGTCTGTTGTCAACCCAGTGAATAATTTCTATCTGTTCCTATTTCATACTTCTCAGCTTCATTTCCCCATTCCAGAATGGTAGTTTTCTACATGCCATAGAACAAATTCTTCTGGTAAAGAGACATTAACAAGTGGCAGATACAGAATTTTCTGTCATAGCAAGAAAGGCCCCTTTAAAGATGTCTGCTTCTGAGAAACTCAGCTAAGATGTTTGTGTGAGAGGACTTTATTGTATGAACTAATGAATGAATTCCCAATGTTGGCTGGGCCCCAAATTTCCCAAGGACACAAAACACATCATTTTGCCCCACTTGTAAAATACAAACTTGATTTTACTTGTATCAATTTTATGAGTGTCTACTACAATTTCATATTTCGTTTTATTATTATAAGCTTTCTTGAATGTTTATATAGGAAGAAAGATATGGTATACATTTTGAAATGAAATTAAAAATTAAATAAAATGAAACTATGAAATTGTGTCCATATTTTCCTGAAACATTGATGAATTCCTGGTCCTTGGAAAATGCTAAACAGAACTTAAAATTATGATATTAATTTCCTGAAGGCTTTTTCATTTGTTTGTTTGTTTGCTTGCTTTTCTTTGACCATTTTGCTTGGCAAAATCTGCAATGCATCAATTGAGATATTGTGCTTGTTTTTGTTATGTCTCAGATGACATTTGAGACTTTTTTTTGAGACTTTGCTATTAACCAGAAATTTCCTTAAGATAGTAACTATCTATCAGTCCTACTAGGTCAAAGAGATCAGGAAAACAAATCCATAGGAAGATTTATTTATATTTTGTTAAGTTGACTATAACAACAGGATCTTGTAAATCTGCTTATGTTTCACTTTCCCTCCCCCACTTATAATCCATTGACTCAGGAGGAGCCAGAAAGAGATTCTTCCTATTTCCACATTCTCTTCAAGGCTATCTCCATGGTTCTCTACCTGAACTCTAGCAGAGCCCTGGCATTCTGTATCTGTCTTTCTCTTCACTGATAACTGCCTGGTGAACATGAACTATTCTTGTAATAGAAAGAATACTATTGTTTCTTTCGTCCATTTTTTAAAAGAAAGAGGTAAGCAGCTTATTTGTGTCTTTATATGTGCCGGGGCAAACATCATTTGTGATAATTGAGTTTAAAGGGTAAATCAGAGGTAAAGTTTACTGCAAATAATCATGGCAGCCTGTACATATAATTCTTATATTCAAATGGAGAAAATATAATAATACTCATCACAAGATCCAGGAATGGATAATTTGGATACCTTCAAGGCAGATTTATTCGATGGCATTTCAAAGCCAGATACTCATCAGTGTAAGAAAGTAATATCTACATTCCATTTAATTATCTTTCTTATAGTTGCTAATATAATCTGATCTTCATTAAATATTATCTTGCAGCTATTGACAAAAATAAACTGGTAATTCTTTTGCTTATAAATGTGCCACCATATTCAGTACAGATTCAGTAGATCAAGGTGTTTGCCAAAATGATACAATAATGCAATAGTAACTTTTAAGAATTTTTTCAGTAGTAGTAACCTTACACATGCTACTCAGGGGTAATTTCTATTTAATTTGATCAGTATAATGAAGAGGCACTAATTAGATCTCCTCCATAGCTGAAAACAATCTACATTCAGTCATTTCAGACTTGAAATATACTTCTTCAAGGAGGACAGTTGCATGATATGGATCAGGTTCAAAATCAGGTTCTTCCCAGCTTCCTTTTCTACTTTTGATTATGGAAAAGTACAGAAGAGTGCATGAAGAAAGGAGAGAGTAAGCTGGAAGGAATGGCAAAAAGAATTCTAGAATTAACAAATTGGAATCAGAGTCCAGTGAGAATTGTTGATGAGGAAATAATGGTGTTCTAAGCCTTATTTGTTCTCTAAAAATATAGGAAAAATTGGATAACACACTAAGTTTTACTTTATTTTGGTTTCTGTGTGCTAAAGATTTAGTTTATTTTGCCTCTGATATTTATTTATCCAATTTTTGGGGCCACTCAACTCCTTGAAAACTTCAAAAGATTACAGATAAAAAGGAAAACAATACAGTATATGTAATACTATATAGTGTAGTGGCTGTTATTTATATATTGTTTCTGTACAGCACAGTCCTCATATTTTTGAATCAAATTGAGATCTCTTGTTTTTATAATATTAGTGAATCCATGCATTATATGACATGCTCAAAATCTCATTAACTTTAACTATATTTTTAAAATGGAGGATTCTTCAGAAGGACTTCTTGTGATTTTAGCAGCACTGTAGGAGAAGGATGGAATAGTTTGGGGACAGAGTCAAAAGACGAATTAGCCTAGAATCCCTAAGTTGCCAGAAGTGGACTAAATCCAACCACTTTTGAATTCTGTTAACTCTTATCTACCATCAAAATAGTGTTGTGAATTGACTAGATTTCTGTGCATATACATGAGCAATACTGTAAATCAGTTTAATTAACATATGACACATCTGACAGTGCTGATTTAAATCTTATCCATCGTTTATTATTTTCCTGTGACTACTTATGTTATAAAGCAAGTTTTTCATGTTATATTTACCTATTTTTAAGATAATGATTTTTAAAAAATGGTATCTTAGGATTTTGGTCTAATTTCCAAAGGAAGAGGGGTTATGTTTTCTTTAGTAACTTGACTTAAAATGCCAAAGGCTAAGAGGTGGCATTATACCATGTCCATGTCTCCTCTCCCCTCTTTTTTAACCAGAAGGCAAACTGTCTCACACATTGTTGGTAGGGGAATGATGTCATAAAGGCATTCTACAGAAGGATAGGTAGTAAAAATAACTATGAAATGTTACACTTGTGCATTGAGTTAGTTTTGCTAAGAAGTGTGTGGATTCTGTATCTAAGGATAACAGGTAAGAAAAAGCAGCAGAAATGTAGGTAATTAGATCTTTTAAATGTGTTTCTTTCACTAAAATATTAATATGTTTTTTTTTTCAGTGGTGTGGTAGCCACTGAGTTTCCCTGGATGACACTAGAAGGTGGCAGCACACTGCAGCCTGGTGGAGGGGGCCTCTTTTGCTATCCCATGAGCTCATCTTCTATTCATCCTCTTATCTGTTGGGATAGGGATGGGACGTCTCTGATTTTCCAGGTGTACAGGTGATATCATTTACTAACATCACCACTAACTTCAAGGATTGGTTGAGGGGTTATGCCAATGTGATTGAAGGGTTTCACCCATGTGGATCTATTCTCCAATCCCAATGCTGTATCTATGCTGTATCTATGCTGTTCTTTTCTGCTTGTGAAAATGGTATAAAAGTAATAAATGCCACATATGTGGTCAGATATCTTTGGACACTGAAATGACTGGTTATTGAATCCCTACAAGTGGCGCCCAACGTGGGGCATCAACCCTGCAGGGCAGGGCCATCAACCCTCCGGGGTAGGCAACAGCCAACATGCTTACCATCGTCTGAAATAGACCCCAAGGTGCACCTTCGTCCTATGGGACCCTGGGTCCTTTGGGACCCATCAATGGTAAGTATGGATTGCAATCTATCTCAGCATCAGCAGGAACATGTTCAGGAAATTAGATTCCTGCTACATGAATCAGGTACAAAAGAACACTGAGTTAGACACAAAGAAGCTGGTGGGAGATAGGGAGATGGTATCCTGAGCTTAATAGAATAGAATAGAATAGAAGGTTAAGGATACCCAAGGCTCCAGTCCAAATATTACATCGATGGTATCAATGCTGTCACGCAGTGGAAACATCTGGCTCTGATGTCTCAGCAAAATAATAATTGACTATAAGCCCCCCTCCTGATTATGATCAGGTAAAAATTGTCACTCCAAAATCTTCTCTAATTGGACTTTCAGCTCCTTCTGAGCAGGCTAAATTTTTTGATTCTCCAAAGCCATTGTACACCCCATAAGGAAAATATTAAAGGAACAATTAGAAAAAGGGGGAGATTCAAGCTAGAAACCCAGGACAGAGACACATAAATTTATTTGTTTGAAATTTTTATGTTTAATCCTTTTTAATTATTTAATGCTTAAGAAGATAGAACAATGGATGTAACTAGCATATAGGCAACTGCTGTCTTCTGATGCACTGGATGGCAGAATTGAAAGTGGAAGGCATGCCCTATTGATTTCAATAGTCCACAATTAGATCTGCTGATCAGAAGCATGGAATGAGACACAGATCTGTTAGGAAGCCCCTCCATACAGTACAATGGGGCTGTTCAAAGAAAATATGGTTCATTTACTGTTATGTGTTAGGAAGATCTAAGAGAAGATGAAAATGTTTACTATTCTTTTCATGATGTGATTTTCATTAAAACTTCTTAGATGTGTATGTATAATAATGTATAATAATTGCATGCAGAATTGAGCTTAGCTGTGTATGTATAATAATGTAAATAAGTGTATGCAGAATTGAATAGGATTGAATTGAAGAAATTATCCTTTACCTGTGTATAGCCCTAATTGGAATTGCTGAAGTTCAAAATAAATTAATTGTAACATGTTTGGCAACCAGAGAATTAAATTGGCTTTTTGGATTGGACTTAGAGTTGTGGGAGGCAGATAGGCAGTGGTTCGGGCCCACAATCACCTTTGTGATTGGAACTGCTCCTTAAGTTCTCCCAATGCTCTGAGAACAAACTACAGGTTTAAAAAAATGTGGAAATTTAAAGGGACAAACCCTCCCCAGGTCTGGAAATGTTGTGTGTGAGAATGTGTCTGTATGTAATCATTTCCAGCCCTGGAGTATGAGATCCTCTACAATGGAGCTTATTGGCTCTCAGAAAAGAATTGTAAATATGCAAGCCGTATGATTACAGTGTAAATGTGTGAGTATGTTGATAGTAAAAAAGGTGGTATAAATGTTTGTGTGTTGACCCCTATCCCAGATTGAAAGGAGAGTAAGAAAAGAGTGTGAGAAAGGTCCGGACCTGAGAAAGATAGGATTATTTGTGTGTGTATTTGTGTGTGCTTTACTCATGATGAAAATTATTTTTGTGTGATTTATTGGTGAAAAGAATGTTCAGTGGAAAAAATGGATGAGATTTAAAGAAAGTTGAGTGGAAAAAATGGATGAGATTTATTTTAAACATTTCCCCCCCCTTCTTGTCCTCACTGGTTGTTGTAGGGGTGGAGGCAGGAGCAGGGGGGGAAGAATGAGGCTTTTGATCACTTTAACAATTTTTTTTCTCTGCTTTGAGTTTTTGCCTTGAAAAAGGCGAGGTTAGAAAATAACTTTTTTATAGGTTACATAGCTTCATCTCCTGAATTTTTAGAGATTGTCACACAAAGGAGCCTCAGATAGATAGGCTGAGATTGGCAAATTGCCTGGAATGTTATCTGTAAAGGTGGCTTGGTTCCCAGGTGGGCAATTTGCCCGGATTTTGAAGATGACTCAGTTCCCATTTTCAGCAAAGGGAATCAAAATTTTAAACTAGCTGCACTTTGTACATGCTCTTAATCCATATTCTGATTAAAGCAGAGAATTGACACTAAAATTTGACTCCATCTGGAGGGTTTACAACAAGAATGTGGAGAATGCATGGCTACTGCCATCACAACAGGTCAAATCATGAAAGGTCTACAATGGGCTTTGCAAATAACTTTTCCTTCTAATTTTTGATGAGTACAGTAAGGTATAAATGGTGGAGTTATGTAAAGTCTGATTTTCAATTTTATTTTCAGAATAACTTATCTCTTCAATGTCCTTTGCCTGACTATCTAAGCTGTATTGTTTGCCTAAAGAACTTTGGCTTGCTTACTTATTTCTTCCCTTACAAGGATCGTCATGATGATACCTGGAAAGTGTTCTGCTATTTTAACTTTCAAAACTTTTCTCAACAGCCTTTTGATTTAATCTCTGACTCTCATTATGTGTGTCAAATTATTTTTAATCTTCCAGGTGCTTATATTATGCCCAGGATTGACCTTAATCTTATGATCTTTGTTTTAATTTTGCAACAACTACTACAAGACCGAAGATATTTCTTACATACTTAGTCACTTGACCCTTTCTGGGCCTCTTTCTTAAGGCTATAGCTTTGCTGATTTTTTTTTCAATCACTCTTTTTTCCCTCAAAATGTTAGGGGCCTGGCACAAGCTTGCCATATTCCAATTACTCAAGTCAAGTAGATTGTTTTATCATCAACTTTGGCAAATGGATGTTACCTACTAGGCAAGCCCTCTTTTTTACAACATGATCTTTTGCTTTTTTGCAATTTTGTACAACCTGGAATATAGCCATAATGGACCATGCTCATTGGTCATTTAAGACCTGTCTCCACAAATAAATAAAAAAGGAGGGAAAGGGTCTCTAGAAGGGTCTCTAAAAAAGTTTTTAAAAAGTATAATTTCCCTTAAATCAATTGAATGTAATTGAATGTTTCTATTTACCTTAAATTAATTGAATGTTTTAGTTAACTACTTGGGGGTAAGGGGGCGAGGCTGTGTTGTTATGTTTGCTTCTACAGGACCTTTGTGGATTCCAGCTCATTGTGTCCGCCCAGGCTCGTTGTGTCCACCCAGCCAAGGATGTTGTGGCACCACACTAGTCCCCAGATCTGGTCCCAGTCCCAGGAATTTGACTTTACAGATGGCACAGCGTCCAATCCGGATTCATTTGCTTATGCTTGGCTAACATCACACAGAATGATATCTTTTGCTTATCTGAAACTTATGATATGGAACATTTGCTTTCTACATGTTTAGTTCCTGTTTGCACTCCTTCTGCAGTAATTCAAAACTTCACTGGCTTAAGCGGATTTTTATTACATGGGAACTTTAACTATAAGACTATATCTAATTGGTGATTTGCTGCTTATTATCCACACCTTGATGCAATTGCTTTATACACGCCAATGGTAACAGTCCCTGTAAATATAACTTGTATAAAAGTAGTTAATTGTACATCTTCAAGTAAAAGCCTCACTGTCATTGTATTAGCTCACCTGCCTTGAACTGCACAGCTTTGGAAGAGACTTCTTTCACTTTTCCCATGTTTGGCTACCTCAAGGATAGTTTTTACATGTGGTCAAGAAACTTTTAATTATATTTCTGCTAATATTAGTGAAGTGCAATGCTGCCTTAGCTGGCTGATTCTGTTTTATCTTCTAAACAATAAATTCATCACTTGAATCGTTCTCGACGAGGGGTCATGCTAGATAACACTTGTGACTCTGAAACAACCTTACTTAATAAAGCTGAATACGTAGTGCTAGCTTTGTCTATAGTGGGCGTGCCAGCAATTGTTGTTCACGCTCACCTTAACATTAACTCTATTGCATGTAATTTAGCAAAAACAGTTATGTAATTTAGCAAAAACAATTAATGTTACTTCTTCAATTATCTCAACAATCAACCATCAGATGCAAGCGTTGAAGAAGGCTATTCTACAAAATTGATATTGTTTTAATTTGTTTGATGGGTCATGAACCATCCAGCACCAGCTTAATATTTTCAACAATTTGGCCTTGGATTTGAAAATTGATAAATTAGGATCTTGGTGGGAAAGCTTTTGGGCTTGGTTGCCCACAGGCTAAATGGGAAAAATTCTATACTATGTAGTCATTAGTTGTGATTTAATTAGTGGGTGCTGCTTTGTTCAATGTCTCCCTTCTCTTTGCAACATATGTATCACAGCTTTTCATCCCAAACCCTCTCTTACCTTGCCTAAGGTCAAGTATATGCCCTATATAAACAACTGCAAGCATGCTCTTCTAATGATTATTATGAATCCTCTCCTAACTCCTTTTATGATTCTTCTTTAATTAATTAAATTAAAAATAGAAAAGAGTGAAATGTGGTAGCCACTGAGTTTCCCTGGATGACACTAGAAGGTGGCAGCACACTGCAGCCTGGTGGAGGGGCCTCTTTGCTATCCCATGAGCTCATCTTCTATTCATCCTCTTATCTGTTGGGATAGGGATGGGACGTCTCTGATTTTCCAGGTGTACAGGTGATATCATTTACTAACATCACCACTAACTTCAAGGATTGGTTGAGGGGTTATGCCAATGTGATTGAAGGGTTTCACCCATGTGGATCTATTCTCCAATCCCAATGCTGTATCTATGCTGTATCTATGCTGTTCTTTTCTGCTTGTGAAAATGGTATAAAAGTAATAAACGCCACGTATGTAGTCAGACATCTTTGGATACTGAAATGACTGGTTATTGACACAGTGGGCTCTTTGGAGCTCTTTCATACTAACAGCAATAGGAGACAAATAGGAGACAATAGGAGACAATAGGAGACATATTGAATTTAAATATGGTATTTTTCAGAGCTAAAGGTTAAAAGAGGACCACTACTGATCACTGGATGGTGAATGATTTATAATGACTTATAAAAGAGGAAATTCAAAACAGAGGGGACACTGATTTTATCTACTTCTTATAGACTTGGGGGAAAAAAACTGAAATTGACATTGTTATTTGCATTGATCAGATTTTGAATATTATAAAATTTAATTCAGTAATAAATTAGAATAAAAGTCTTTATGTTTTCTTGCAGAGAAATAAATACATTATATGTTTAAACCAGGAAAAACTTTCATCGGGATGCATAATTCGTTTCAGTGTTTGTACAAAAATTTTCTAGATTAATAACACCCAGCATTGTTCATTGCAGCTAGCATATCTTTTCCTCATTAACTCAGTGTGCAATATTTGTTTGAAAAGTAGAAGCAGCACAGGGAAACTGAAAGATCGAAAACAGATTTCCCATAGAGCACTGAAAATAATGCAAAGGGATTTCAACACCTCAACTAGTATTGCATGAGGTTTTTTTCTAAATCAGAGGTGGTATTCAGCAGGTTCTGACCAGTTCTGGAGAACTGGTAGTGGAATTTGAGTAGTTCGGAGAACCGGCAAATACCACCTGGAGATTTTACAGTATCCTGTCACACCCACAGAACAGGTAGTAAAAATTTTTTGAATCCCACCACTGTTCTAAATAATATTGTAACTTCATTTAAACTCATTTTTATGGTCATTAGCACTTGGGAATAATTTGACATTTTTCTTCTCCAATAGGAGTGTTTTTAGAAAAATTCCTGTGCTGATCAAGCATGGTAGTAATCAAATACCACTGAAAAGTATAACAGGATTTTCCTGTTATATCAATTCAGCCCAAATTAGGAATTCCCCATATTGAATGGGAAATTATATTTATTTCAGTCCTATTATGGGCATTTTCCTATCTTTGAATTTCAAAATTAATTAATTCATGCCTAATATCTTTTAGCAGCCATATAGATTCAGCAGAGAAATGAAAGACATGTCATATGTTTGAATCCTGAGAGATCTCTCTTTCTTTTCGAATTAATGAATAGATTAAGCCTAAATATTCCCATGGCTCTTCAAATTTACAGGTGATTAAAGTCTGTTTATCAGATTAGGAAGGTTGTATTTATCCCTAGATTCAAAACTCAGTCTCCTTCCTTATTTTCTGTGCAGATGGTCATGCTGACATTTATGCCACAAAAATCTCCTAGAAAAATAAGATCTCTTGAGAACTAAGATAACTGAAAAAGAAGTTTTAGAATATGAATTGTATTAAATAAAAGTTACATACCAAACTTTTCAATACACTGGAATAGGACTCATTGTATTATAGAACCTCATCTTTCATTCTTCAATTATCATCTACAAATGTATCCATTTTTATGAATCTGAGTCACTGCATATTGGCATTAATTTCAAGCCTTCATTCCCAGAAGTAACTTCTTTTTTCCTTTATTTTTGTTCTGCTTGCTTAGGTTTTTACAATTATTACAGTATAATGCTGTTTTTCCTTATTTCATAGCTATTATGAAAATGGGCCAAATTAATCAATTAATGGCTCAGTGATTAGGAGTTGAAAACTCTTAGTTTGGACAAATTTAATTTAAGGGTAATGATGCAATGTAAGAAATCCTTCCATTTACATATAATTTTATGGTTCTTTAGTGTGCTATTCTCCACAGAAGAAGCAAATTTATGGCAGTATTTGAAATAGGAAAAAGAAGTTCCATTGAACTTCCAATCTCCCTTGATTTAAACATTATAGCTGCGGTATCTGGAAAAAGAGTTACTAACTTCTAGGAAAATATTTTGAGTCAATTACACATTTAACATATTTGTTAATGTTAATGAAATTTCAGTGTCTTCAGTTAAAATGTTTCAAACACATTTTGACATGAAAATTTTGTCCCAATACTCATTGTGTGTTTGGCACTCAATGCACAAGCTAGAACATGTTGATGTCAGCGGCCTTGTGATTCACTACATTATTTCTTATGGGAAAAATTTGTTCAGCACTCATCATTTTTGGTACTTATTTGTACCAATGGATGATGAGTATCACATGCTTTGTTGGACCCGTGCCCTTCCTGGTTGGTTTATGCCTCCAGGGAGGTCACGTGCGGCTGGCTCCGGGTAGTGGTCAATGCTTCATTAAGGGAGGGGTTGTTCCCTGCCGCCTTGAAAGAGGCGGTGGTGAGACCCCTCCTGAAGAAGCCTGCCCTGGACCCAGCCGTGTTGAACAACTTCCATCCGGTCTCCAACCTTTGCTTTTTAGTGAAGGTTGTTGAGAGTGTGGTGGCACAGCAATTGCCACTTTTCCTGGAGGAAGCGGACTACCTGGATCCGTACCAATCGGGCTTCTGGCCCGGGTACAGCACGGAGACAGCATTGGTCGCACTGATTGATGATCTCTCCAGGGCGTGGGACAGGGGTTTTTCCTCTGTCCTGGTCCTGTTAGATCTCTCAGTGGCTTTCGATACCATCGACCATGGTATCCTTGGTGGTGCAGGCTGTTAATAGCCTAGCACTTAGCTCCAGCTGCCTATAATTATTGCAGGCTCGAATCCCACCAGGCTCAAGGTTGACTCAGCCTTCCATCCTCTCGGGGTAGGTAAAGTGAGGACCCAAGATTGTTGGGAGCAATAAGCTGACTTTGTAAAAATGCTGCTTAGTAATAAGCAGGCATATACAATGGAATGAAGGCTATTGCTGAGCGCATTGGGTTGTATCCCAAAAACTGTAAGCCACCCTGAGTCTCTGGAGAAGGGTGGCATATAAATATGAATTTAAAAAAAAATCCTATTGCAGTGTCTTGGGGGGTTGGGATTGGGAGGCACTGTTTTATGGTGGTTCTCCTCCTACCTCTTGGGGTGTTAGCAATCAGTGTTGGCAGGGGGGCAGAGGTCGACTCTGAGGTTTCTCACTTGTGGGGTGCCACAGGGGTCAGTCCTCTCACCCCTCTTGTTCAACATATATATGAAGCTGCTGGGTGAGATCATCCGTGGCTTTGGGGTGATGTATCATCAGTATGCTGATGATACACAATTATACATCTCCACCCCAGACCACATCAGTGATGCTCTCTCCGTGATGTCCCATTGTCTGGATGTGGTACGGATCTGGATGGACAGGAACATGCTTCAACTCAACCCAGCCAAGACAGAGTGGTTGTGCATACTGACATCTTGGTCCAGCTTTGAGGTTCCATCTTTTGTCATGGGGGAGGAGGTGTTGCCCCCCGTGGACAGGGCATGGAATCTGGGGATCCTCCTGGATTCATGGCTCAAATTGGAGGAGCAGGTGGGAGCCGTGGCCAGGGGGGCCTTTGCCCAAATCTGGCTGGTTTGCCAGTTGCACCCATACCTGGATCGAGATGCCCTGCGCATGATCACTCAGGCACTCATCACTTCCCGACTCGACTACTGTAATGCTGTCTACTTAGGACTGCCCTTGCATACCACCTGGAGGCTCCAACTGGTGCAGAATGCGGCTGCGCGGGTAGTGATGGGAGCCTCCCGGTACTCCCATATTACACCCCTCCTGCATGACCTGCATTGGTTACCGGTTGTCCTCTGGGTGAGATTCAAGGTTCTTGTATTAACATTCAAAGTCCTACATGGCATGGGTCCGGGGTATTTGCGAGAACGGCTCCTGCCAGCATCAAATACCAGCTGCCCTGCACAGATGGAGACTCCTCGGGGTGCCATCAGCGACACAATGTTGTTTGGCAGCGACCTGGGGGAGGGCCTATTCTGTGGCGGCCCCCACTTTATGGAATCAGCTTCCGACAGAGCTCCGGCTGGCCCCCGATTTCCGCACCTTCCACCTTGATTTAAAGACCTGGCTATTTGCGCAGTCCGGGCTGTGCTGATCTCCTGGGGGGGTTGATTGTGTTTTAACTTTGGGGTTTTAAAATCTTTATTTGACTTGTACCTTGTTTAATTGGTTTTTTAGGTAATTATTTATTGTTGTGTTTTTAGTAGTGAGCCGCCCCGAGTCCTTTTGGAGAGGGGGCAGCATACAAGTCAAATTAATAAACAATAAATAAATAAATACTGAGGTAACACTTTAATTTATAACTATGTTTTTTTTTTAAAATTACATTTATATGCCGCCCTTCTCCGAAGACTCAGGGTGGCTTACAATTTTTGGAGCACAACCCAATGCACTCAGCAATAGCCTTCATTCCATTGCATATGCCTGCTTATTACTAAGCGGCATTTTTACAAGGTCAGCTAATTGCCCCCAACAATCTTGGGTCCTCAATTTACCTATCCCGAGAGGATGGAAGGCTGAGTCAACCTTGAGCCTGGTGGGATTCGAGCCTACAGTAATTGTAGACAGCTGGATCTTAAGAGCAGGCATTTAACAGCCTGAGCCACCAAAGCTCTTTTGCAACAAAATGAATAGGTAAATAGATTATCATAACAGTTGCTCTTAATTATAGTTATGTTACTCTCTCTCATCTCTCCGTCTAGTTTTGTGTGCTAAAACTTAGTCTGTGTGAAATTCAAAAGGGTTTTTTTTGTGTGTAAAATTCTATGATATTGTCCCAAACTATAATTATTATTTCAAATTCAAATTAGAACATTTAATGAGATGATGGAAGGATGGCTGGGTGACTGGGTGGCTCAATGGTTGGCTAGCTAGATAACTAGATGATAGTTAGGTAGCAATGCATAGATAGATAGGTAGGTAGATAGGATAGGATAGATAGATGATAGCTAGATAGCTACATAGATATTTGAGGGCACTTCTTCAGCAGTTTCAAATATCAGGTGACATTAGAAAGGCATTAAAAATAATAATGCATTTTTACAGATTCATAGTTAAGGATGTGTCATATTCCTAAACAAAACTGTGACCCAACTGTAAACTCTGAAAGGAGAGAAACTTGAAAACCAGACTGAAGTGAGTGATGTTTTAGTCCAGGCATGAAGTATCAAACAGCTATAGCAAATATATAGAAGTAAGTAAAGAAAGGAAAATATAGAGATCAAACATGTTCAGAGTACTTACCGTAGTTCTGGTTGAATAAGCATTAAAATGCATTAAGTCTAGGAAAGAAGCACAGGTTAACAATGTTTGAAATAAACTAGTCAGACTTCCTAAACACAGTAGTTCACAAAAATGCAGCCTCATGAAGTTTGCTTATAGAAATAGAAATTAAGGATAATAGGGTTGCTAGAAGTAATATGTAAATTTCCTTAAAATAGAACAATATAATTGCTTTGCAATTTGCAAAAGACTCTTATTAAAAGTTTGCCACAAAAAGATGCTATAGTGGGGCATTCTGTTATGGTTTTTCTCAATACAGTAACAATTTCTTAACACTTTGTAAATGGGTAGTAGGTCAAAGATTACCTGAAGTTGGCATTTTTCTGCATCTAACTATTTTGGAAAACAAATGTGGGCTGATTTTAAAGCTGGTTTATTGATTACGGAAGGAATGAGTCCCAAATGTTGTCTTCCTTCCCCAAATATCCTTTTGCTCCTGGCTACATCTAAGATAGTTGTTGCTTTTTAACACTCATTCCATTTTAGTCTTTAAAGGAAGGTGAGGGCAATAATCTAAGTGACTGATTCTATTAATAGGCAAACCATGACAACAGCAATATAAATGTAATATAAAAAACAAGTAAACAAGTCATCTTGAGAAGAAAGTTACTATGGGGAAGGGAATACTGGTCACCAATCCATGTGTTTCTTACTAGAGAAAGAAACAACTTTGTACTTACTAGGGTAATTTTATAGGTTTCCTTTCAGTGTGCTAAAATAGATTCTATAAAGTCTAATTTGTCTCATGAGCCAAATCAGATGACTTCCTCACAAATGTTCTTGTAGTCTTTTAAATCTGTTTTAGACAAAGCTAAATGAAGTTTCCAGAATGCTGCAATGTTTCAGCTAAAGTATTAGGTAAATATCTTCCTCAAAAATGTCTGATATTTTAAAAGAAAACAGCTTCAACTTTTCAATTACTATACTAGATAACTATTAATTTAACATTCTTAGTATATTTTATTTGATGAACTATTATTAATAGTTTGTCAATGTTTTGAATTTTTTAACTGGGCCACTATCTCATTGTAACCTATTTAATTTTTCTTCATGATTCTGCAACTTTCTGACTTTATTGATTTATTTATTAAGGCCACCTAATTCCAGAAAGACTATGAACAGCTTCTAATATTTTCAATATATAAATTAAAAACACTGCAAAAACAACATGACTGTCTTGACTAAAACAGTATACTCAACATTCAAAAATATGTATTTATTGCTTTTGTTATTTTTCTTAGCTTTGGCAATTACTGACTTTATGACAACTTCTGTCAATATATATATATGATATAACACACACACACACACACACATACACCCCATTTGGCACCATGTCATATGCCCCACGTAAAGAAAATCTAGTAATAGGAATAGACAATACTGATACATATATTTTAATAAGAGCTGAAAGCCTACCAAAGCCCCAGGAAACAATATTGCACCATTTGTGATGAAATGAAAAGTGCCCTTGGTAAAGCAGATAAGCTTTGCAAGACTTGTCTCTGGTGATATAACTGGCTGAAGCCTTGTGATAAAAGGGCTATTGGCCATGGCTTTGGGAAAGACAGTGAAATTCTAAGGTAAACAAGTTGTGTTCCATAATCTCCCTCTTAACTAGACTAGGCTGAAGAATATATATAAAGAATACACTTCCTTAAGGAAAGTGACCTTTTATCTATCCGGTGTCACCACACAAGTAAATGCTATTGACAACAGGAGTTTTAAATAGTATAGCAATTCTTAGGTTACTGAGTAATTTTATGTCAGTTACATTGGAATAGAATTCTGTATCTTCTTGATTTTAAGTAAGATCCTAGAGAACTGATTATCATGTCCCTTTGTGGTGCCCCTTGCATTTCCAATTGTGTGTTCTTGTACTCACTGAAGAGTTGAATGTTCTCATTCTCACAAATTTTCATATAGTTCTCTGTGTATCTAATAGTTATAACCACTTTTACTTAACTGAATCAACTTTGTAGTTTCTTATCTTCCCAATATACAAACACGTGAAGAACATTCATTATGATATATTAATGATACAAAACAGATATTTAATAATTGGCTTCTTTCTTAAACAGAGTGCACATTGTTATAAGTTAAATATGTAAACAATTAGAGCTACTCCACAAATAATTGTTGAACTTAATTTGTTGTATATGTGTAGATTCTCATCCAATTTCTGGCACCAGAACTTAATCAATCCAGCTTGATTTAAATTTCTGGGAAGCTTTCTGGAAAGACTTGAGGCTAAGTTGTTGTACATTATATATTTGTTTCAAATACTGTTGTAGTGCTAAATTGTGGCATAAAATCAGAACTATGTATGCACATGTAATATACAACTCCTACAAAACCTTCTGGAACCTCATTTTACCCTTTGATTTGGTAAATTCTCAAGTGCAATAGGCAAAGTTCCATCAAGGGTAGATCTATGAATTTGCTTTTCAAATTCTCTCCCCTCCAAACTCAGATTTAAATCAACCCACAACTAAAAGCTCTTTTTTTTTCAGAGAGAGCTCCTGCATTGAATAAGTTTCTGGAATGCTTTCTTAAAATCTTCATTAAAGATTGTGTAAATCAGTGGGTTAACAAGAGAATTGATATAGCCCAACCATGTCAGAAAATTAGACATTTCTTCCGAAATTTGACATCCTTCACATGTATTAACAACCACCTCTTTTACAAAGAAAGGGAGCCAGCAAATCACAAAAGCACCCAAAATCAAACCAAGGGTAGTTGCTGCTTTCCGCTCTCTTGTAGTAGAAATGCGTTGCCTTTTCCACCCTTTTTCGTTCTTAGATTCAGAATCAGGGCTTCTCAGTGAAAACCGAAGTCTGTCCAAATCTCCCAAAGGGTTAGACCTTTTATCTTTTGTACATGATGCAGTTGAAGAAAGCCGGCAGCTTTTCTCATTTGCTTCCAAGAGATCTTGCCCATTTGCTTCCTCTTTAAGAACCCGACTCATACTCCTTCTATGAAAAGTCTTGGCTGCTTTGTATATTTTGTAGTATAGAATCAGAATTAATGCCAGTGGGATATAAAATGCTCCAAATGTAGAATATATGGTGAAAGCAATGTGGTCATGCTTAATGATGCATTCGTCATCTTTGCTGGCTGCTTGATGCCTCCAAAACAATGGTGGCATTGAAATGAAGATGGAAATAATCCAGACAATAGCAATCATAAAGCCAGCATGTTTAGGTGTTCGCTTCCTGGCATATTCCACAGCATCAGTGATGGCTCTGTAGCGATCCAAAGCAATGGCCGAGAGGTGCAGGATGGAACAGGTGCAGCAGGTGATATCAACGCTAAGCCAAATATCACACATCACCTGACCCATGATCCAGGTTTCTTTGACAATATAGACAATGCTGAAGGGCATGACGAGAATGGCCACAAGGAAATCAGTGACTGCCAAAGAGCATATTAAATAGTTTGCAGGATGATGGAGTTTCCGTGTCACAATTATTGCAGTCATCACTAGAGAGTTGATAACCGTTGTCATTACTGCTAGAACAGAAAGTGTAATAGAAACTAGAATCTTGGAAGTTACTTTTTTAAATGATTCTGTATCATTTTGTTCCAGTGTATAATTTTGTTCAGTAAAGTTTAGGATATCCATTATTTCCTTGAAAGATTGTTTTTGCCTAATGAAGTTACCTGCAGGGAAATATTTTAGAAAGAAAAAGCAACAATTAAAACTCCCCATTCTATATATTTCCCAGTATTATGCAATACACAAGAACTTTTTTTAAAGAGACAACTGGACTTCCTTGTTTTTCTTTGAAGACATTTTGCTTCTCATCCAAGAAGTTTCTTCAGCTCCTTAGAGCTGAAGAAACTTCTTGGATGAGAATCAAAATGTCTTCAAAGGAAAAACCAGAAAGTCCAGTTGCCTCTTGAAAAAGCACCTTTGGGACAACCATGACCCTGATGACTGAGAATCTCCATAGACTTTGTTTTGAAACTTTCTTCCCAAACTTTTGCGTGAAAACTTTGAGTAGAGTCTAATTAAGAATACTTATGGAAAAAAAGGAATCAAATAAGTTTTTCATGAAATTGAAGTTGACTTTATACCTAAGACTAGTATATCTACATACATGCTATACCTATTGCACTATTCAATTTCAGGATTAGCAACATTGCAAAGTGAAGAAAGGCAGGGGAAAAATAGTAAGCCAAACAAATTAGAGAACTGATATAATTAGAAGAAAAGTTTCTGGCTATTTTCCCATATGTAGACATCCCTTGCTTCCATAACATGCATAACAGCATTTGATATTCCATACAATGCATTTAAAATGAAGTTCAAATTGGTTAAAGCAAAACAGGGGTGAAATTAAATCTGCCTCTGCATTTTTTTCTTTTAAATAACAATAGGAATCAGAATAGGCAGGTGGCACAAGTGTGATACCATTGAGCCGTTCCTCCCTGCGTCTGTTGTTCTGAACTATAATTCTCAAAACTGATACTATCTACAAAAAATAAGTTGTATCATCACAAAACAAAACACACAACTACAGGTATTAGATACCGTACTGAAGGTGCATGATTCACAGTTAAGAAAAACAGGAAAGAAAAGCCAATATCAAACTGCTGCTAGTATTTTCCACAAAGTAGAATTTATTTCAAGAGTGTTTTGAATAGCATTTTGTTCTCAAGGAATAGTCTTAAAAGATGAAAGAGCTTTTATGCTAATGCAATTTGACATTCTACCAACCTTAGTTCTCAAGGGTAGATTCAGAAAAATCTTCTTTGCAGAAAAATCCTGCCCTTTCAGTCTGGGTGCTATTGAGTCATAGGCTTACATCCTAATTGTTATGTATGCAGGTTTAAAGTCATTGGTTTAGTTTGAACTGTTCTTGTAAAATGTAAGAAATGATTGGTTTAAAAAGTGCGGGAAAACCCTGCACTCTGATTGGCTGGCAACTGCGGCTGCTGGCTATAAGTAGCAGCCGCAGCCCAGCCAAAGTGGGTTCGTTCTGAGCTGTAGTCACTAATAAACAAAGAGCTTGAAGCACTCCGCGTCTGTCTCTTCATGCAAACTTAACACTAATATATTGTGGTTTCTACAGAGATTCCCTTAAGACTCTGAGCACTTTTCTCTGGCTATTTCCCTAGCAGTCAGTTGAATTCTATGTTTGTCACCAACTATCAAACAAGAACTGTAGAACTATACTTATAGCCAAATTCATGTTGATAGCTTGCAGGACGAAATCACTGCTAACAGCAGATTAAGCCATGAAATATCTTTTTCACCTATATTTTATTGGCTGTAATAATAGAATCTCACAAGTATGCTTATGTTTCATCTTTTATTTATTTATTTATTTATTTATTTATTTATTTATTTATTTATTTATGGGACTTATATGCCGCCCCATCTCCGAAGACTCAGGGCGGCTTACAAATAAAACAACAGCAACAATAAATAATTTAAAAGCAGATTAAACTAAATAAGCCCCATTACAATTACAAGTACACCCATAAAAATATCCCTTAAAACTATCCCATAAAAGCCATCCCATCCCAGAAAATCACAACCCGGATTGGTTAAACAACCAGGTCTTCAAGTCATGGCGGAAGATGCGGAGGTCAGGGGCCAGACGGAGCTCCAGGGAAGTTGGTTCCAGAGGTCTGGGGCCGCGATAGAATAGGCTCGTCGTCGGGGGACCGCCAGCTGGCATTGGCCAGCCGATGGGACCCCAAGGAGTCCTTGCCTATGTGCTCGCACAGGGCGGTTGGCATTTGATGTCGGCAGGAGCCGCTCCTTTAAATATTGGGGACCCATGTCATGAAGGACTTTGAATGTTAACACTATTACCTTGTACGTATTGACAAAAATGAACTCTTGGGGATTCTTTGGTTTAGAAATAGTCTAACTGTGCTACAGTGTTTGCCAAAATTTAGGAATTCTTTCAGGCTAGTCTTACACATGCCTACTCATCCCAGACTTCCTCTTCTACTTTTTACTGTAGAAAAATTACTAAAGTGGGATGCACACAAACAAACAAATAGGTATTCAAGGAAAGGAAAGAGTAAGCTGGAATGAAAGTTGGAAAAAGAATTCTAAAATTAACATATTGGAGTCAGAGTCCAAAGGGAATAAGGATGTTGTAAGCTTTATTTATTCTTTATCTATTCTCTAGAAGAATAGAGAAAAGTTAGAAAAGACACATGTTAAGTTCCAAATTTTTGTCTCTGATATTATTCATCTTCTCTATTTCATACTTGTCATGGCTGCACATTATCGAGGGGAGGGGGGAGATTGGAATGTAAAGTGGAGGAAGGGGAGGATGGAAATCCAGCTGAGCTGGCTGCATTGTGAGAAGCTTCAGTTATCCAAGGTCAACCATCAATATGCAGAGCTGAAACTGAAAGCCTGTTTCCTAAACAATTTACAAGCACCTAATTGGACATTTACAGATAATATGGGGATGGTAGAGGGGACGGGAGAAAAAGTCTACTTTGTATTGTTTGTACAGATTCAGCTTACACTATTTCTGTAACCACTTAAGCTTCAGAAATATATTCTTGGCAAAAGCAAATGGCCAGAAATCTTTCTTCGCTAGATGACTGAGTGGGGTAGTTGCAGTGGTGGGCTGCTGCTGGTTCAAACAGGTTCTAGCGAACTAGTAGTTCCGAACATCAGCTGGACCCGCCCACCTGCCCCTGCGCTATCCTGTCCTATATTTCATTTTTTCTGGCTCAGCTGAGTCACAAGGCACAGCTGATTTCCCTGCCTCAGTTGTTCCCCTTACCAGGGCTACCCTAGAAGGTAAGCAGCTGAGCTTCAAATTCCTATATTTTGAACACGACGCAAGCGCATTAGGCAAAGCATGAGCTCACGGAACCGGCTGTAAAACCGGTTGCAGCCTGTCACTGGGTAATTGATCTGTTCAAAAAACTTCTCTTTTTCTATATCTTTTTCTTCACCCACCTTCCAAGATAGTGTCATTTGCAGATCTAATAATATTTCCCGAAAACTCTTCAGGAATATGAAGGCACAGACAGATATTGGTCAGAAAGCCTTAAAACAGATCCTTGATGTTATTGCTAGCAATACAAGCTTTTCCTCCCAGTACACACAACAACCTTATATTTTTACATGGCGTGAGATGACAGGGACATGCTATTCTTGTGCACCATAATGATCCAAATACTCTTCAGCAAACTGCCAGTGTTATTCATGATAAATAATACACATTACATTGTACCACAATTTTAATGCCATAGTTAATTTTTCTCCTCTTGTATTCTTTGTTCTGCAGTATGGTTTCTCAACTATTTTACTGTTATAATGTCATTTCTAATTATATGATGAGCCTCTCATTTATGTTTTCTAATGATACTTCTCCTTTCTTCATCTTTGGTTTAGCGACTGGAAAAAAATCTGTTCACTTTAATCAAAACCATTGAGTGCTGAGAAGAATGGGAAAATATAGGACCATGGACAGGCAGGTGATTTTGAATACAAAACTATATGTTTGTATCATATAGGAGTAGTTGTCTCTTAGAACCATTTGACACAATACACCCATGCCTGAGAAATCAGTGGAAATGGTCTCTTTCTAGTTTTATGAGGAGGCTCCATTGCATCATTTGTTTCAGTACTTCGGTATGCTTTAGTTGAAATTACTGATTTTTTTAAAGCAAGGAATTACTGGCAAATTTAGGAGTGCAGCTGTCTGACTGACTCTCTGTTAACTAGTGACAGCTGAGCTGAACAATCCTCTTCAGAATGTATATGACAGTAAAAGGTTCAGAGGGGGTGGAAGTAATTTGAAGAAAGCTTGCAGGTTTCTCAAAGATTTTGGAAATTGTGGGGGTGGGAGGAAGACAGATGGATTCTGAGTTGCTACCAGAACTGCTATTTGCAAACAGAGAGGGTTACCATGATTTATGCCAATTCACAATACTAGAGTTTTATAAATACAGTGATTTTAATAAATAATAATTAGAAGAGGTAACAGTAGCCAGCAACCTGGGCAGTTTTAAAGTAGGATTAAACAGATTCATAAAAGCAATAAGGATGCCTCTATATTGCTTCCAGAATGTTTGTGTATTATGTCTATTTATTCAAGTTACTAGGAATGGCAAGCAGAAGCTTATTATTTTCATTTGTGTTGGTACTTCTCCAACTGTTTTAGTAGTGCATAATTCCTGAATCTGAAAGTTCTGTTCTGTTATCACTCCTTCTACATCCTCCTTCTTTACACAGTGTTATTTCCACTTAAAGCTATTCACAGGCATACTATTTTGTGGTGGACATGTATGTGTAAGGAATATTGGCAAATGTAATCTAAAATCACATAGCTGAGTGATATATATACTGTGCGCTTTCTGAATCTTGCTTTTCCTAAACATAAGTTATTTGAAAGTTATCTTCTGACAATTTATACAAGGGAGATAGGAATTGGAAGAAATATCAGTTCCTAGGAACATAATTTGATAGATAACAAAATTTAGTTTATATGCCTTGTATAAAGTATGTGAATGTGTTAGAGACACTAGTATAACCTGCAGTTCATTAACTGAAATAGTGCATTTGCTTCTGCATTCCTGCCTGTTCTCAGTTACTTGTTACCAGTACTTGCCCTTAGAAAGCTGACTAGACAGGTAAGGAGTATTGTATGTGATAAATATAAAATCATACATAAAGCACCAGCGTTTGATACATGAAACTGCTCATTACATTGTTCATGTAAACATTAGGCTGCTTTTGCTTAATCAATGCTTCGGTCTATTTATCTTATTACAGAAGAGTATTTTCATTTTTTTAAAGAAGCACCTGAATCCATGGTTTACTGAGGAATGAACCTATATACATTTGGTCAATAAATATTTATGATGGTATTAATCTGGAATATAAATATAAATAAACTGGAAATTTGCATCCTATTTTGGAAATATTTTTGCAAGCTTTCCAGGAATAGATGGCATCCTGCCCTTCCATAAGGATTCTTCTTATGCTCTTAATATTCTGCATAGAAATATTCAGTTTTTCCAGTTGAATTCTTTTACTTTATACACCGAAGACTATGAATTCTTGTTACTTAATATGATAAAATATATAAGTTTAGGTTTGGTTTATGCTACGTTTGGTTTGTGCTATGTTCTCCATCAGCTATCATCATAGTTACTTTTTTGGAGAAGTGTTGTTTAATAATCATATTGCACTGAAATCTTCTTTGAATTTCTCAAAAAAATTCATCCCAGGAGGAAGTCTTCTAGGTTTCTGCCTTATTCTCAGGATGGTTGAGATTTTAAAAAACTTTTCTTGGTTGGGTTTTTAAATTTATTTTATTGTTAGAGGTGAAAGAATACTGCTGGTATTGCAGTTTTTAATTATGTGTCTCCCAATCACTTAAGTCTTCCTGGCTGGTTCATGTTTCCCAATCTGGAAAAAAGAATCCAGCGGAAGAGATTCATTCATAATTTTTGAGGATATAATTGAGGAATAGGAAACCACTAATCAGATGGCTGTAGATCCCATACGGTGAAAGAAAATATAAGTAGCTCAGTATTGTACTGTGCCCTTGGTGCTCTCAATGCTTGATTGTTTACTTCAACATTTGCTTGCAGAAGTTTCACTACCCAATGAAATAACATTGCCAGTACTAGTGAATGTGGAATTTACTCCATTATATACAGTACCTTGCCCTTTGTAAGCCAAAGAACTTACAAAAATGCTTTGAGGATATGACACAGAGGGGAGAGAATATTTTATCAACTCCACACTACAATACTTCCAAAGACTTACAATTAGAAGTTCAGATTATGCTTTCATTAGATATCTCAGCATTCTTTATACCAGTATTAGTGAAAGAATCCATGGCAGCAGTACAACACAACTCACCTGACCTGGCCCAATACACTAGCTTGAAATACCTAGAATCATGGACCTCATCAACCTTTGCCTCACTACCTACTTTTAGTTTTCTGCCTCACTACCTACTTTCAGTTTGATGGAAAAGTATAGACACATGAAACAACACAAAACATTTTCAAAACATTTAAAAAGAAGAAGAAAGTAATACAGTACTCTTTCTGGATATCCTCATCAGCTGATTAGAAACACAAGTCTATCAAAAAACCACTCTCAGGAGTTGTTTACAACATAAAGTATAAGGACAGTAAGAACGATTATGTAGAACAGATGGATAGAAACAAGCAGAGTGCATCATGAACACTAACTAGGAGTCAAAAGACAGGATGAAAATTCCTTACTCACTTTCTTACTCTTACCACACATGTATAGAATCAACCATAATTTGAACTGGGGAATGGTGAACATCCTAGGCCAAACTAAATAAAAAATTCTATGAAATTCTTGCAAGCTTGGTATTCAGAAAAAATCAGCTATCAATTAAATATATGGAGATAAACCACATTTACACATTAATTAAAACAGTTAGAAAAAACCTAAGAAGAAAACAAAAAGACCAAACATCATTTCCAACAGCCAAAAAACAGGGATTCTCTCTAGCCAATAATCAAGTAGAAAACAATACCCCAATCAATCACATTCCCACAAAAGTAGCAGGGCAATTTCCTGTATGCAAACAGGCAGCAAGCCCCACACTCATTCACACTGATGATGATATCTAGTCAAGTAATGAAACATCTTCAAGCAAACAACCAAGCTTAGAGTACACAAAAGATTCCACAAATGACTATAGAAAAAAAAATTGGAAATTTGCACCCATGCACACCCATGTACATGCACATGCACACACGCATACATGCACCTCTTAAGCTTATACCTTATAATCAAATAAATGAAAAAAACACCATGTAATTTTTTCAAAAATCTCTTTTTCTTTATAGAAATTTCAAAAGCAAACTCTCCTTCATAAAATTAAATGATAATTATTAGAAGCAGGACAATTTCTCAGATGATATCCATTGGAAATAGCAATAACACTTAAACTTATATACCACTTTACAGTGATTTACAGCCCTCTCTAAGCAGTTTACAGAGTCAGCATATTGCCCCCAACAATCTGGGTCCTTGTTTTACTGACCTCAGAAAGATGGAAGGGTGAGTCAACTGTGAGCCAGTCAGGATCAACATTCCGGCAGTGGTCAGAGTTAACCTGCAATATTAATCACTGTGCCACCACGGCTCCTAAATAATGCAATAGATTTTTTTCATTCTCTCTATCATTAATACTTTTTCAAGTTGATCATGGATAAGACCAGATGTTAATCATGTCTCCAAAAAAAGCCCAATTCTAAAGCTTTTTATCTTCATATAATAAAAAACAAAAACAAAACTCAAGTATCTAGTCAAGAAATTATTAATCAAGAATGAAAAATTCTAGCACTTTGATATTGCTCAGGAACAGGGATGGCAGAGTTGACCCATAGCCTTCCAAAAACAGCTTCTGAATGATAGAAAGTAAGCTACCTTTTGATTAAATGTAGAATGAAGAAACCTTCCATAATTAACAATTCATGTATTTCTTTCCCTTGTGTCCTCATAATTTCAGATTAAATAAAAGGAATAGCATTGTATTCTCATCTAAATATTCAGGAAGACTAATAGATCTGTCCACATTTAAAACCCATCATTATATTACATTTTCTTGCAGAAAATAAAAGACCAGGACATTCTGTGGTGAGAATTCTTCCCCAGAGGAACAAGTGCTGGAGGGTGAATAGCTGTCTACAGGATTTTGCCTTGACTTTGTTATGCTTGAAGCTTCAATGCCTCATATTTATTTCATTGGTGATATTAATCTTTTACAGATGCACCCATATAATTCTACATACATATATACATACATAGATATATACATACATTTTCTTCCTGAAAAGGTCAAGGCTTTCTGATCAGAGCAGGGACTTCAGCATTTGTTTAGGCTGTTTATTGAGAAGCACAATCAACTGGGAATGTGATTCTGCTGGAACACAGTCATGAATGAAATTGTCTTCCTAAATTTGTCAAGCATTTTCCTCTCCTTCTGTTGCTCAGAAATGTAATCACATAAACATTACTCTTGCCTAACCTGCATGCGCTTGCAAATGCATTTTTTTTCTATCTTATGAAGCAAGAGACCAACTTTTCTGAAT
Organism: Naja naja; assembly: GCA_009733165.1. Taxonomy (NCBI): domain Eukaryota; kingdom Metazoa; phylum Chordata; class Lepidosauria; order Squamata; family Elapidae; genus Naja; species Naja naja. The sequence goes on along the minus strand of CM019152.1, from coordinate 20,478,351 downwards.
GCATTGGATAAAACCTCTGTAGTTCCAAACAGGATTACAATTTACCATGCTACCTGAAAACCATGGGAACTTTAGTTTGTCTGCTTGCTTGTTTATTTATATTTCATCCATTTTCCTCAAAGAATAGCTTTGGGAAGTGTACACTATAATTGATAAATAAAAATTAACATTAAAATTTAAAATTAAATAAGGATTAAAAGTTTTACAATTATAGAATAAAGACAATTAATGATATTAGCATGTGACATCTAGGTTAGTAAATGAAACTCATTCAAATTTGATGATTTCTAGTAATATGTTCCATTGAATTTTTTAAATCAAATTTAAAGTTACTTAGTTCGGCAAAAGGTTAAGGACACTATTATTTCTATATATCCCAGCTAAGGAACCTGATGTGATCTGATATCTGATACCTATATACCTGATATTAATAAGCACATGATTATAGAGATAACCAACAATTGAAGTCTTTATAGTAACCAATGAAATATTCACTCTGCTGCTAATTTATTTATTTAGCCCATGGCATACAATGTCAGGAAATCTATACGTTCTAGACACACAATGCAATCCTGACAGTCTAAAATGCTAGTTCATTCTGTTCAGCTCTCATATGCCTATCCTTGGTGCACTGCAGGGAGTGAACTAACTTTATACCAGCTAACTAGTTGTTAGCTCTTCTAGGCTCCTCCACTGGTCTTGTCTCACCTCAAATCATGTTGCAGTGCCTTGTGTCCAGTTAGGTCTAGTGCCAACTTCTGCTCTCTACACATAAAAATGTAGCTAGTTTTTTCTCTCCAAAGTGGTACCCATTTATCTACTTGCAATGTTGAATGCTTTCAAACTGCTCGATGGGCAGGATCTAAGGATTGATTCCTTGATCCATCTTGCAAAGCTAGGCTTGAACTACCTGAGTGCAGACCATTTCTGACTGGCAGTTCCAGTGTCATTAATCCTATGCACCATTTCACCCCCCTCTGTTGCTAAAGTATGTATGGTAGATATACAGTATTAAGAAATGATAGAACATGATAAATTGCCTAAATAAAGAACTAGCTCAGTTTTTAAATGTGTACTCATCAATTCCCACTCCAACAGGCTGTTTAATTAAAAATTTGAAAATACAGACGCTTAATGTTTCCTATGCTTTAAGGTAATTTATTTTATAAACTAAATCTTCCATGTATCAGAATCTTGCTAAAGTTTGTACAGACCCCAAAGAAAATCTTATTTGTAGATAAGCAGAAAGAAACTAATTAGATCATATAACTAACCTGCAGTTTACTGGAATATTTATTCCTAATCCCCCTTCTTCCATCTTTGATGAATTGTGCCAAAGATCACCTTCTGCTTATATGTTCCAAAATTATCTTTAAAGTTGCATGCATCAAGCAATCAGATATAAACTGTGAAGAATAAAGATGCATGATGAAATAAAAATCCTTCCCCAAAAGTTTCTCTTGACAAGCCTAGAAAAAGTGCCAGAATTACAGTTGTACTTAGTTTCACTGATATTGTGGGTATACCATACATTGCATTTCAGTTAATAGTTCTGGTGAATGCCTAACCCTTAAAAAATGCCATAATATTTGTGTTAATGTTCAGAAGAATGACCACTTTCATATGTCACACCAACTCTATTTTATTCTGTTTTACTTAAAAGGCTGCTCTTCCCCCCAATTACTCTGGGTGGCTTATACAGAAAGGAAAATGTTATTTATGCCTAGCCAAAATTACCTATTGTAATTCAAAAGAAGGCCACTAGGGACTCAACAAACAATGTAATTCCAGTCTTGGAAACTGAACTCCATATTTAAAGTTGTATTGTATTTTATGGGTAGAAGTCCTGTGAAGTACTTTTTTAGGGAATGTATATTATTGCTCAACTTACAACTTCTAAGAGATTTAAATTGGTAAACCTTTGATTTCTTAGCATATGCAATTGAAAGCATAATTGAACTTAGCTCTTGTGGTTCTCTCTCCTGTCTAAACAGAATTGCTTGTAGCTGTTGCAATCAGGGAAGACTTTGACTTCTGATGTTATATTCTTAAGATGGTTTATTATTCCCATACCAAATCCTCACAGTTAAACCCCCTTTTGAAACTCAAGCTCATATCTTCTGACCAGATATTTAAAGCACAAATCCAGATGTTCATTAGATGGCAATGAACAGATTTTTTAAAAAAAATCTAACTTTTTTCAGTGTCTGGGGTTTAACAAACAATCAACTGATATTTTTAAATATTAAAAAGTTCAGTCAATTGATGGTAGAATCAAAAGAAAAAAATGCAGTGTGTGGAATAACAGGAGCATTGTGCATGACAATTGGAGGAGGGTTTTTCATATGCAAGATTAGAATTTCAGTTAAGGGAATTGTAAATTTTTAGTTGTACATGTTAAAACTTGTAACAGCTAGCTTTAGGGCAACTTAATTTTCTGCTGGCTCTTGGATGGGCAAGGAGTATGAAGAAAATTTGTGTGATAGAACAGAAACACAAAGATGATAGATACCACTGATCAAATAAGAGTTCATATTAGACTTTTTCTTGAAGCTCCATCCATTGATGAGAACAATGAAGATGGTTCCAGTTTTAATCCAAAGTTCTGCTTTGAGGTGAATACATTTCCAGTGGGGTTCTTTTGGGAAAGGATGGAGAATGATTTTTATTTGCTGTTCTGTAATAAAAAGAAGAAAAATCGTTAATGTAATGGATTAGAAGGTTCTGGACGTTCTTATACTTTTGCAGTGTTTATCATTTTTATATATACATCCTTCCATTCCCCACTATCCTATCAGAGCTGAAGAAGCTTCTTGGATGAGAAGTGAAATGTCTTCAGAAGAAAAAAAAACACAAGAAAATCCAGTTGCCTCTTGAAAAAGCACCTTTGGAACTACCCTAGCCTGGTGATCACCGTACTGGAAATAGGATTCCTAGTCATCATAGTTTATAGGAATGTTTCAATACATGATACTGTTTTTATGCTGTTGGTGTTATTTTCAGCCCCATGTGGATGTACAAAATGTGTAAATGTTAACAGTTGGCATGCTTCAGCTCCAACCTCTTTAGAAATCTGAAATGTAGATTTACATATACATTCTGGACATTGATCCATTAATGATCTGGAGCTTCTCTTTTGTTGGTTCCTGACTGCATACCTCTTTCAGTTAACATAGTTGCATTTCCTTTTCAAGGAAAACACATGGATATTAGAAATGGAAGAAATGGATCTGCAGCATAGAGTTTTTGCTCTCTGGCTCTTAGAAAACTGATTGCCCTAGAAGTGGCTCAAATTATTTTTTTATTTGCTATATTTCCTCAAAGTGGCATTCATGTCTTTGCTTCTGGAAATATTTCCTAAACACTCTTGTGAAATATTTTGAACATGAATGTTGAAGTCCTCAGTTTAGGAAAGCAATGCTGGCAAACACCAACTCATCCTTACAATCTTAGTTTTGCATCAGGAATTCAGGGTTTATTACAAACCAGAGATTGGAGAGTAGGGGCTGTTCTAGAGAGCGTGGTACATAGTAGCTGTTTCATGTGCCTGATATGCTTACAGAATGCAAAAGATAAGAAAGGTTATAATTGACACCAAGGGTTATGTGTATATTAGAAAATTGTGCTTAAGAGCTCTTCACCTTGCTTTCACATTTGACAAATATAGTAGAAGATATCTGTTTCTCAAATTTTAAAATAGGGAGGTTTAAGACATTCAAGTAGGAGAAAATTGGATGCATATAAAATAGAGGTTTGACAAATCCTTACATTTTCTTTCCATTTTGGAATAAACATACTGCGTTTCTGCAGCAATGAGTGAAATATTTTTCCTGCTTTTTTTTTTGCTTCCCAATATATTTTTACTGAAATAATTTACTGTTCTTGGAAGCATTTCACTGAATCAAAAGCAAATGATAGCATGCAGGTGTTTGCCTGCAGATATTTTGTACCATGAAAAATACTTAAGGCTTTTTGTTGATAGTCACAATTGGGAGCAATGCCAAAAATTAACATGGCAAGTCAATCGTATTCATTTTTATTGCATTCTGAAGCACTGATGTAACACAGTAGCAACATTTGAAAACAATTTACAGAAGTAAAGATACCATTTCATGGTAATTGCTTCTATAAATTTTCTTTTCCTAGGTTACTATTTTTAAAATGATCAGCTATATTTGACTTGGTTATTCTTTAAATAAGATTTGCTTTGCTTGCTTCCTGAGGCCATTTTAAACTAATTCTATCAATATAAACAAACCTCTAATTGCTGATCATTAAGGATATAAACTTTCATTACTCAGCAAGACCACACATTTTCATATTATTTATGTTAAAAAGTGCTGTCAGCATGTGTTAACTTGCTTTCAACCCAAATTTAAGTTCTTTGTACTTTCCCTTTTATATTAAAATGGCACTGTGTCTGTTTGAAAATACACTCTGTGTCCTGTAGGGGTTATATTAAAAAGACACATTCAGATATGATGATATTCATCAACATTCATGCTATGATTGAAGGCTAATGTAAATGATATTCAGACACATTGCTTCTCAGGTAAGTTACCCTGAGTAAGGGGCCAGGTATGCCAGCCTTGTTGGAAAATTATTTCTATATTAGTTTACATATTTAGCAACAATAATTTTTAACCAGATGCAGCAAACATATACACCATTCAATTCACTTAATGAAAGTATAGCTTAAGAGACAAGCAGAATTGGAAGGGACCTTGGAAAATCTTCTAGTCCAATTCCCCTGCTCTATCAGGAGATTATATATCATTTTATACATAGGGGTGAGATGACATTCCTATCATATCACCTCTAGTCCTTGTGTTTACTAGACTTTACATACCCAATTCCTACACTCGTTCTCTATATGTTTTAGTTTCCAGCTCCCTAATCATCTTTGTTGGTCTTCTCTGCACCCTTTCCAGAGCTTGGTGCTTATTTTCTAACATCAGCTAACATCGAACAGTTAACTAGCAATAATGGGGTAAAAGGTAAGGCAAGTACAAAGATAAAGAGCGACATGAAAGGCACACATTTTCATTATGTATATCAAAAGTCACAAAATTTCCTGACCATTGGACCCCTGAATGTAATTTGCAGGGCAAGTACCACATAGAGTAGCCTTTGGTACTTCCAACTTTAACCCTTTTATGTATATAACCAAAACAGAATACAAATGAAAAGCCACATGATTCTTCCTCTAATTTACAACAGAAAGGAATAATCTGGTGGACAGATATATGACATAACCATATATCATTATGTTCTGCAAGTCTGTAGAAGACTGATAATGACATTTCTGGCTTTGAATTAGAAGGGATGAATTATGAAACTGAGAAATATACTTTACCAGAATCCAAAGCCTTACAAAAGGATCTCTTAAACATCAATAAAAGTTAAATAGAAGCTTCCAAAGATTTTCCCAATCAATATGTGAATTAAGAACATTATATTTATATTACACTTATCATACAATACTTTTTTCAAATTGGCAGAAATCCCCCAGGGCCAATTCTGAACAATTCAAAGCAGTGTGCCTCCTTGATTTTTTTTAAATCATAGTCTCTCCCAGTATTAAAAAAGAGAATCTGTTCTTATACTTCAGCATGTTTATACAGAAGTTATAAAAAGGAACAGTGTGGACCCAAGTACCTCTTTACCAGCAATCAGCACCTAAATCAGTCTAGATTAACTGCAAGTTTAATATCAGACCAGAGGTGGTATTCAGCAGGTTCTGACCAGTTCTGGAGAACAGGTAGTGGAAATTTTGAGTAGTTCGGAGAACTGGCAAATACCACCTCTGACTGGCCCCACCCCCATCTATTCTCTGCCTCCCGAGTCCCAGCTGATTGGCTGGGTCTTCTTTTGTTGCCCTGCACAGGAGAACGGAGCTGGAAAGCAGGTTAGTGTGGTAGGGAGGGAATGGAATTTTGCAGTAACCTTCCCCTAGGAGTGGGGAGGGAATGGATATTTTACAGTATCCTTCCCCTGGAGTGGAGTGGGAATGAAGATTTTATAGTAGCCTTCCCCTGCCATGCCCACCAAGCCACGCCCACAGAACCGGTAGTAAATTTTTTTTGAATCCCACCACTGTATCAGACCAACAATCAAGTAAACAATAACCTGCCAAAGAAACTGCCAAAGAGCCAACAGTAAAAAGCAAACCAAAGAATCTCTAAAATCACCATCACCAACACTGACAGGGCAAGACACAAGAATATAAACTGACAGCAAACTGCACTCCTTACTAGCACAGATGAAGTTACCTAGTTTGAATAATGAGATACCTGCAAGATAACAAGCAAGCTCAAAGGGTGCTAAGGATCCCTCATTTCAACCTCAAACTACAAGTATTCTCCTTTATTGGTACTGCAACCAATGTCATAAATACATCCCAGCGGTAACCGAATGTCCAAATGTTGATTGTATAACCATGAGAATGCTGCAATGGTTTTATGAAAACCACTCATAAGATACTTTTTTCAGTGCTGTTGTAACTTTGAACGATCACTAAAGGGATTATTTTAAGTCAAGGACTATCTGTATATACTTAATCCTAGTTTATTCACTTTACAATACAGATAGATCATATGCATATATCCCTAAAACAGACTAAAATTTAATAAAGTATAGTATTAGTTACTGTTAGTTTTTGGAGTAGACCAATGATGCTTTCTGTTGAAACCTTTTCATCAAATTGGAACAGGGTGAGGTTATTCAAATGAGATTCTTCCATAAATTGAGTCATGGGCTCTTCAGTAAGAATTCAACATTAGTGCCCATATTATTAAGCTGCAACATTCCCTTAAACCACATTGATGCCTTATATCAGCAATCTGTAATTTGGCACTTTCTAGATGTGTTGGGGCTTTAAATTTCTCTAGCCAACTTTCTGTAAAGTCTAGAAGCTGCATTTCCAACACATCTAAACTTCTAAAGAAATAAGATTTGGTAACAGTCAGGGGTGGGATTCTACCAGTTCACATCTATTTGCTAGAACCAGTTGTTAACATTCTAAGCAGTTCAGAGAACCAGTTGTTAGAAGAAATTACTGGCCTTAACCTGTAAGGAAGGCAGGAAGGAAACATTCTGGTGTTGCTTACAGAAACTGCCTCTCCATTAACCTTTATTACATTCTTGGCAGGACTAGACTTCCGGTCTCAGGAACTTCTCTGGAGTTTTTTTTCCCTTCCTTTGCTGGTACCTTGCTTGTGTGGAGTGACCATTCAAAGTTACAATGGCACTGAAAAAGTGATTATGACCATTTTTCACACTTACGACTGTTTCAGCATCCCCACAGTCATGAGAGGAGATGCGTGCTTCAATGTGAGTGATATTGAGTTGGCCACGTCCAGCCAATAACATGGCCACCAAGCCACACCCACCAACTAAGCCACACCCACAGAACCGGTTGTTAAAAAATTTGAATCCCACCCCTGGTAACTGCTTGCACATTGAAGTCAAAGAGCAATCTCTCTTCTCCTATCTTATAACATCAGAAAACATTATCAATTATGCAACAAAAGCACAAGTAAAGCTATGTTTCATCAGGCCAAGTGCCCAACAAATGCAGCATCCATTTCCCATGCTGGCCAAACTCTTGTATACTGGAATCCATAAGCAGAACACGAAAGACATGGCTTGTTCTAATGTTGTTCCCCAGAAGTTGTTAATTTCATTTATAAAATAATGTCCCACACAAACTTTACTTAACCATGAAAGAAAGCAGAATAAAAAATTAATGTAGAGTCAAATCCTGAATTTATTCATGATGAAATCTCATGCCTGTATAAGCTAACTTTCAGACTGAGACATTTTGATTACTGAATAAGGTATTTGAGCTGACAGCATTTTGCTGCCTAATTCTCATTCTTGATATAAAAATAATTAACTGAGCTTCTTTCTCTTGCACAATCACTGTTGACATCCTTAAGGCATTTAAAACAAGGTTTACACAAGGGCGGGTGGCTTTAAAATTTAAGCTGATTATTCAGAATTAATAATGAAGGACTAGCTTCTGATGGAAGCTAATCTGATTGTGTAAAGCTAAATTAATTTTAAACTTTGCCCAGAGATATAAATATGTAAATTTAGTAGATACTCAAACTGCTACCCATTTTTTTAAAAAAGAATACACGTATTGCCAATCCTATTCTTAATAATTCTCAAAAACTTTCTGAATCATTCATGATTGTACTAAAGCAACTTTTATTTGTAAGAGCTCATTCAAGATAGTAAATTAGCAATCAAGTATGGAATATCTATCCTTCTTTAAATGTGTGTGTGTATGTACACACGTCTGAAATTTTAAAAAACTAGGATTTCAGAGTAAAAAGTGATAGCATCATAAATTTAATTAGTTTTGTCTGATGAGTTGAGGATAAAATGTTGTTTTCCAATTGCAAAATACAATTGGAAAAAAAGAGAAAAATTAATATATCTAAAAAAAAGTAGTCATGCTGTATATTTGCTGCAGTTATATTCTACCTTTCCTTGAGAAATTCAAAGAAGATCTTCCCTTCCCATCTCCTTTGAGCCTTGTGAAAATCCTGTTATTAGCCCAATGGCTCCCAGCCAGTGGTGGGCTGCAACTGGTTTAACAACCAGTTTGATAAGCGCATGCACATTGTTCAAAAACCGCCTGTTTTAAGCTTAGAAACTTACCTTCTATGTCAGCTCCGGTGAGTAAAACAGCTGAGGCGTGCCAATCCACTGTGCCGTGTGAATCAGCTGAGCTAAAAAACAGGGAAACATAGAACAGGAAAAGGCAGGGACTGGTGGGTGGGGCCAACTGCTCACCGGAACTACAGGTTTGCTAGAACCGGTCCAAACCTGTAGCAGAACAACACTGCTCCCAGCTTTTATGATTGAATGACAACTTGAACATTTTTGTCTATGATCAGAATCTTATATCTGACCACTATCCCATGCTGTCTGACAGTCTATATCTAGAAGAAAAAGATAATATAGATTGAAACCACACTGTTTCTATTTTCCTTATACAAGTAACAATCCTGCATCTACAGCAGGGGTGTCAAACTGACGTCATCATGGAAGTGTCACATGTCATATCGGGACTTTTCCCCCTTTGCTAAACTGGGTGGGGCTGGTGCCAGCATCTGACATATCCGACACGCGGGTTGTGAGTTTGACATCCCTCATCTGCAGTATATTGCAACTTGGTTGAAAATTGAGAACTTTAAGAACATGAGTGGCTATATTCATTTAGAATAAAATGAATACTAAATGGTTGGTTTGGCCCACTTTAAAATGGCTTAATTGGCCTGCATAAAAATTTATATCTATAGGATTGTAAACTAAATCTTTGTCCTTAGTGGCACACATGCTTCATTGTTTTAACTTTATTTAAAAGGATTTTTTATATCAAAGGAAGATGCTGGCTAGTACTAGTGGTGTAGGAGGCAAGATTAGAAGACTAAAATTTGAGAAGTGTGTGTAAGCAAATTTCAAAATAAATACAGATGTACGTTTTTCAGAATAGTTTCCTCAAGAGTCAGATTCAAGCAACCAACTACTCACATTAGGTTCACAGTATAATGAGATGCCAAAACTCATCAAGATTTCATAAATAACAACATCATCTCCTGCACTCTCATCCACCTGCCTTGCAGCTACCACTAAGCTCAAAATCCTAGTAGACACAACTGTGAGAAGGAACTCCTCCCTCCAGGCCTGCCAAAACCTCAATTATAGGTGACAGATCATTTGCCAAACAAGCTTTCTAAACATTCCCTGAAATGTCCAATCAATCAATCAATCAATTAATTAATCTCCATTTAAGGTGATAAGAACATTTATATTATGACTTTGATTGACTTTGATTTGTTAAAAAGGGTATTCTAACATAATTCCAAAGTACATGAAATAACCAACTTCACAGTTAATAATATTCTTTAAATATTTATCTCAAAGAATAGACTTAGATTTTTGAAGATCCATTTCAATGATAGCATTTATTCCTTTTTATATATTTATATCCACCACCAAAAGGTAAAACTGAAATACATATTTCCAATTTGCAAAAATCCAAATTCTTCAACTAGTTTAACATTTTTATTGGCAATAAGCTAGTCTAAAATTTTAATAACCCTTAGTTTACAAATACCTAAATGAATGCGTGCATTTTCAAATAAGGATATATTCAGAATGTAAATTTATGTTGGCAATAAGGGTCAAAATTGTAATTCCATCCTAACAGTTCTAAGCCCTTGCCATGACAACAAAGGAGTCATGTAATAAGTATATACATGTATTTTAGTAGTTGGTACATGTACATGTAATAAACTGTTAGATTTTTTTCAATGGTTGATTTCTTAGTATTGATAGCCATTGAGACTTTAATATGTCCCCAAGTACTATGGAGTTTAAGAAAACCCAGGATTTTATGGTTGCCATGACCACCACCAGCCAAATCACTGAGGCCAACTGTAGATGGCAGACAAAATGGCATTCAGGGACAGGAATATTTGTCAAGGCAACCACCAGTTAAAGAAGCCTGAGTCTAGGGCAGGAATGTATATAAAGTTTTCTAGAACCTTCCTAGTTCATAAGTGAGAACGTGGGGAGACACATTTAGTATATAACGTGTCTACAGATTATGTTACTATAACCTTACATTGATAGTTTTGGCCTACATAACTTGGTTTCTTAGTCTGGTCTATTTAAAACAGGGGTGTCAAATTCAAGGCCTGAGGGCCAGACCTGAGCCATGGGGTGCTTAGATTTGGCCCATGGGGCTGCTCTGGAAATAGCAAAGAAACAGCTCATGGTACTTCTGCCAGTGAAAATGGAGCTCACGAGGGCATGCGTGGCCCTCCTGAGTTCCATGTTCACTGGCACAGAGTTTCAGGAGGCCATCCCAGCTGAAAATAGCTCATGAGGGTTGCACGTGTCCCCCAGCCCTATTTTCACTGGCACAGGATTGCAGGAGGCCATCCCAGCTGAAAACAGCTCACGGGGGTCGTGCATGCACCCCAAGCTCTATTTTCATTGGCAGAGGGTTTCAGGAGGCTGTCGCAATTGAAAAAGGAGCTCAGAAGCCTGTTTTCACTGGCAGACCGCTTGGGCCACCACAGGCGCCCCCTGACACAAGTGACATCATGCTGGCCATGCCCACTGGCCATGCCCTTTGGCCTCTCCCAAGGTCAAACACAACCCTCATATGGCTCTTAATGAAATAAAGTTTGACACCCCTGATTTAGAAAGGCTCACACCAGTGCAAACCAAGGATCACACATTAAAACTTTGATCTTGTAGCACTTGTAATGTGATTTGGTAGAGGATGATATTACCATTCAGTTGTTTGCCATGATTTGATTACTCTGATTTTGATTGCTTTTGGCTTGTTGGAGCCCTCTCCCACCCTGCCCCCCCAGGAGTGGTCTTCCCCAGGTGGTAATGAATCCTGATGGGTTTCAGAGAATGTTGGGTTTTGTGTGTGTGTGTCTGAGGATCTGGTGAGCAGTTTGACTCAGTCATTAGCATAATCTAGATTGGATGAGACCAGTGATGAAGTCCTTGTATTGGATTGCTTTTATGTGGCCGCTTGCTGTGCACTAATCCCAAAGCACTCCTTGATTCTCTGAATCACTCTGGGGGACGAAATAGGTACTACTGCTTGTCTGTTTTCCTGGCAAATACTATACAAAAGTCATAACTGGAAGAGTAAAACATAATACCTCCTTTTTTCTTCATATAATTCTCTAATAAGAATAGTTAAATCCTTGAGGTCTAGTTAATGATTCTTGAAAAAGATTAAATTAACATGCATGCTATTCTATATGAAATCCAGATAGCTGGCTGTATCCTTCTGCTACTTTCCATTCCTAAAGCAATTCACTATAATTTTGTGTCAAATATATAGTTATATGTCATGTCCACAAATTGCCAATTCTCTTCAGCAATATTTATTTCAGATGGATTGCAGTATTTGGAGGCACTGAAAATAAATATTGAAACCATCTACCTTGCTTACCACAGTCATTCTTCTCTTGCTAAACCCAATAATGATTTTATTTCATCAAAAGATACAATGAAAGATTCATCGCTTATGTTTGTTAAATCCCATACATTATTTGACAAAAAAATGACATGCCTATAGATTTTATTGCAATGATTGCAATTGAAACATCAATTTCACTAAAAGTTTTAGATGATACATATTTTATATAATAATTTTATACTCTACATATAATTTATATTTTTTCTTTCCTTGTTCAGAGATCAGGATAATTAGTAATTTAAAATATGGAACAAATTAAATGAAAACATCATGTAAAATAGTTGATTCAAGTAGAACATCTGTTCTTGAACAGGTGTGCTTATTCATTAGTTTCAGAGAGATTATTATGAATGATATTTCTTTGTCTTTCCAAATTCTCTGTGAAATGCTGGAAGCAAAACAACACCAACCATTTAGTGAAATTAAGCAGTCACTAGGAGAGCCTTTCACAAGAGTTAAGCTCCAACTCATTGTGCTCCTGATCTTGCACCTGGACAAATCATTTCCTTGGATTCACACTTTTCTGAGTCTTTTACTGCTCTACTGGCCATTTTTTAAGGAATTTCACTGATAGTCTTGAGGAATTGAGTTACTGGCTGAATGATGCCAATAGGGAAATAAATGCAAAGAAAACAAGGATATACTGTATCAAAATGACAGATATTCCTCCCATTGTGACTATAAGATCCTCCTCAGTCACCTCTAATTGCAAAATCCCATTAAATGTCCTTCACTTCTAAAAACTGTTTTTTTTAAATAAACAATCAGCATACACTACATAATTGAAAGAAAAATTCCATTAAGTAAGCATGTGCCATTTCTGTTCCTGCCATTCACTGATTCAATCACCAATATTTTCATTATTTATTTGGAGTCTGGAATTGGATGCTGCATGCAAGAAGTTCTCTCTGAATGTGAGCATTGGTGAACAATTTCCAGGTAATTAAACATTTTAAAATATTTTGAGACTTGCTGAGACTTACTAAACAATATGCTTGGTGGCTCTTCCGCAAGATGGCTGCTGTAGGGTAAGGGCCTTCTCTTACCTGTAATCTGCTGTGTTTGGTGCTGGAGCTGGTTCTTTGGAAGTTTTGCCCCCTGGATTTGAATGGGGTCCTTAGGAATGACCCAATTTTTGGATGACAATGAATCCACTGTAGAAAGTTATCACCCATCCCACTTCCAGAAGAATGAAATATCTTGAGAAATATTAATAAGGCAGAATATTATATTTCCATGAATGATAAAAGAAACAACATATTTTAAAGACAGAAAGCAGCTTCCTGTCCCCAGCAGATATTTGGTGTCCATTAAGAAAGACTGAGCCAGCCTATCTACAAAACATAAGATCTCCATCTCCAGGGGATGGGATTAAGACATGACCTTACAGGACATAGTAGGATTAAATCATCTTTCCAATCAGCCTCCATGTTTCCAGTGTCTTCAGTTGTGGGATTCAATTTTTTTTACTACCGGTTCTGGGGGCATGGCTTGGTGGGCATGTTAGTGGAAGGATTCTGTAAAATCTCCAGTCGGAGGTGGTATTTGTCGGTTCTCTCAACTACTCAAAATTTATTTTTTATTTTTATAAATTTTATTGAACAAAACAATTAAAAACATTGAACATGGTGAAATTGGTTTGACATAATTTTGGGTGAATATTGCATATGTATACATTTTCCTATAAACAATTATTCAAATATATACATATATACATTTGTTCATTTATATATTGTATTTCCAACATCATTTGTCTTCTTTTCATCTCATCCAATCATTTACCCTTTCAGCAACTCCTTTCCCAACTTAAGACCTTCCTCTCTGCTCCCACCTGTGATAGAATTTATCCCAAATTGTGTAATATGCCAATTTATCTTTGTTTTTCATTACATATAGATCTATGTTTTTGATTAGAGTTTGGTCCATCTCTTCTTTTGGAATCAAGGTTAAAGTTGCTTCCTGCCAGGATTGTGGTGCTTTTGCCTCATCTAGAACCACATTGAATACCACTACTAGTAGCGGTGCTAAGGTATTTTGGTGTTCTTTGTATATTTCCGCTGGGAGGTTGTCCGGGCCTGGTGACTTGTTAATTTTTTGTTTATTTATTGCCTTGAGTACCTCAGACATTCTGATCTTTTCATTGAGCTATGTTTTTGTCTCCTCCAGAATTGTTGACAGTTCCTCCCTTTTTATCAATTCCATAGTATCTCGTTCTAAGTATTCATCACTCTCTTTATATAGAATCTTGTAGAAATCCTGGGCAATGTTTCTTTTTTCCTCTTCCTGATAATATATTTTTCCATACTCATCCTGTAGTTTGCTAATCTGTCTCTTTTCTTTTTGTTTTCTCAATTTGTGTGCTAGCTACCTCCCCGGTTTACTTGTGTGCTCGAAAAGCTTTGTTTGCTTTAACTTTTGTGCCAATTCTTCTTTTTCTAGCAATTGTAATTTGTATTTGACTTGGTTCATTTGTTGTTTGAGATTTTTCAATTGTGGATCATTCTGTAGCATTATTTCTAGTCATTTATACTCCTCCACTAGTTTTTTCTATTGATATTTTTTCTCTTACTTTTCTTCGCCATATATGCTATCACCACCCCTCTCATATATGCTTTAGCCATATCCCAGAGATTCTGTATTGATGTCTCTTCTTTTCTATTTTCACTAAGGAAGAGGCCCAATTCATTTTCCATTCTTGATCTAGATTCCTTCTCTTTTAAAATTACACATTGCATTGTACATCTTGCTATTTTCTCTTGCTATTTGTATCCTCTCCAGTTATATTTAATGGGGTTGTGATCAGCCCAAAGACTTGGTTCAATATCAACTTCTTTAGTGTCTGTATTGATTCATCTTGACATCCACACCATGTCAATTCTTGAGTATGATTCATGTCTGTTCAAATAATTAGTAAATTGTCATACCTCCCTGTTCCTTTCTCTCCATATATCTTGTAGGTCTAAATCTTTAACCATATCAAAGAATGTTCTAGGTAACGTTCTTCTATTTCTTCTCTTAATTTCATTACTTTAATAGTCTAGTTCTTTATCTACTATGGCATTGAAATCTCCAATTAAACATATTTTTTCATAGTCTATATCAGGGGTTGCCAATCTTTTGGACCTCAGAGACCACTAAACTCATACTTTTAAATCCCAAGGACCACTAATATGATTTTTAAATTTTTTTTAAAAAGCTAATACATTTAATATAAAATAAAACGTTCCAGGCTGGAAGCTTCCCCCCAACTGGCACCTTCCAAAGAGACAGAAGAACGGGTGGGGGGTGTGTGTCTCTGAGCTGAGGGCCCTCAGGGCAACTGCCACTGGGAGAAGCAGAGGCAGAAAGGGGGCTTTGCTCTCCTTGGGGGGGCAGCGCCCCTCAGCTGCCACTCCAGGGGCTTTTCAGCAGGCATCTGCCTACAGAAGGACTGCTGCCCTTGGTGATTGATTGGGGGAGGGGAGGGGCAGAAATTGGGGGCTCCTTTCAGATGCCAGGTGTAGGATTGAGAGAGCTCAGATCTGCAGCTGAGGAAAAGCTGGGGCAGGGCTCTTCCAGCCTCATCTGGAGACAGGCAAGGAAAGGTGTCCCTGGGGGCACTTCACTCGCTTTAGCACTTCACTGCCAAACCCAGCCACAGCCAGTGATTATTTTGGGGCAGGGGAGGGGAGAGAGAGAGAAAGCATCTTTCGCATTACTAGGAGAGGAAAGGAGGTGGAACAAAGCTCACTCTTTCACCGAGACCTACAAATGCCAATCTACCATGACTGTGGAAAAGATTCAGAGAAACATGGACTTATAAATGTAGAGTAGACTTTATACACCTTCCTGAAGCCCAACCCTGTGGTATTTTTTTAAAAAAAATAATAGCAGAGAACTCTCTGTGTGGGTAAGAGGCAAATGGGTCTTTTTAAAGGGGCTTGAAGAAGAGTGGAAAATGGACTTATTACATTTAATTGGGGAACAATTTCATCTGGGTTTTTTGGGGGGAAGAAAGATTGACTTTGGAGTTTGGACTTATTGTCAATCAATTAGTAATTGATAAGAGATGATATTAAGAAACAAATGTGGATAGTAGATCTGCAACCAATTAAGGTTAATATTTGGGATTGAAGATGTACATTTTCTATGAGCTGATTACAATCACAGTTTGTTAACAGAGGGTTTTGTTTTTCCTGTTAATTATTTTGTTAATACAGTAGATAGATGAGAGGCTAACAATCTGTAAACATTTAATAATTTAAAATTATTTTGGCCTGTTTCACAAGGGGTGGGAAATTAACACTGTTGTACTATATGAATCAGCAGTCAACTAGGGAGGATATTATGTGTATATTTGTTAGTCCTTTTTCCTTTTTTTTATAAGACACTTTTTCTTTGTAATGTCTTTGTTGTGTTTTTTATTTTTTGTCCTTTTTTCCTTTTAAACATTTTGGCATTTTGTATTTTAACTTTCTTTGAATAAACTATTATACACACACACAAAAAGAAAGAATAGGCTTGCCAATACAAATGATCCTTTTTAACAACTGGCCTGCTTAGTGACTATTTGAACTTATGACAGTGCTAAAAAAGTAAGTTTATGTCTGTTTCTCAAACTTATATTAGTTGCAGTGTACCTGCAATCATATGAATTTGCTTCAGGTTCTTATCAACCAGCACAGACTTATGAGAGTAGTAGGATCTCTCAGTCATGTGATCAACATTTGTGACCTTCACAGCTGGCTTCTAAGAAGCAAAGTCAATGGACAAGCCAGAAGTAAGTCTCAAGTTGCAGTCACATGACATCATGCTTAACAAGGACAGTCAATTCACTTAATGACTGCAGTGAAACTGATGTTGTAAGTTGGGTGTGATCAGTAGATGTTTCTATACAAACATATTCAGCTTAAGGAATCATGGGCCAACATAAAGTTCTTATATATTTCATGTATCTTTGGATATGTGGTATCCAGTGCCCATTAGCCCATAAACTCTGAACTGTTTCAGATTATAAGAGGACAATGTAGTAACAGTTAGCCATGATAACTATACCTCTTGCTAATCTAAAGAAAATATCACTATTATGCTCTTCTGGATCTCTCTTGGTTTTGTTCTGGCTGGTGCTGTCACTGTTATTGCTGTGGTTTTTCTTGAGCACCCTTAAGTCTACTTTCCACATACTTCAGTCTAGGTCAGTAGGTATTATTCCCCATAGTCTTTCATGTCTTCACCAGTGGCTTGCTTGTTCTTCTACTTTCCTCCTTTCTTCTGAAACAACAGGAAACACCTGTTCACTTGTTCACATACCTGGACTCTCACCTAATTACTATTGTTGATTCTCTTTTGCTTCAGACACTTATGGCTTTCTGTCAATGCTCCACATTGAAATTATAGATAAATAATGTAAAACCAGATGTTGTGTGAAAAGAGTCAAATCTGATCCTCACTTTGCTGTCTAGTTCATGCTGCATTGCTAATTATTGTTCACATTGAACTTCACTGTTTAATGTTGAATAGTTTTATGACTAACCTATGACTAACCTAATAAATACTAATGACTAATATACTGTGGAGCTGTAGCAGACTTAAGTTTTACATTCTTGTAATAGATTGCTGAATATTTTAGGAAAAATGGAAAAAAGTATTAAAAAGAACTAACTAAAGAGTCAGAAGCCAAAGTTATTAAGGAAAAAATTCTGATTTGATGCAAGCTGCAATGCATATTGATACCATGTGATATTTCATTCTAGTGTGGCTCTATTTCCTTAGGCCTGCTTTAGTGTTGGAAAACAGGTATTATACAGTATGTGCACTGGTTCAATAAATAATTGGTCCTGCACATTTAAGCATGCCACAAAAGATTCAATGAAGACTAGTTTCAACCAGACAAAGGGACAATACCATATCTCCTAGCTAATGAAGAAGAGAGAGGTTAACAACTGAATGGGCTTGTTAAAGCAACAGGTTTAAGAGACTGTACTTACTCAAAATGGGTTCAAACCCTGTAGTCATGCAATCAATTGAGTATTACCTTTTGTCAACAGAAATCTCTGGTTGCAATGTTATCTCTGTCTGCCATACGAAAACTACAAAAACTGAAAGTAGCTCAAAAGACAGAAAGTTATTTAGAAGCTTTGGAAAGCAAATTTCTCAGAAAAGAGCTAAAAGGGATGAATTCATAGAAAGATTCATCAGTTTTCTGACCCTATGTTTTCCAAGTGATCAGGAAAATAACTGGCTCCATGTTTATAGAATGCTAAAGCACAGTCAGAATAAATAAATACGGTTGGCTGATTGTTGCAATAAGATACTATAGGGCATTGTTTGTGCCCTATACCATGTTCCAAAGTTCAACAAAAATTAAAAATAATTATTGGAAGAAGAAATAGCATGTTTCCAATGTTTGGGTTTCCCTGAATCATATATAACTCTCCATTTATTTATTTATATCAATAGTGAGTAGAGTAGGTTTAAATTTATTCTTAAATAAAAGGTACTTTAATCAAGTAGTTGGCTCTGTTTTTTTTCTTCAACTTTCTATACCTTGTTTCTGAATTCTAAAATCAATTTTTCAGAAAATGGAAGACTATTCATGCTAGCCGTGATCTTGTTTTTAGATAAAATCTTACACAAATTGAGTTTATTTAAGACCTAGTTTAAATAATATATGGGCTAGTTTAGAGCCCATATATTTTATTTTTACTTAATAAAAGTGCACTGCCTTCTCAATAAAATAACTTTCTCACATCTATTATTTATACTTTATATAAACTTTTCATGATTCTTATATTTTCAAAAAGACCACTTTATGTATGCAGAGCAATATGCATTACAAAGAGCACAATGTTGCAAAGGGCCTTTTCTGAAACATTCAGTACAGCAACCAATTCATCTTATGATTAAAAAGGTTAAAACATGAGTTTGGAAGAAAAAAGAAACGCAATCATACCTCTGTATGGTGCCCTAAATTGTGAGCTATTGAGTAGAATCAATTATTGAGAATGCTAATTTTATAGCTACAGTTGTACTCCCTGTGTTCCAGTTTAAATGAAAAACAAGATTATCTCTTCAACCAACAAAACTCAAAAGAGGAAGCTACAAGTCTTATGTAGGAGACATTTCAGTTTTTATGCTGATGCCTAAGCAGTAGAAATGGGACAATCCATTGGTACCTATCAAATTACTTAATTCTATTCTGTATTTTTGAAGATAAAATGAAGACAAAGCTCTAGGTTTTTCAGTCAATTAATTTACATATTAGGCTTGTTGCAATCAGCAAAGTTTGGATTTATTAAGCTATATACAGAAAGAATGTTCCCTAACATTCATTTGCTGGTTATGGTTCTTCTATTTCAGTCCTTTGATTTAAACAACAAATGCATAGTAATATTTAAATCACAGCGTGTCTGTCAAAAGACGTCTATTTCCTGAATATAATCTTCTGGTAAATTTCTGGAACTACTCTCTGTTATGTATGTAGGTTTGAATGTTATTGGTTTATTTGAACTGTTCTTGTAAAATGTTAAATGGTATTGGTTTAAATAGTGCGGGAAGAAACCCTGCACTCCCATTGGCTGGCAACTACGGCTGCTGGCTATAAGAAGCAGCCGTAGCCCAGCCAACTGGGGTCCATTCGAGCTGTAGTCACTGAATAAACTCTTTACTGAAGCTCCTCACGTTTGACTCTTCATGCAAACTTAACACTCTCCTTTATGGCAAGGGATTTATTCTGTGTCTTTTAATTGTAGAATAACAGAATGACAAGTTGGAATGAACTCAATCAGCTGCTTTAATTGTTTTCAAATAATTTATTTTCAAATAATTCCTTCAAACAGTTAACTAAGAAATAAGTTTGACGTTCTTTAGTATATTAACAAATTGGAGAGGATTTTGTGGCGCATACACATTTTTCATGAATTACTAGCAAATGATACCAAGAAGATAGCCATTAAACATTTTTACCCTTAATTTTAAAAAATACTCTAGATAGGGCATTATTGATATAAGTAGGAGCTCTTCATACACTAACAAATAACTATTATGTATGTTGAAACAAAATGCACGTGATCTGAGAATTTTGTTCTATTTGCATTTTTACAAACTATTAGAGTGGTTTATAAAATACTCAGTGTATTCAGTTTACTTCTTTAAATGTTCTGCTAATATGGTCCATGCCTGCATAATTGGTATGTTCCTCTGTTTGTACTCTAATATAAAAAGTCTCAGAATATGACATCTACAGAACTGATTGAAGGTCATCAGTGATGAGTAAATTACATGTTAGACAACTAGTCACTGATTAGGGTTTCTCACTGAAAACACCTTTGGAAAATTTAAAGAGGTTGACTCAGCCTTCCATCCTCTCGAGGTAGGTAAATTGAGGACCCAAGACTGTTGGGGGCAATAAGCTGACTTTGTAAAAATGTTGCTTAGTAATAAGCAGGCATATACAATGGAATGAAGGCTATTGCTGAGCGCATTGGATTGTGCTCCAAAAATTGTAAGCCGCCCTGAGTCTCCAGAAAAGGGCGGCATATAAATATGAATTAAAAAGAAATCCTGTTTTCCAAAAACCAATTTAAAGCCACTCAGCTCCTTAAATCAGCAAAGTTCACCTAAAAAGAACTAGGAGTTAAACTTTTAAAATGTTTAAATAAACAAATAGAAATAGTGGTTTGCAATACAGTTGGAAAGTTTTCTAGAGTCCTAAACTTAAATCTAATTCAAATGATGGCAAACATACGTGTCCATCTATCCATCTATCCCTTGCAGGGATTTCCCCTGTGACCATGTAGAATAGATGGGAAGGAAGCTAACCACCAGATTGGAACAACACAAGTGAGCAGTCAGACAAGGAGACCCAAATTCATTTGTAGCTTCACATTGCAAAGAACAATACCATTTCTCAGCTACTAAGATTTTGGCCATGCAGGTACAAAGATAGCCAGGGAAATGATTGAAGCCAAAGTAACGGGCCTCTTGTCAGTCAACAGGAGTGCTGATTTACCACCAGCTTATCAGGTACTTAGGAGCTGAGGGCTTGGGAACCTAAGAAAACAACAGCTAATTGCCAGCCATCAACACACCAATTAACCAATAGGAAGGGTGCTACAAAAATACAATTTACAGACTTCAGGGGTGGGCTACTGGGGGCTCGCAGTTAACACTCTGCGGGGCTTGGAGAGAAACCTCAGAAAAACTAGAATAATAAACTGACACCCTTTTGAGGCTTCCTTCCTTTTTGGGTATTCAGCTAAGAGCATTTCACACCTCATAAAAGTGTCAAGTTAGATAAAACGCTTGTAGAGGGAGAGCCATTGAGAAAATCAGATAACATAGCCACTAGCCTCTGAGGGGATTAATTCCCAAATAATAAGAATCACCTAACTCACCAAAAACCCCATTAAGACTCCAAGATTCATCTCACAGTCCTACTATTAAGCCTGATTTCACCCAGTCTTTTATTTAAGTATTAAATGCACGAAATAATAAACAACTTTTTGCTATATTATCTTTTTTTAGGTAATTAGGGGAAAGAAGCGATGTTGAGTTGGCCACACCCACCCAGTCACATGACCACCTAGCCACGACCACCCAGCCACGGCCACCCAGCCAGTCATTAGGGCAGAGAGCCCCTTGCTAAAAAATTTGAAGCCCACCCCTGGACTAAACCAAAACACATATTCCAGTAGAGAGAAGTTCCCTGAAGATGGGCTGCAGCATGAGTCTGAAAGCTCAGAAGAATAAGCCTCTGGTCCTGGTGACTGACCCAGATTAGATCTTAAATCTAACTTCCTTTAGCTCACAATAATTATGTCCTACTCCATTACATATAATAGTTATACACCCCCTAGTCCTAGTCTCTTAAGTGCTTGAAAAATACTAGACTATTTCTTCCTGAATTAATTTTGTCTGGCTTAATATATCGTTTCGTTCTTTCTTTACATGAATTGTACTCCAGACTGCACTGACTCCTTTTAAAGATTTGAGCGGAGCTGTTAGAATATCTCCAAAAACTAATACCCTAAGAAGAAATTATTTTATTCACAAGAGGTAATCATTTACATTTGTTTAATTGCTTTAAATTGGAAATGCATTCCAATTCTTGCTTTGGCCTCACAAAACTCCCATACTTTTTTTTTAAAAACAAATTTCATTAGACATACAAAAAAGAAAAAAAAAATTAAAAACAACAGTGAATGTGGTGCATACACACCTGATTGTCTTACATCTTTAGTTAATAAGTATAAAGAATGATACAAATTTACATATATACATAAACTTTGGTCATTTTTGATAATCTTGTTCCTTCCTTTTTTTCAATCAGTGGTAAAACTTCTCCCAAATTTTATAATAATCAGATTCGGCCTTGTTTTTTTAATTCTTGAGTTAGTTTGTCCATTTTGGCACACATCCAAATTTTCTTAATTATTTCCATACTTTTAAAGTATAGATATGAAACCAAAAAAGGCTTTTTAAACAAGTGGCATCTTTATAAAGATTTTTTTCAACTGAGATGAAGTGGCATTATTTTCTTCCCACTATTCCAAGTCATCTTTATTGGGGTGCTGTCAACCCCACTGGATTAAAACAGACCATGAAATTAACTCCATAGGAAGATTAAAATCATCCTGATCAAGATTGGCTGTAATAGCATATTTTTGTAATATGAGTGTGCTGTACTTCCCCCATTTTTATCCTTGTGAAACATAGAGGCTTCTGTCTGAGCTATTCCCAAATGTTGTCATGTTTCCCAGGCCTTAAACAAAGCTTCAATCTCCTCTGCCTAGGTAATGTGCTTGCATATTTCTATTGAGGTCATCCTTATTCTTTACAAGTGAGAATCACATCTTCCTTCTTAAACAAAATATACTTGTTTCACATGTCCATGATAAGTCCATGATATTGCTCTCCTAAATTGGGCAAAGGTAAACTGAAAAAGAGGCAAACCATTTGCATTAAAAATTCTATCATTTGGTTTTTAAAAGATGTGAACACTAATTACAAAATACTGTTGGAAGAAAAATTCTTCTGGGTTCAGTTCCAAGTGGGGAAAAAGACACTGGAAACATGGAGGCTGTTTGGAAGGTTTAATATCGGGACCACATGGCCTGGAGCCCCAGAGTGAAAAGGAAGGATGATCACATGCTTCAAGGTGAAGGAAGAGATCAAAAAAGGGCTGAGGTGCTGAGAGTGCCTGGGTTTTATAACCCTTTTTGGGATTTGAATTGGAGCTTGTTTCTAATTATCAGGATCCCTATCAGTCGGGTTTCAGGCCCTGGTACAGCACAGAGATGGCATTGGTCGCGCTGGTAGATGATCTCTGGCGGGCTCAGGATAGAGGTTATTCCTCTATCCTGGTCCTATTAGATCTCTCAGCGGCTTTTGATACCATCGACCATGGTATCTTACTGCGACGCTTCTTGGGGTTGGGAGTGGGCGGCACTGTTTTACGGTGGTTTTCCTACCTCTCGGACTGTTCACAGACAGTGTTGGCAGGAGGATCGAGGTCGACCCTGAGGTCCCCCACTTGTGGCGGGCCTCAGGGGTTGGTCCTCTCCCCCTCCTGTTCAACATCTATATGAAGCCGCTGGATGAGATTATCCGTGGTTTTGGGGTGAGGTATCATCAGTATGCTGATGATACCCAGCTTTTTATCTCCACCCCAAACCAACCCAGTGATGCCCTCAATGTGATGTCCCAGTGCCTGGAAGCGGTACGGGTCTGGATGGGAAGGAACAGGCTTCGGCTCAACCTGGCCAAGACTGAGTGGCTGTACATACTGGCATCTCGGATTGTCCAGGATGTTCCATCTTTGGTCATGTGGGGAGAGGTATTACCCCCCATGGAAAGGGTATGCAATTTAGGCGTCCTCCTGGATGCACAGCTCAATTTGGAAGATCATGTTGGAGCTATGGCCAGGGAGGCATTTGCACAAGTTCACCTTGTGCGCCAGTTGCCCCCCTATCTGGACCGAGATGCCTTGCATACGGTTACTCATGCACTTATTACCTCCCATGTAGACTACTGCAATGCTCTCTACATGGGGCTTCCCTTGAGGACCACGCAGAGGCTTCAACTGGTGCAAAATGCAGCCACGTGGGTTGTGATGGGAGTGTCCTGATACTCCCATGTTACACCCCTCCTGCGTGAGCTGCACTGGCTGCCGGTTGCCCTCCGAGTGAGATTCAAGGTGCTAGTAATCATCTATAAAGCCCTTCATGGCTTAGGTCTGGGGTACTTGCAGGAGTACCTGCTGCCAGCAATGATTTCCCATTGCCCTGTGCGCTCCCACAGACAGGGTCTCATCAGGGTGCTGTCAGCCAGACAATGTCGGCTGGTGACCCCCAGTGGGAGAGCCTTCTCTGTGGGTGCGCCTGCCCTCTGGAACCAACTACCCATGGAGCTTCGGGTGGCTCCTGACCTTCGATCCTTCCGTCGTGACCTGAAGACTTGGCTTTTTCGATCAGCTAACCTGGACTGAAGGGGATTTTAATTGTTTTAATCTGTTCGTTGGCTTTTAATGTTTTAAGGTTTATAATTGGGGTTCTTCGATTTAATAGTGTTTTATATTTTGTATTTCTGTTTTTATTGTTGTGAGCCACCCTGAGCCCTTTGGGAGATAGGGCGGCATAGAAATCCCAACAAATAAATAAATAAAATAAATAAATAATTGGTTGTCAGACTCCCATGGGGCCATGCAGGGGCAACTCTGTAGGCTGTCCTGAGTTCCAGGCTTGGTTGAGCCTTGCTGGATGATGATGCACTGAAAGGGCTTTTGAGCAATTGCTATAGCTTTACCTGGAGATATTTGTTTATGTAAAGTATTCTGGCCCAGGCCTAAATGGCCCACCCATTAACAAAGGTGGGGGTGAGCTTCTGCTTCTGAGATAAGTTTCTGCTTCTGAGTTTCTACTCTTTTTAGAGGAAATATTCTGCCTTTTTAATATTTCCTAGGATATTTCAATTTTCTAGGAGAGGTGTGGGTGTTAACTTCCTACAATACTATACATTCAAAATTGTTAAATTGTTAAGTAAGATTTAAATTGATCTATATAATAAATAAAATCTCCTTAGGGCTGAATTTTTCTTCTTTTCCATAATGCTGGAATGAACTGGCTTTGCTTGCAAGTTGGCAGATAATCTCCATTTTATTTACCAGTGTGTGAAAATAAAATAATAAAATAAAACAAAACAAAACATAATATAATATAATAAATTAAATTAAGCAAATAGATATCTGGTATCCTATGTATGGACATGGGCCCCACTCCTCACAATTGAGGATGACAGAATCAATTTTTTTGCTGATGACAGAACCAATTTTATCAAATTTGGAAACCTGCTATATAGAACAATGTCATAACTCAAACTATAGGGAAAATTGGACAAATTTTATGTAAGAACCCATGCCTGGATACCATTTTCTATATGAAATTTTGAACAAATTGAGAACAGGAGTGTCATGATATAGGAAGAACTTGAAGATATGGGGCTATATTATAGGAGATAGAAACTACAATATAGGAAACTGTAGAGCCCTGAACATTTATTGATATGCTACAAACTTGATGGATCATGTACAATGAACCATTTGTTCCTGGCCAATGATAAAGCTATTCAGATCACTACTTCCTAGACCTCAAATTCTATATAATGTCACAAAAGTGTCTTAAATTCCTTTTGTGTTTTAATTTTTATATTCCTTATATTATATTACATAATTATTGAAAGTTTTCTTTATTTAGATTACTATGCTAATGTTAAATATCCCATTTTCTCTTTTTAATGTAAGATGGATTTGGTAAATAAATAAATAAATAAATAAATAAATAAATAAATAACCATCTTGTTGTGACCCAGGTGGTCAAGACACGGCAAACATCTAGAGAGTCCTTTATTGCTCTAAGTAATTGTTCCAACAAATGACCCTCCAATGATCAGTAAGGCTCATGCTACCCTGAAGACAGAAACCCTCAGACTCCCAAACAACAGCCCAAAGAAAGTCCACAGGGTAGGAGCACATTTACAGGGCAAGGTCCAGGATCCAAAGTCCACCAGGCTAAAAGAATCCATGAGACAAACTGTAGTCCACAATGGAAAGTCAAGGCACAAGGCAAAAGGCAGTCCTCAGGCAAAGACAAGGTAAAGGCAAAAGGCAGTTGGTAAGACAAGGCAAGGCAAGGGTGAGGTGACTTCTCCCTTCTCTGAGCTTGCCTACTCTCCGTGCCCTTGGATTGAATGGGAGAGGCAACTGTTCCTCATCAGAGGGGAACTGTTGCCTATCAGCACCACTGCCTTTCAGCAGCCAATCCTCCCCTGTGTCTGTGACCATCTCCCACAATGCCTGAGGGGCTTGGAATGGCATCGTCCTCATCCCCTGGCCTTTCCCATTCCAAGGGAGACATGTCATCCCTGCTGGAGGGTCCCAGTTCCAACCTCTCCTCCTCATCCAAACTGGGACCATGACATATCTGGTGTGTTTACTGAAAATATGCATAAAGGGCAAACCCACCATTGGGTTAGCTTTTCCACATTGGCGGGGGGGAGTGTCCAATATTTTGTGATGGCTATTTTGACATTACTTAAAGTTGTATATTCTCTAGTGACCCTATGACTTTGGTGCCTTGGAAATTGTGATGGCCTTCTGTATTCTATATCTATACTGAGCAGTAAGGAAGCAAATTACAGATTTTCTCAGGCAGATATTTTTATCTTACTTTATTGTTTTTCTTGCAGGTGTGAACCCAAAGATAACTGAAATGGTAGCAAATGGTTTTATTAAGATAAGAGCCTAGTGTTTGTTGTAATTCATTGACTGCCTTAAGTTAATCTTACTTTAAGGTAATTTTATGAAACAGATTCCAACTGTAGGGCTTACCATGTTCATTCATCAGTCAAGAAGAAAATGTGTTCATTTCTTCACCCAGAAAAGTATTTATGGGGAAACTGAGAATTTGGGAGAGATATTTTTGTACCAAGTGTTGAAAGCAAGATTGACCAGCACTTAGATTTAAGTGAAGTTAAGTTAAAAACATAACATCTCCAGAGACTGGCTCCACTTTACATACTTTTAGAACTAGATGTTTACCATTATTTTTCAATCTTCTCTGTTCCAGTTAGTAGGCCAAGAACTTGTTAAAGCAAGAATAGTTATTGGATCATGACTTGATGTTTTCTTATAAAACCCCAAGTGCACTAAATTTGTGGACTTTAATGGGCATTGACATAGAAATCACTGTATTCATCTGTTCTAAATTATTAAATTAAGACCTTTTTGATGAACATGTGTTGAGTATGAACACTGAAGAGAATTGTGGGAATTCAGAGTGCATATTACAAATAAAAAATAAACCGCATTAATTTCAATGGGACTTATTTCTATGAAAGTGTGTATAGAATTGCAGATTCAAAATTCTATTTAATTAATAAAGAGTAATTTCCCCATACTGTATGATTTATGCCAAGGTAAGAAGTAATAACTTGCCAGTTTTTACATTATGAATCAATTTGGTACTTCCTATATAATGCATAGATTCACTTCTTAAATTTGTAATTACCATTTGACGCAAATGAACATACTGTATCTGTATTAATATGTTTCACTAACATTTACTGTCATGTGAATGGGGATTGGGGAAACTTATCAGTATAAATTATTCATTTATCAGGGGGTTGTGGTGGTTCATGTTGTAAGACACTGGGCCTGTGCACCACTGAGGTTGACAGTTCAGTGGTTTGATTCCCCTGAGCGAATAAATTGTGCAGGGACAAGAAAGGAGCCTCCCCCAAATTCCTACCGGCATTCAGGCATCCCATGTGTAAAGATAACACAGCCCCCCAAAAAAATCTTTCACAGAGATATACAGCCACTCCAGTGATCCCTGGCTAACACATGCCATATGCTAAATAAATAAATTCATTTATCAAAATTATTTTTAATTCTGCATACTTTAACAGAAAGCAGTGGTTTCAAACAAAATTAGCCTAACCTTTTCCATGTATAAAACTGGGTTTATATAATTAACTTTCCCATTTCATCTAGCAGCATTATATGCTCTATCCTCAGGTGAGGTCAAATTGGCTTGTCCAAAATAGCATCAGGCACTTTATTAGGTTCAATGAAGTACAGTATATATGTGTTTGAATAAATAATTTCTTCTTCTGCCTTATAGCAGGTTTGCAATGTATATATACAGGAGGTGAACTGTATATAGAAGACTTTCCTGACCTGGTGCTTTTGAAGAGTATTAGAAGTGCAATTCTCAGAATTCACATTCAGCAGGGCAGTGCTGGTATGGAATACTTGGAGTTGCAGTTTTGTTAAATCTTAAGTAAAGTACCAGGTTAAGACACTTGCTACAGAAACATATATTTCCACTTATTGAAAGTTCTATTTAGACTTGACTTTAAACATTTTTTTTGCATTTGGAATAAGCAAACTGATTTAGCCTGTGGTGGTTATTCTTATAAGGGAAAAATTATATCATAGCTTCTATTTGTTGACTTCCTCTATTGAAAAGGCTATTTCTGATCCAATCTTTTCAAAGAATGGAGACTTAAGGCTGTGAAATAATGCACCGACAATGAGTAGATCGCTTTATCTAGCACACTTGAATTTAAACTTATATTTATAGTACAATACAGGTAGTCCTCAACTCACAACCATAATGAACATATCTATTATGGTCAGATGTCATGACCGCTATTAATTGAAGCACCCATTTGATTGCCTCACCCCATACCTGCTTTTCCCCATGCAGCTTTTATATGAATGTGTGGCTCATAAAGCAGAAAATGGAGTGCCACAGGGGCCACAAGGAGGCCCTGGGAGGCTACTGCAGGTTCTGCATTGGGCATCCCAAGGTATCCCCCAACATCTGAGGCACCCCTCAAGGAGGCACTCCCACCCTATTGGGCCCCACACCTTCTTCATCTTGTATCATCCATCATACACTTATCCTTTGAAGATCTCTGCAGAGCTCAGGTTAGGGAAGCAAAGCAAGCCACCATCTGGCTGCTTGGAAAATGGCTGCTGCTTCCCAGATTTTGCCACATGACCAAGCCACAAAACAGCTTGCTTTGCTTTTTTAACACAAGCACTGCAATGTAACATTAAGAGAGGAGTGAGAAATGCAACTTTTAATTTTTCATTTTTTTAATTCACATGGCAGCCACTTTCATACAAAAAATAGTAATTCCACTCTATATCTGCTAAATCACTAATGTCTCATTGTGTACAATAGCATTTAATACAAGTATCTAATATTTTTTATTCTAAATATTTCAATGTTTCTATATTGTAGCATGCACTGAGCTCCAGCTGCCTGTAATTATTGCAGGCTCGAATCCCACCAGGCTCAAGGTTGACTCAGCCTTCCATCCTCTCAGGGTAGGTAAAGTGAGGACCCAAGATTGTTGGGGGCAATAAGCTGACTTTGTAAAAATGCCGCTTAGTAATAAGCAGGCATATACAATGGAATGAAGGCTATTGCTGAGCGCATTGGGTTGTGTCCCAAAACTGTAAGCTGCCCTGAGAGGGAGGGATATAAATATGAATAAAATAAATAAAAATAAAAATATTGGAATATCAGCCTTTTTCAGAATGGTATCTTTCATATGTTTCATCTTCGAAATAATTCTGAATATAGTCCCAATGCATCTAAATGGTATGAAGCCTGGGAAATGAGAAGCTCTTAGAGCAGGGGTGTCAAACTCTATTTTATTGAGGGCTGCATCAGGGTTGTGTTTGACCTTGGAGAGCCAGAGTGGGCATGGCCAACTCAACACCACTTGTGTCAGGGGTGCCTGTGGAGGCCCAAGCACTCTGCCCATGAAAATGGACTCCTGAGTTCCATTTTCAGCTTCAGCAGCTTCCTGCAACCCTCTGCCAGCAAAAACAGAACCCAGGAGAACCTCCTGCAGCCCTCTGACAGTGAAAATGGACCTCAGAAGGGCCACTCTTTCGCTCTTTCCAGGGCAGGCCCATGGGCCAGATCTAAGCACCCTGCAGGTTGGATCTGGCCCGTGGGCCTTGAGTTTGACACCTCTGTCTTAGAGAAATCATGTAAAACCTTATGTTCTAGGGTTGCATGGAACCCCTGAACATTTTGTGTGGTTTCTAATGATCTTAAGAATATGTTACTAGGATGTAATTTTAATGATATAAAATATTACTATTAAATATATTTGGGGATTAATCATATTAACTATATTTAAATTGTAACTAAATATTTTATTATTATTTATTTATTGAACTTGTATGCCGCCCCATCTCCGAAGACTCAGGGCGGCTCACAACTAAACTAAATATAAGTAAAATTAAATGTAGGTTCACATAAAATCCATTTTTATTATATTTTATTGTATTTATATTATATAATTATTATATATTTATAGCTTTACAGCCAGAAAAAGTTAGGTTCTCTAATGGTCTCAGCCATTGCTTTTTGTTGTTGTTTGCGACCCTTGGCCTGCTACCCCTATGAAGAAACTTAACCTGTCATTTGCCTCTGCAAGAAATGAAACACAAATTTGAAGCTGTGATGATCTAGTCTAGGAAATACTATACAGTTAACCTAGACTCCATGCATACATGGAAACATATGACAGGTTTCTCCCTAATTACTTGTATAATGACATTTTCTATATTATTTATGTTGTATTGTATTTTTGTTATGGATGGCATCAGCAGGAGTAAAATCAATTTTGTTGTATATATGTACAATGACAATAAAGGTTATTATTATTATTAGAATGCCACAACTCAGTATAGGAAGAATCCTTGTGAACCTATGGTTTGGTTTACACTGCCTCAAGACAGAGGCAGTCTGCTCACTGAAGGATGAAGGAAACGTGAAACCAAACTATTTGCTGTTTAATTTAAAATATCTAATTACATACTTTCAATATTATGAGGAAATGGTCCCAGTTGTTTACTTCTCTTGATCATTGGCTTGCAGTTTGAGAAAATTGAAGTTTGAAAAAAATAGAATTTTGAGAGCATGCACAGATATGCAGATATAAACTTATTAAAACTTTATGCAAACATTTCTCAATATTTCTGGAATTACTACCTATTGCATGTAGAATGTTGTCACAGCAAGTGCTGCATAATAGGCCTTGTTTTCCTTTGCAACAGCTGGAATCCTGATCTGCTGCTTATGGTCAAAATCCCTATTCTTTAGGAGCTGGTTGGAAACCCAAATCCTGCTGACAAACCTATTTATGATAGTAATGACTTTTGGATCACAGCACTGAGGGAAGAATGAGCTATATAAATTGCATCTTTTTTAAAGTTGACACCTTGAGAGACACTTTGCACACGTAAGGCAGTTGAACAAATTGCACATTTCATAAACCTTTATCAGAGTTGTTGATTTTAAAAAAATAAAACCATGTTTTTATTACACTTAATATCTCCTGTACTCCAAAGTGGATAATGGTACTGTACACATTAATTAACATTTAAAGGCAGAAGGACGCTTTGAAAGTTTATGCATTGAAAGTAGATCTCGAGTTATTTCCTTCTTTTTCTTTTACAAGGTGAAATGGAAAAACAATTAAAAGCTTTCATGGAATCTGAAAACAGTTGTTTGCTTTTATTTCTTTATGGTTTTATTTTTCCCAGTTAAGCAGTATAATTGAGACACTTTCTTTGAGAGACATTCTACTGTTCTTTCCTTTCCTTTTTTTGCCACCATTGAATAATTCCTCTTCTCATATACAGTCTTTAGTCACTTCTCCATAAGTACCCAGACTGCTTTAGTCAATATGTTTTTGGCAAATGTGGTTTCTATTCTTAAAGCAACTATTAAAGTACTAGTTTTTTCTTGATTGTCCATGAGGAACTTGTAAACTTACTGTCTTGATTCTGCCATGGCCAGGGTTGAAGAGGCTTAATTGTTGGTGAGCCCAACAAAAAAGGTCTAACCTTCCTTTCCTCCTATGCCACTTATTGCCAGCCATGCTTGAAGATGGAATCAGAGATAAGGAGAGCGGCTGCTAAATGCTAAAATATTATATAAGTAATAGGATTCATATGGCAATAATTTTTTGTTCTGTTTGCGTAGCTGAAATGGAAACAATTGCTATAGCAATTATACAGAAATATAAAGGATGGAAGCAAGTAAAGCAGCATTAAAAACAATTTTATTTTTCACTGAGGAGATAAGCGTGTTGTTTTCTTAACAATAACTTGCTTCTTTAAAAAAAAGTAACAAGTATTTATATTTTGTTTCCAATAAGTGTCTTCTAGGTATATCTATATTTTTAAACCTGGTTCTGAAAATTCTTTTTTGAATACACAGCTTTATGTATTCTGCAAGAATGCATTTGCAGTATTCATTAAGATTTGCATGTACAAAAGGTGATGGGTTTTAAACTTGGTGTTGGATTTAGCCTCTAAATTTCTTAGATTAGCCTGGAATTCTGATTTTTATTTGATGAAGTTTTTATTTTTATTTATTTATTTATTTTGTCAATCGCTTACAAGATAATAAGTATAAGGATAAACATAGTTGTGAATGCATGAAATGAATACATATAAGAAAAATAAAAGAAACAATAGGACAGGGACAGTAGGCACGTTAGTGCACTTATGCACGCCCCCTACAGACCTCTTAGGAAAGGGGTGAGGTCAATAGTAGACAGTCTAAGGTTAAAGTTTTTGGGGTTTGGGGAAGAAACCACAGAGTTGGGTAGAGTATTCCAGACATTGACCACGCTGTTGCTGAAGTTGTACTTCCTGCAATCAAGTTTGGTGCGGTTAACCTTGAGTTTGTATCTATTGTGTGCTCTTGTATTGTTATGGTTGAAGCTGAAGTATTCATTGACCAGAAGGACATTGCAATGTATGATTTTATATACTATACTTAGATCGGACCGAAGGTGGCGTAGTTCTAGGTTTTCTAGGTCTAGAATTTCAAGTCTGGTGGCATAAAGTATTCTGCAACGAGTAGAGGAGTGTAGAACTCCTCTAACTCTGATGATTTTCCTGTGCCTTTACTCATTATACTGTTTTAATGTTCTTATGTAGTCATACAATTGCAATTTCATCAGAGGCATCAGAAGAAATTGCACCTTCAAACACATGCAAACCAGTGGTGGGATTCAAATTTTTTTACCACCGGTTCTGTGGGTGTGGCTTGGTGGGCTTGGCATGGTTTGGTGGGCGTGACAGGGGAAGGATACTGTAAAATCCTCATTCCCATCCCACTCCAGGGGGAACATTACTGCAAAATCCCATTCCCTTTCCACCCCACTAACCTGCTTTCCAGCACTGTTCTCCTGTGCAGGGCAACAAAAGAAGACCCAGACGATCAGCTGGGACTCGGGAAGCAGAGAACAGATTGGGGCAGGGCCAGTCAGAGGTGGTATTTGCCAGTTCTCCAAACTACTCAAAATTTTCACTACCGGTTCTCCAGAACTGGTCAGAACCTGCTGAATACCACCTCTGATGCAAACTAACCTAATGAAACAAGGCAAATAGATTCTGACATGAAACACTGTGATAGCATTTAGAATGAATATTTTTATGGCTGATATGGAATGAAATTTAGGTAGGCATTTTTAAAGTGCCATATCCTTGGTTTTTGAAGCATGAGTAGAAATTGAAATTTGATGATGATGATGATGATGATGATGATGATGATGATGATGTTGTTGTTGTTCTATTGAAAGGCCTTTTGGGTTAATGAATTATATTGTATTAGTATTTTAATCTCACTTTCATTAAATCATTACATTACTAATGCAATCTGAATGTTTTAAAACTTTTATTTAGAAATTTTATCAGTCGTGCTAAATATTTCAGATGGCTAATTATTACCACGATCTAGTTTTCCTGATTTTTAAAAGACTGTCATTATTTTTTTTTGATATTGTTTCCAGAACAATTTTGTTCTAGTTGATTCTTCCCACTTTTTTTATGGAGATGGTTTCTATCAACAGTGTATCTAATTGATTCTTCTGACTAACCTCCAAAAATGAATTTGAAATAACATTTATTCTAAATAGTTTCTTAACATGAAATATATTGCTTAGTTTAGTCTAAAAGCTTCCTAATTATAACCCTGTGCTGGCAGGTATGAACTGTCGTAGATGCAATTTGGGAAGATAATTTTAGGTGCAACCAAAAATCAACCATTTTAGAAGAATATAACAAACAGACTTTGACTCAATTTCAGCTAATGACTAGAAAATAAGTGGAGACTACCTGGCTTTGATCATCAAAATGCTATAATCATATTTAGTCTCAGCCTCAACTAGTTCATAGAGAGCACAGAACTTTCTTCACTGAATTAAATTATATTCACTTTTCTTTGCGATATTGATACCTTCAGATTTTCCAAATATAAAATCAGCATGGCATTGAAAATCAAATGCTGCTATCGGGGCAGGCTGGTCTTCTTTCATTAACAAAGCTGCAGAACTTTAGCTTTTGAAATCTAAAGCTGCATTGTAAGGAAATTGTCATTTAAAAATTTGTTTTTTCTTCCAACAGCCAACTGTCATATCACAATTCACACTGTTTCTGAAATTCCTCTGGGGTCCAAAAAGATTATTCAAATGGCATGATGAGAAAAGGAGGTCTGATTTGAAAAACAGAACCGAGAATTTCTTTGATGCACAGTATCAAATACGCATGTTGCTTGGATTCCAATTCTATAAAACAATTTAAATAGCAATTTAAACAGTTTTCACATACCACTCACACTGTCAGCAAAAATTTGGTACTTCATACTAGATAATAGCATTTTACTTTAAAGATATGTAATTCAGATAGACATACTCAGAAGTGTTAACTACATCATGTGCTGAAATACACACAGAAAAGTATGAGTAGCTGACAGAAGCACAGATGCAGAACCACATTATACTGCTTCTCAGAACAAAAAAGCCCAATATTTTACTTTCTGCATGCTATTGAGAAGAATAAATATTAAATGTAATTCATCAATGAATAATATAACTGACATTGGCCATATATTATTTAAACATTGTTTGAAGCATCAATAATTTTGCAAATGTCAAATCAATAGCAATAACAATAGCACTTAGACTTATATACTGCCTTATAGCACTCTCTGGGCAGTTTATAATATAAGCATGTTGCCTCCAACAATCTGAGTTCTCAGTTTACTAACATTCTTTGTTGTGCTTTTTTGATGATGTTTTTGATGTTAGGTGTCCATTTTAAATCCTGAGATATTATAGAACCTAGAAACTTGAAGGTATCTACTGTTGATACTATTTGTGAAGTGAGAATGGGTGGAGGGTGATTTAATCATTCCTGTGCTCAAAAAATGGTGGAGGATGGGACTTGCTTTGCCTTCTGATTTTCTTTGCTTTTTTATTTCATAGTCTGACTTACAGTGCTGGCTTTTCCTGGATACTTCCTTCCATGTATTTACTGAGTGAACCCTGTTTAGTTGTTTTTGAGATCAGCCAACTCAGCTATGTGTTACATCATTAGAATTATGCACTAAGCTTTGTGTTCATTCTTCTTCTTCATGCTCCCTTGAGTAAAAAACTAATATTGGGAAAAGACATTACGTTTATACAGAAGGATGAAATTTTTGGGAGCTGGTCTTTTCCCAGGTTATTTTTCCTGCTAATCTGATGGTTTAATCACAGTAGTTTCTTTATCTGTCAAGCTTTATTAATAATGATTGCCATTATAGTGCCAACAGCACTATAAGCATTACAACTAATATTTTCTACAATATAAAATCAATTTTTCCATATTATTAACAAAGCACCTACCTACCTTCTTTTTTTTTCTAATCCCACTTTCTGTTCCAGAGTGCCAGAATATTATTATCTATTTTAATCCTCTCATTTCCCCTTCAGTTTCTTTAGGGAACAAAATCACTATGCAGTCAGATGCTCCGTTGGAATCATATCTTGCTATTCCAACCTTCTGTTTCTTGGATGAATCCAACTGCTACAGGATGACAATGCAGTCATAGATGTCTAAGCAAAATACATCGTTACTTCAGTGGAATTGGTACAGCATTAATCTTACTGTAAGGAGCTCCTTTCTAACAGAAGCAACCCCTTCTCATGAATTCCTTTAAAGCTTTCTTACCAGCAGTCAGAGAAGGAATCTAACATTTCTACAGATCTGATGCTGCAGATATTTTTGAATGTGTATTATTTATTTATTTATTTATTTATTTATTTATTTAGCATATGGCCTCAATAGCGATTATATAATCACTGATGTACAAATTTAGTCTAAATCAGCAAATATAGTCTAAATATATATACATACACACATACATACAAATACACACACATGTATATTTTTATTTTTATTTTTTAATTACATTTATATGCCGCCCTTCTCCGAAGACTCAGGGCGGCTTACAATTTTTTGGGATACAACCCAGTGTGCTCAGCAATAGCCTTCATTCCATTGTATATGCCTGCTTATTACTAAGCGGCATTTTTACAAGGTCAGCTAATTGCCCCCAACAATCTTGGGTCCTCAATTTACCTACCCCGAGAGGATGGAAGGCTGAGTCAACCTTGAATATATATGTGTATATATATGTGTTCGTGTGTGTGTGTATGTGTACATTATATCTATGTATATATGTATGTATACATATGTATAATATATAATTTTATACATAAAATTATGTGAACAATGAAATATTGGGGATAAAATATTAAATTAAGATAAAACCATAATAAGATTGCCATAAAATAGAGCCAAAGAATTGCAATGGGATAGACGTCATAATTTGATATTTAAGGAAGCTAACCATCTAACTGTTTCTGGTGTGGCTACAATGAGATTATCCCAGGTGCCTTGAAATTTCCTGGTGAGACATTCTTGAACTGAATGTATTATAGTTTGTTCTGGTGCATTACAGTCACATTGCGGGCTCTCAGGCATTCCCCATTTAAAGAGTTTTGCTTTAGTTCTGGCATTGCTAAAATTCTATTCTGGTGGCTCCATATTTTTTTGAGGCAACTGCATTCTTGAAAGTGGTTTAATTGGATCTGCATGATCTGTTTGGTTGTGATTATTAAAAGTCATCCATCTTAATTGCTATTCTTCATCTAGATCAAAATATGTACATGTATATCTATATTTAGACCTCAATGTATGACCTGCAGTTGGGACCAGATTTCCAACTGTAAGTTGTTAACAGTCATAGGTCACCCATCAAGATAAGCCCAATTGAAATTCTTTGAAGTGGTCATTAAGAGAATTACCACAGTTGTTAAATGAATCCATGATTGTTAAGCCAGTACCATGGTGATAAATACAAAACTCATTCTTCTGAATGGGTTTTGGTATAAATTGACAAAACATTTCAAAACATGGTCATTTGACCATGGGATGTGGCAACCATTCATAAATTTGAAATGTGCAAATTTGCAGAATTGTAGTTTCTTCTCTTACCAAACCAATTTGCCTTAGCTAGGTTACAAAATATTTCATTATAGTTTACTAATAAAGGTCAGTTAGACAAAACTACTTGTGTGTATTGCCAACACTGTAACTTGTATTAGGTTAGATTAGTTTAATTTTTTTCTTTTATTCTATGAAAAAGGTTAGAGGTCATGTCCTGGAATAAGACTTATTGTCATTTATATCTGAACAAGTCATATGTTTTAAGTATTTGACATAATTAGGATAATGCATTTTACTTCACAGACTGATAACCAGTTTAGGTGCCAGGTATAACTACAAGTACCAAAAATGAATTGAAAGAATCCTGAAAGATTTTGGCCATATCTTCTTCATGATCCCAAGAGATTTGTGCAACAACAAAGATTAATAAAATAATCTGATATATTTTGGCATTTTGCAGATCCCACTCTCTGGGATATTGCAGATTTCATGGTGTATGTGATT
This sequence comes from Naja naja, assembly GCA_009733165.1. Taxonomy (NCBI): domain Eukaryota; kingdom Metazoa; phylum Chordata; class Lepidosauria; order Squamata; family Elapidae; genus Naja; species Naja naja. The sequence continues at coordinate 20,440,465 of CM019152.1, read as the reverse complement.
CTTGTTTTGCCAGTTGCCTTCATCCAACCTATGCCCTAGGATTAGTGGTCTGAACAATGGAAAAATAATTTGGATTACAAACTAGTATTGCTAGAGCAATATTTTTCAGAAACCCAAAGGATAATGAAAATCTTATAAGTTGTCTACAATACAGTATAACATTTAGTATCCTATTCTTTTTCACACCCAACTGGGACTTCTATGAATAGTTTGTGGGAAAAACATAATTGCTGCACTTGAAATTTGTTTTATGGCTTTTTGCCCTACATTTGTCACAGTATTGATTTAATGCAGATAATATAAAGAAAAGCTCTGCTTTATCTGAAATTATATTAAATACCATGAAGAAAAATCACATCATAATCAAGGCTCAATCAATTTCCACAGTGGGAAGTGACAACCTTCTTAAACCTGCTCTCAAGGAAAGCGGGCTTGATAAACTAACACAGCAAGCCCCTTTCATATCACAGCATGCACTTATTCGTATTTATTTAGTATCATACCCTATAGAGGTCAGAGGAATTAAAGGTTCAAAAATATATACACACACAGACACAGAGATACATAAATCCCCAAAGAATTAATTCAGTCTTGCTATTACATAATTTTTGCAAAATAGCATCCTTTAACATCCATAGTTTTAAGATGAGAATGAAACATTTGGAAACCACTGAACTTTAAAAGGAGAGAAACCAGCTGGTCAAGAGTCTATTTGAAGATGCAAAAGTGGTGGTGGTGGTGTGAGTCACTTTGGTAGATCCCAAAAATAATTCAAAGATTCAGAATGCAGAAGAATAGAGAAGATGGAATACTCAAGGGTCATGAAAAGCAGGAGCTTTTAAAACAAGTTCATTTAAAACAAGTTCAGCATCATGTAAATGCCTCATGTAGATGCCTACTGCTCAACAAAAGTCAATTTGATCTTCTTTTTTCCTGCATGCAGAATGTAGCCCTCTGCGTACAAACTTTAAATGACATAAAGATCACACAACTTGTTTAGGATGAGCACCACAATTAGCCTTTGAGTGAATATAAACACATAAGACCATTATAAAAATGCATCTGATTTAAATATCTACTTAATCTGATTTATTCTTGTACATAAATTAATTTTCCCCTTTGGTTACAATTTTGCCTAATATGCTGTAAATAATGTAGTATGCTTAAGGTTGATTTTGAAGTTAGAAATTGTTTGCAAGATACTGCAAGTTATGAACACACACTGTATTCTAGGGCTGTCTTAATTTTTAAAATCCTCATCCGATTTCTTCTGTTCTTCTTAATGTTGCCTATATTCTTCCAAATTCCTTTTCAAAGACTTGGTCATCTTGTTCTTGGGTAAATTTTGTCGCATATCTTTTTTAGTAACATCTTCTGGGAACAGATCGCTCTCAGGAAGACATAACATAGCTGACAAATTGATTCAAAATTCCATTGCAGTTCTCAGTGTAATTCCTCAAAGATATTTCTGAACACCATTAGCAGCTTACTTATCTTGTTATATCTCCAAGTAAAATGCCAGGAAAGAATGCATTTATCCTTTAAGATTAATTTCAAATTCTTAATATTCAAATCCAATATTCCAATATTTTCTGAGCCCTTGCTCCATTTAAAACTTGTCTTGATTTTTGCTGTTTATTTTAGATTATTCAAGATTATAATGATAGATATTCACAGGGTTTACCCTGTGGTATGATGGGGAGCCAATAGATTTTATAAATAAATGAATAAATACATATTTTTTCTTATTTTAAGGATTTAAGGCACTCATCCGGTGTTTGCAATTTTGTTACTGTGGAGAAGTGCCTTGAAACAGTTAACAGGCAATTTAAAAAAAACGATTATGGGTAGAAAGGGAAGTACTGTATAAACAGAGCCCTTTAAAAGGCTGGAACAAATTATGGTAAATTCCTTTATCTGCAGATTCCTCCTCTTCCACTGAGTAACTAAGAAAAGCAGTTTGAGTGATCTCTCATCCTCTCTTTATCTAGATGGCCGAAGAAGCCTCTTGTTGGTTTCCTAGTCATGACTACAAACAGAACTGCTTTTCACAGAACCATCTTCAGTCCACTGTGTTTCTCAAAGTACTTAGCTTTCTTATTGTCTCTTCTGAATGGTGTGTAAATATTGTTTATTTCTATGTGTCTATTAATGGCTGATACATCCAAATGTCAACCTTTCAGAAGTGTGTTTGGATTTAACTTCGTCTAGGATGCTCAATAGAAACTATAGTTGAATCTGTCAGTTGTGAGATTAAGGAGTTTTCATTATCATGACTTTTGTCTGCTAGTTGCATTCATGGATTCACTTTACTAGTCTTCTGCCTCTTTGTCCTATACAGTGGCTGTTATAGTCCTTAAACTGTATATTGCAAATAATTCTTTTTTTTTTCTCTTGGACTACTGGATCTTTTAGTTTACTTTTGGAATGTTTTAGTTGGTTTCTATACTATGGTAGTGCTATATGTTTGTGATAATTTGTTGTTTCTGAGATGTTTTTGATATATCATAGTATAATTCTTTTCATAATGTGCATTGGTCATGCCGTAGTGGGTTGGGTGGTCAGGATTTTTTGGATAACGTTATGTAAGTATATATTATGTTGGAAGATGTTGTTTTCTTTGTTTGGTGTGTTGGGTTGCTGCAGCACATTTGTAGTTTTTTGAAAAATAATCTATACTAATCAAGTGCTTTATTACCAAAGTAACAATCCAAACTCCAACATTATTATTCAGGTAAGTACAAATTTAAAAGTGAACTAAAAAGTATGCAACATCCAAATTTGCAGCAGCCAACACCAAAATAAGCAAAGATTAACATCTAGCAAACACTCAAGCAGAAAGTACCCTAACCAAGGAATTACCAAGAGAGAAAAAAAGCAAATCCCCACCAAAATTAGCATGGCAAACTACTGCATATATACAGGGAACAAACCTCATACACACTTTCACTGATTATATTACCTAGTTGGGTAGTGAAAAGTCTGTAAACAACCAAGCAAGCTCCAAGAACCCGAAAGACTTCATGTTTCTCAAATCTGCCAGTTTTGAATAATTAACAATACTAATTTTAATTAAGTGTCTACCATTTAAAGCAGCTGTTGTACTGCTGTTTATGATTACTGATTAAGAGATTAACCTTCCTCCCAAAAAGGGGTACAATTGAGAAAACATACAAAAGGAACGTTCAATTATCTGTTTCATTAACAGTTCTTTAATGAAATGTACATTTAAAGTAGGGGTACTTGTTTGAACTTTGTGATGAAATCTTAGGGAAAACCATCTAAGAGTTTCTTTGTCAAGGTTCATATTTGACGAGTATCTCACAACCCCTTCCAAAGGAAGATACAAATCTGCAAAAGTTGTGTATGTAAATCAGATGAATATTAAGATGTACTTGCAATAAATGTAAATGGGATGTAAAAAAGCTTATAATCAAATGTTCGGTGGGTTATCTGATCTGGTCCTTACTCTTGATGGACAGCTTGAAAGCTTCTGCTCCATCTTTGAAGGAATAACAGAATACAGAGTTGGAAGGGGCCTTGGAGACAGGAAACCCCATGCCATTTCAGACAAAGAGTTTTCCAATCTCTTCTTAAAATGGTTCTTTCTCTAACTTGGACTTCAATTAGGTTGTTCTTCTGATATCAAAGAAGGTGACTGCCTTCTGAAAATCCCTTTAATAATACAGATGAGAGCAAAAACCAATTCTAGAAGCACATGTGAATTCTTAAATTACGTTTTCTTTTCTTTTTAAGGTCTCTGTGAGCCTTCCTTGAGCGTTCTTGCCAAATTCTAGATGCACCATTTCCTGTAATTTTGAACCAGGAGTTAAAAACAATAACAACTAGGATATATGCTTCCTATTTAAACCTGCTCTGGAGATTCATGAGAAATAAGGTGGTTTTGGTGATTAATACAATCACAGTTTATAATCTTGGTAAGCTCTGATAAAACAAATTCTAGACATAACTAAATATTGCCAGGATATAGAAAAATAGTTTATATTTATTATAATGCTTGGTATTAAAATAGGAAAAGATATATTTTAAACCAGAGAAAAGCCTGCAGTGGTTTCTTGATTTTCTAACCATCAGATTTCAGGAACAGTACGTCTGGGGAAAGTCTAAAAACTATTTTCATTCAGACACATAAAGCATTAATGGCTGTTATAGTACATAAAATGTTTGGTTGGCAATAAAACTGTATGCAGAAGCTTCAAGAATGGCATTGTTTGTACATTTATGAATTAAGAAATAAGTTATTTAGTAAATGTACTATGGCTTATTGGTATTTACAAGACTGTACATAAATGGATAATGAGAGAAGTCTCAATGAAGTTAAGCTCATTTTAGCTCTCAGAGGCTATTATCAGAGTCTGTCAGAAAACCAAGAAGTATTTTTCCACTGAAATTACATGGGACATTTAATTTCTTCCGAATGCAAAAGAAAAGAGATTATTTTAATGGTAAATATTGATGGGCCCAAAATTCCTTGGGGATTTTGAGTTTCAAAAATGTATTATATTTCCAGTTTGAATAAATATGGAATCTTTTAGAGACAGTTTTTTAAAAAAGAGTTGAATTGGATCCAGACTTAATAAACAGGTAATTAATTACTCATGGTTCACTTAAATTCCATTAATCTGAATTAAGTATTATTAGATCAAGATCCAACAATTGCATTCTGTGCAAATTCAGGTTTCTTGATATGTGTTCTCAGGTGTGATATTCACTTCCTGCAATCTGTCTGTCTTGCATAGATATATTAATACAAAAAGAACTTGGAATACTGCACAGTCTATATATCTTTGAGAGAATCAAAATTTAAATATTAATGATTTTCTTGTATGTAAACTCTGCTGGATTTCAACAGGATTATATAACTGCAGGTGGTTCTGGTAAATGCAGTCATAAAATTTGATGACAAATTACAACACCCATTACAACTTCGACTACTTGAAAGTTAGATCCTTTCTAGTGTGGTATTTAATTTTTAATATAATAATAATGTGTACCACATTGGTATAATGTAGTACTGTTAGAGCCAGGGGAACAGTCCAATGTTGTCACGAAAGCTGTTGAAGCAAAATTCAGTAGTTAGCAGAATGGTTCAAAGATTGAATGTGACAGCGGAAAAGCTATTACAATATTATTCAAGAAAACTATTGGGAAAATTGCTAGATTTTATGAACTATGACTTCTTGTTTTACTGCAAATTCCATACCTCCAGCCTACTTCTGCTGATGTTCTTGCCCATGGTACAATGTATATGGTATGTATGATATGTATATGGGTCTAAAACTTGATTAATTTTGCAAAGTGCCTCTAGTGTTTGCTTATATATGGGAAACGAACCTCTATGAAACTTTTAGGCATATGGACTATGGATGACATATGGATGTGTTCTTAAAACCTGTCTAAAATAGGAATGCATTTCTGGTGTTTTGTGAATGTTCTGATGCTTCTACAATATATAATGTTCATAAGGAACTTCTTGCAGACACTCATTATAAGAAGGGCTATCCCACCATCAGACTTCCATCAATGTTCAGCCAGATAGTTTTAAGAAGTTCAGGCCCCTTTACGGAATAAAAATTCTAGACTTAAGAACTGGCTTCTTGGAAACCTAGTATTTTCTTGCTGGGGATGTTCTTAGAACCCGAGTCAAAGTTTTCTGCTGATTAGTTTTGTTAAGTTTGCATGAAGAGTCAGACGCGAGGAGTTCCAGCAAAAGACTTTATTGGTGACTACAGCTCGAATGGACCCGTCCTGGCTTGGCTACGGCTGCTTCTTATAGCCTGCAGCCGTAGCTGCCAGCCAATGGGAGTGCAGGGATTCTTCCCGCACTATTTAAACCAATACCATTTGACATTTTACAAGAACAGTTCAAATAAACCAATAACATTCAAACCTACATACATACATCCCACTAGGTTCAGTCCATACCAAACCCCAACCTATCTAATGTATTCCTTTAAATAGGTGGGGCTCTTAATGTGTCGTTGAGACCTTCGTGGTTCAGAAGCTTTAATGTTCTCACCCAGTGAGAGAAAATGTGTCTGCTGACATTTCCCTGTTGGGACTTCCTGTGAAAGGAGACCCTGTTGAATTGTTAGAATCTGGTCTCTCCTCCCAACCCATCTCCATTCCAATGTCAGCACCCAAGTCAGGTAGTGATGTGCAATCTTCCACTTCTAAGGATGGATCTTGGCTTTGTGACAGGGTTCGGGATGGTTCCTGTCGCAATGGCTCGTACACATGGGGTTGATTCCTGTTTGCTGATTTTCCTCCTGTTCCCCTAGAAGAAACATCAGGTGAGGGACCTAGAGGGAGACAGGGGCGATGTTCTTGAGGGACCCTGGATCTAAGTTGGTCAATGTGCCTGCTCCAGAGAGGCCATCCTCTGTTTGTACCCTGTAAGAACGAGGGCCTGTGATGTGAGTTATTTCAGCAGGAATCCACAAAGGGTCACCTAGAAGGTTCCTAGCATAGACAGAATCTCCCACACTAAAAGAACGAACTTTGGAAGTGGAATCCAGTGGTGCGTTGGGTGCGTAAGTGGGATGGAGGCGGTCAAGGGAAGACCTAAGTTTCCTGCCCATCAACAACTCTGCTGGGGACAAGTTAGTTGATGGGCTAGGAGTGATGTGTTGAACACTAAGAAGCTTTTCAAGCTTCTCAGTGATGTCCCCAGGACCCAGCTGCTGAAGCTTCTCTTTGGTAAAGCGTACCATGCAATTTTCTGAGCTGCTTGATAACAGCCTCAGTAGTAGTGGATGTCATTGGAATTACCTCTAGCCATTTGGAGTATGCATCAACTATCACTAGAAAAGTGTGCCCTCTTGTAGGGCCTGCAAAATCAATGTGGATTCTAGACCATGGGCCCCTAGGACATTCCCATTCCTGTGTGGGGTGAGGTGGGGCAGGTCTGACTACCTGGCAATTGGGACAAGAGGCTACCCAGTTTTCAACCATTTTGTCAATACCTGGCCACCATACATAACTCCTGGCCAAACCTTTCATCCTTACAATCCCAGGATGACCCTCATGTAACATTTCCAAAACCTCCCTTTGCAGTTTTGCAGGAATAACCACCCTGTTACCCCACAATATACATCCTCTTAATACAGATAATTCAGTTTGCCTGGACTTAAAAGGTTGGGCAAGGTGAGGTAGATCTTGAAGAGGCCAACCTTTCTTAATCCAGCCCATAACAGCATCTTTGGCAGTTTCTTTGGCAATCTCAGCAGCATGGACTGGAAGCAGCAAGGTCTCCAGGAAAAGGTGTGAGTTTCAAGTTCAAAGTCCTCCTTGTGCAAGGTAGTGGGCAACGACTCAGTGCATCAGCATGTCCAATGTCCTTGCCAGGCCTGTGAATCAGTTTGTAGGAATAGGCTGCAAGAAATTCAGTCCACCTCAGCATTCTTGGTGACAGGATATTAGGTGTAGGTTTGTCTCCTGCCACAATGCCTAGTAAAGGTTTGTGATCTGTAACAATGGTGAATGACCTGCCATACAGATATTCATGAAATTTCTTAACAGCTGCAACAACTGCTAAAGCCTCCTTGTCCAATTGGCTATAATTCCTCTCTGCTTTGGACAGCTTGAGAGTAAAATGCAATTGGGGCTTCCCGTCCATTGGGAAGCCTGTGACTCAAAACCCCCACTCCAAAGGGGATGCACCACAAGTCAGAACAACAGGTAAATTCTCAGAGAATTGTATCAACACAGCATCAGAAGTGATTAGTCTCTTAATACTGTTAAATGCTGACTGTTCCTTCCCCCAGATCCAAACAGCATTTTTATCAAGTAGGCGATGTAAGGGCTCAGCAATAGATGCTTTGTGAGGTAGAAACATGTGATAAAGTTAATAAGGCCAAGGAAGGCCTGCAAATCTGCCTTGCATCGAGGTTTAGGGGCTTCATTGATTGCTTTAACCTTGGCATCAGTAGGATGGATGCCATGCTTGTCAATCATATACCCCAGGAACTCAACTCTGTCTGTTTTGAGTGTACATTTGTCTTCCTTGACTTTTAAACCCGCTTTTCTGAATCTGGTAAGGACTTCTCTGAGTCTTTCTTGAAGCTGAGTGTCATTTTCAGCAGAGATTAATACATCATCAAAATAAGGTACTACCCTGGCAGTCCTTGCAACATTCTTTCCATAAGGCTCTGAAAAATGCCAGGTGCCACGCACTCCAAATTGTAGTCTTTTACATTTGAAGGCACCTCTATGGGTCACAATTGTTTGTGCCTCTGCAGTGGCATCATCAACTGTTAATTGTTGATATGCCTGAGCCAAATCCAGTTTAGCAAATACTGTACCCCTGCCAAGGGAATGGAGCAGATGATGCACAACTGGTACAGGATATGTGCTCTGTTGCAGCGCATGGTTAAGTGTCCCCTTGTAGTCACCACAGATTCTCACTGACCCATCAGCCTTGACTGGTGTGACTATGGGTGTTTCCCATCTGGAGTGGTCAGTAGGCTCTAAAACCCCTTGAGCAATGAGTTTATCTAACTGTGCATCAATTTTTTCCTTTAAAGCAAATGGGACCCTCCTGGGCTTTAAACGAATTGGGGGCACCTTGGTGTCTAGGCTGAAAGCAATAGGGGTCCCCATATACTTGCCCAGTCCTTCGCTGAAGACCTCTGGAAACTCAGACTTCAAGGACTCTTCCCAGTCAGAGCTGCTCACGTGATGGATGCCAGTCACCTCGATGCCAAGTGGCTTGAACCACTCAAGTCCCAGCAAACTTGGCGATCCTTGTCCCGATGTCAGGGGCAAGCGTTTGGTGTGGCCTTTAAACTGCACGTTGAAATCTCTGCTCCAACTACTGGAATCTTGTTCCCTTGGTAGTCTTTGAGAGTCAGTGCTTGCTTCTGGAAATGCTTTTCTGAATTTTGGGAAAGAGTCTGTGGATAGTGTCCCATGACACCATAGATAAATAAGAGCCTGAGTCCACTTCCATTTGGCAAGGTCTTCCTTCAATAAACACCTTCACATGAACTTTTCTGCTTTTTAAGGGTGAAGAATGACCAATAGTGATTGTTTGGTGTGTTTCCTCTTGCCATTTGCTTCTAAATTTAGCCCCATTTTTCAATGAAATTGTTGGGCTTAAAGTCTCTATCAGGGAATTTCTTCCTAGCTGGTGGAGTTCTGGATGATTTGCAGACTCTGGCTATGTGACCCGTTTCTCAAGCGTAGGCAAATGGAGTCAAAGAACTTGCAATCAGTGCGGGGCCCCCACAGCCTCTGCAATAGAACCCTTGCCTGTTCTTCCCAGAGTCTTTTCTTTTCTTTTCCATTCTGAGTTTAAAAATCCCTCTTCTGCCTCACTGCCATCAGAATCAGAGTCTATTTGTTCAATGAGTAGATGTGGATTTATCCCCATCAGAATGGCTTGAGGCCTGGCTTGAGGCCTTGTTAATCTTTTCATGGCGCTGCTGAGGACTTGGTGGCTTCCGCTGAAACAGCTTCTTCAATGGCCTCTTTAAACGTGATCTTAGGTTTCATTAATAGTTTGCTTTGTAGAACCTTATCCTTAAGGCCTAAAACAAACCGATCGCATGGCCTCTTCTAAGTTGGTAAAGTCACAAGCACCCCCAATGTCCCTTAAACTTGCCAAGTCATTAACATTCTCGCTATCCCCTTGATCCCGGCGGTAAAATTGTGTCTCTTAATGAGGCCGATACTTGTGTAATGGGCTCTCAAAGTTTTTCTAAATCGGGCCATTCCATTACCTTCAGCTCTGCTGCTCCAGCGTCTTCCATTTTGAAGACTGCGGACCGCAGTGCGTGAGAAAGACCGCCCTCTTCCGTCTCTGGGGATGCGGCGAGATCCCCCTCCAGGAACATGTGAAAGCGATCCGCATACGATTCCCAGTCTTCCGTCGCGGATCGAGCGGTGCTGGGGGTGTTCAGCGCAGCCATCTCGCTCAGTTGCTTGTTCCGTCGTCTTCTCTTCAGAAATCCCACCTTCGCCAGTGTTAAGCTTTCATGAAGAGTCAGGCGAGGAGTTCCAGCAAAAGACTTTATTGGTGACTACAGCTCGAATGGACCTGTCCTGGCTTGGCTACGGCTGCTTCTTATAGCCTGCAGCCGTAGCTGCCAACCAAGTGCAGGGATTCTTCCCGCACTATTTAAACCAATACCATTTGACATTTTACAAGAACAGTTCAAATAAACCAATAACATTCAAACCTACATACATAACAAGTTTCTACTGAATATATTCAATCAGTTTTATGACTTCTCTCTGACTGCATAATTTCTTTCTCTAAATAAATGCCTTACACTTGCATTTAGAAATAATTCCTAAAAAGCAAGCTTTACAATTTAGTCTCTTTCAGTACAAAACAATCCACACTAGAAAGTAAGTGTTTCCTCAGTTTCAGGATTATAAATAAAATTAAAGAAACTGGAGATAGATTCAGAAACAATTAGTAACATTCTGAATATTAAACAGCAGATCTTATGCCTCAAGAGTAAAGTAATGCATACTGAGCCAATATTAAAGGAACTAGAAGACAAAGTTGGATGTTCATGATAAAAGCCATTTGACAATACAATTAGTAATCTTGGAGTGAAAGATCTTTTGAAAACTTTTGGCTCTGGGTCCTGTATATTCTACTATCATGTCACACCAAGCTTAACTTTACAATCCAAAGAAAATGGTAGCTTTTCTAAAAATGCTGCAGAATCTTTTGGTTTCAATGGTTGAAGAATACAGTTCCTTCCTGGTAACTCCTGTTAGGTACCCTGTATCATCTCGCAACTCTTCCATTTGGATTTTGAAAACAAATATGGATGGGCCAGATTGTTCTTGATGCCATTCTTAAATTTTCCAAGAGATGACTTGCAAATATATATGGGATTTTAGTTAATATAGAAAAAGTCTAGTGCTATAGATATTTTCTTAGCCTCAGTAAACATCTTCTGATTTTTGTGAGATTTTTCTTATCTCTGTTTCTATTTTTTATTTTGCTTTAGAAATTGTAGAGGCAACAGGATGCTTTTGTTTAGCCTTATTCATCTTAATTAGGCCAAAGTCCTCTCAACCTTTGAATAAGAAATGGTATATTAAAAGGATAGCAGCAAAGGGCCTTTTAGCTCTATGAATTGACCTTTGGAGGGATTCTCAGTACATTCTCACTCTTGGTGGAAAGGGCAGAGCTTTTTCTTGGTGAAATCTATTTGTCCTCTGACTCTAAATTCAAGTGTCGCCCTTTAGTAAAGAGAGGGGAATACTACCTTCATGAGCAGTGAACTCTGATTATAAGCAGTTATTAGAGATTTTGGGCTGATAGACTCTTTTTAAAAATTTGCTGATGGTAAGAGCAATTACTGGAAACAATTACTGGGAAGTGATGGCTTCCCTTTGTTTACTGAAATCAGACAGCAAACAGCTATGTTTCTGGATGGGTCTAATTTAGAATGCCACACTAAGCAGGTGGTTGGGTATGACAGCCTACATATGTCTTTTGAATTCTTTGATTCTAAAAACTTTTCTCTCTGTTGTGATGTGATGTTGTTTTTTCCCAATCTTAATTTAGTGGAATGAAATTTCCTGTCCCAGTTCTCAACATTGTATTCTGTCGTAAATACCTCTGATTTGGGTTACTTGATTTGCCTCCAAAGTAAATGATTTTATGCAACTTGAGGTTGTCTTTGGATTGTATTACAGTAAGGACAAAAAAGATTATTATATTGCCAGCAGAGTTCTGATCAATACTATAATGACACATCAAGGCAGGTTTGTATAATTAAGCATACATTGGGAAAGATCCATAATCTGAATGAATTGTGTAATTGAACAGTTTTGTTATCAAACCTAGTGGAAAGCTACAAATAAGAATGATTTTGAAGGAAAGTAATTAATGGAGAGTAAAGCTATTGATAGATTAGTTGCATGTTAGCATAAGCATCTAAGGCAGTATATTAGTATTTACAGTTAATGAATGAGAAAACTCTATCTTTTTATATAATTTTATATAATATGTGCATGCTTCTGTTCACTTAATATTTACACAACACTTCCTGTTCTGAGAAAATAGAGATCTTATAGCTGATTCAGATGATTTAGGAATCTGAGAGAATTCCATCCAGATAGCTTGAAATATGTAGTTCTAAGTTTGCTGTACCTTAAACTTAAAAGTAGACCCTAAGCAAGAACCGAATTAGGGATTACATTGCACTTGAGTCATGGATATCTGGAAATCCTTGCCCAAGCTAAAACATGTCACAGTATTCTTCTTCTTTTTAAAATAAAAATGTATTTAACCAAAATACAACCAGTGTGGCATAAAAACAGTCTAGAATAGTAGATGATGTGTAGAAGTTTATAGCAGTCTGTAAACCTTTGTCCTGAAACCTTACTATAAATAATAACAATAATAAGGGAAGGCATATTTTATTAAATATCAATAAAAGGGAAGTTTGTTTTATCATGGTACTTTACTGATAATTTGATGGATGGATTTGTGACATTAAAATATAAAAGATTAAGAATCATTGTCTGTAAGAGACAGTTTTTTTGAGAACTACTATTAGTATAATGTATAAATGTACCACTGCTGAGCAAGAAATTAAACAGCTCAAATCCTGAATATGAACAATTCTGTGGAAGCTTGGACCTGTTACCAATATGGTACTGATTATGGAAATGTTCTAACAGCAATTTAGTATAAATATATATAGAGAGAAATGCATTAATTCTTCTTAATACCTTGATAGATTCAACATCTTAAGCCTTAATAACTTAAATTTGTTTTATATTACTGACACATAATTGTTTTGCAATTAATGACATAAGTTGTTTCATTTAAAACACTGAATAGTTACTAGTTCTAAAGGTGAATACTTACTAGCTTTTACTGAAGGAGACACAACATAGATTATAACCTTGTTAATTATTTCACTTGAGTTTGATTCAGAAATGGATTCAAAGGCAGGAATTGTAGCTCTCTGCAGAACTGGTCCTAGCTGAAGAAAAATGATTATGTGAAAATCAACCTTATTTTTATATAATTGAAAAGTAAGTTAGAAAAATAGTGGCTGGCTTAAAGCTCAGTACTACTGCAACATTATCTGCTCCAGTGTCAAATTTAGTGGTGTATTGTTCCTGCAAAATATAAACAGGCAGTGGAGAAAAATACATTATTTACAGGAAAATCCTAAGAAAGAGATTGCTATAGTGAACAATGTAGTGAACTTTAGGAAGCATGTGTGTTTTGGCTAAATTAGAAAACTTCTGTTGTCAGTGTTCCAGGAAAACAAACTCCAAAACCAAAACTCAGAGACAGGCATTTTCTCAAAGTTCCAGAGTGGGAAAACCCGAATCTGAGAGTTCCGGGTTTTCCATCAATAATTAAAAATCACAAAATCCATTCCCTGCACCCATCACTCCATCACATGGCCTAATCATCATCTGTTTCAACTTGAGACATCCCATAAACCACTCCTCATCCAGGTGCAGGAATAACATGACCTTGACTGTAAAGAAGAATGCTATTATGTCTAACTACAATCACTCTACAACCCCTACTCCCAATTTCCCAGACACAGGAAGGTGGCAGCGTGGAAACTTCTAGTGCTAATATGGCTTCCAAAGCTGACACCTGTCAGAACTGCTTGTAAACTACTGAACAATGACTGCATTTGCAGAATCACATGCTGAATTAAATAATGTTCTTACTTTAGGCTAAAGCTAAAATTTGATGGAATGCAAGTTAATAGAATGCAAAGTATGAACTCCTGATGTAAATACCCAAGGAATCTGTTTTTATTTGGGCCAGTTCTGGAGAATCAACACTTGCTAGTATAAAATTAAGTGTATATGAAATATTATCACAGTAACATTGGCAATTGATAGAAAGGAACTTTATGTAAAGGGAAACAATCTGTATGTTGTACACAATGTACAGCTGTGTTCATTGGTGAGAGAAAACAACCACTTCAAGCACATGGAGATTGTTAAGTTTGCATGAAGAGTCAGACGCGAGGAGTTCCAGCAAAGACTTTATTAGTGACTACAGCTCGAATGGACCCGTCCTGGCTTGGCTACGGCTGCTTCTTATAGCCTGCAGCCGTAGCTGCCAGCCAATGGGAGTGCAGGGTTTCTTCCCGCACTATTTAAACCAATACCATTTGACATTTTACAAGAACAGTTCAAATAAACCAATAACATTCAAACCTACATACATAACACCCCTCCCCACTAGGTTCAGTCCATACCAAACCCCAACCTATCTAATGTATTCCTTTAAATAGGTGGGGCTCTTACATGTACGTTGAGACCTTCGTGGTTCAGAAGCTTTAACGTTCTCACCCAGTGAGAGGGAAAATGTGTCTGCTGACATTTCCCTGTTGGGACTTCCTGTGAAAGGAGACCCTGTTAGACTGTTAGAATGTGGTCTCTCCTCCCAACCCATCTCCATTCCAATGTCAGCACCCAAGTCAGGTAGTGATGTGCAATCTTCCACTTCTAAGGATGGATCTTGGCTTTGTGACAGGGTTCGGGATGGTTCCTGTCGCAATGGCTCGTTACACATGGGGTTGATTCCTGTTTGCTGATTTTCCTCCTGTTCCCCTCCTTCCCCTCTAGGTGGAACATCAGGTGAGGGACCTAGAGAGGGACAGGGTTGATGTTCCTGAGGGAACCTGGATCTAAGTTGGTCAATGTGCCTGCTCCAGAGGAGTCCATCCTCTGTTTGTACCCTGTAAGAACGAGGGCCTGTGATGTGAGTTATTTCAGCAGGAATCCACAAAGGGTCACCTAGAAGGTTCCTAGCATAGACAGAATCTCCCACACTAAAAGAACGAACTTTGGAAGTGGAATCCAGTGGTGCGTTGGGTGCGTAAGTGGGATGAAGGCGGTCAAGGGAAGACCTAAGTTTCCTGCCCATCAACAACTCTGCTGGGGACAAGTTAGTTGATGGGCTAGGAGTGATGTGTTGAACATAAGAAGCTTTTCAAGCTTCTCAGTGATGTCCCCAGGACCCAGCTGCTGAAGCTTCTCTTTGGTAAAGCGTACCATGCGTTCAGCCCGGCCGTTGGCGAAGGGTGCCCAGGGGCAGTGAGGGCATGTCTGATGCCCTGTTGAGCTAGAAAGGATTCAAAATGTTAGATGTGAATTGAGGGCCATTGTCAGAGACAAGGACATCTGGTAACCCATGGGTTACAAACAATTTTCTGAGCTGCTTGATAACAGCCTCAGTAGTAGTGGATGTCATTGGAATTACCTCTAGCCATTTGGAGTATGCATCTACTATCACTAGAAAAGTGTGCCCTCTTGTAGGGCCTGCAAAATCAATGTGGATTCTAGACCATGGGCCCCTAGGACATTCCCATTCCTGTGTGGGGGTGAGGTGGGGCAGGTCTGACTACCTGGCAATTGGGACAAGAGGCTACCCAGTTTTCAACCATTTTGTCAATACCTGGCCACCATACATAACTCCTGGCCAAACCTTTCATCCTTACAATCCCAGGATGACCCTCATGTAACATTTCCAAAACCTCCCTTTGCAGTTTTGCAGGAATAACCACCCTGTTACCCCACAAAATACATCCTCTTAATACAGATAATTCAGTTTGCCTGGACTTAAAAGGTTGGGCAAGGTGAGGTAGATCTTGAAGAGGCCAACCTTTCTTAATCCAGCCCATAACAGGTGCCAACACAGCATCTTTGGCAGTTTCTTTGGCAATCTCAGCAGCATGGACTGGAAGCTTAGCAACGGTCTCCAGGAAAAAGGTGTGAGTTTCAAGTTCAAAGTCCTCCTTGTGGCAAGGTAGTGGGCAACGACTCAGTGCATCAGCATGTCCAATGTCCTTGCCAGGCCTGTGAATCAGTTTGTAGGAATAGGCTGCAAGAAATTCAGTCCACCTCAGCATTCTTGGTGACAGGATATTAGGTGTAGGTTTGTCTCCTGCCACAATGCCTAGTAAAGGTTTGTGATCTGTAACAATGGTGAATGACCTGCCATACAGATATTCATGAAATTTCTTAACAGCTGCAACAACTGCTAAAGCCTCCTTGTCCAATTGGCTATAATTCCTCTCTGCTTTGGACAGCGTGCAAGAGTAAAATGCAATTGGGGCTTCCCGTCCATTGGGAAGCCTGTGACTCAAACCCCCCCCCACTCCAAAAGGGGATGCATCACAAGTCAGAACAACAGGTAAATTCTCAGAGAATTGTATCAACACAGCATCAGACGTGATTAGTCTCTTAATACTGTTAAATGCTGACTGTTCCTTACGCCCCCAGATCCAAACAGCATTCTTATCAAGTAGGCGATGTAAGGGCTCAGCAATAGATGCTTTGTGAGGTAGAAACATGTGGTAAAGTTAATAAGGCCAAGGAAGGCCTGCAAATCTGCCTTGCATCGAGGTTTAGGGGCTTCATTGATTGCTTTAACTTTGGCATCAGTAGGATGGATGCCATGCTTGTCAATCATATACCCCAGGAACTCAACTCTGTCTGTTTTGAGTGTACATTTGTCTTCCTTGACTTTTAAACCCGATTTTCTGAATCTGGTAAGGAGTTCTCTGAGTCTTTCTTGAAGCTGAGTGTCATTTTCAGCAGAGATTAATACATCATCAAAATAAGGTACTACCCCTGGCAGTCCTTGCAACATTCTTTCCATAAGGCTCTGAAAAATGCCAGGTGCCACGCTTACTCCAAATTGTAGTCTTTTACATTTGAAGGCACCTCTATGGGTCACAATTGTTTGTGCCTCTGCAGTGGCATCATCAACTGTTAATTGTTGATATGCCTGAGCCAAATCCAGTTTAGTAAATACTGTACCCCTGCCAAGGGAATGGAGCAGATGATGCACAACTGGTACAGGATATGCGCTCTGTTGCAGCGCATGGTTAAGTGTCCCCTTGTAGTCACCACAGATTCTCACTGACCCATCAGCCTTGACTGGTGTGACTATGGATGTTTCCCATCTGGAGTGGTCAGTAGGCTCTAAAACCCCTTGAGCAATGAGTTTATCTAATTGTGCATCAATTTTTCCTTTAAAGCAAATGGGACCCTCCTGGGCTTTAAACGAATTGGGGGCACCTTGGGGTCTAGGCTGAAAGCAATAGGGGTCCCCATATACTTGCCCAGTCCTTCGCTGAAGACCTCTGGAAACTCAGACTTCAAGGACTCTTCCCAGTCAGAACTGCTCACGTGATGGATGCCAGTCACCTCGATGCCAAGTGGTTGAACCACTCAAGTCCCAGCAAACTTGGGCGATCCTTGTCCACGATGGTCAGGGGCAAACGTTTGGTGTGGCCTTTAAACTGCACGTTGAAATCTCTCGCTCCAACTACTGAAATCTTGTTCCCTTGGTAGTCTTTGAGAGTCAGTGCTTGCTTCTGGAAATGCTTTTTCTGAATTTTGGGAAAAAGTCTGTGGATAGTGTCCCATGACACCATAGATAAATAGGAGCCTGAGTCCACTTCCATTTGGCAAGGCCTTCCTTCAATAAACACCTTCACATGTACTTTTCTGCTTTTTAAGGGTGAAGAATGACCAATAGTGATTGTTTGGTGGTTTCATTCTTGCCATTTGCTTCTAAATTTCGCCCCATTTTTCAAGGAAATTGTTGGGCTTAAAGTCTCTATCAGGGAATTTCTTCCTAGCTGGTGGAGTTCTGGATGATTTGCAGACTCTGGCTATGTGACCCCGTTTCTCACAACGTAGGCAAATGGAGTCAAAGAACTTGCAATCAGTGCGGGGTGGCCCCCCACAGCCTCTGCAATAGAACCCTTGCCTGTTCTTCCCAGAGTCTTTTCTTTTCTTCTCCATTCTGAGTTTAAAAATCCCTTCCTCTGCCTCACTGCCATCAGAATCAGAGTCTATTTGTTCGCAATGAGTAGATGTGGATTTATCCCCATCAGAATGGCTTGAGGCCTGGCTTGAGGCTTTGTTAATCTTTTTCATGGCCGCTGCTGAGGACTTGGTGGCTTCCGCTGAAACAGCTTCTTCAATGGACTCTTTAAACGTGATCTTAGGTTTCATTAATAGTTTGCTTTGTAAGACCTTATCTTTAAGGCCTAAAACAAACCGATCACACATGGCCTCTTCTAAGTTGGTAAAGTCACAAGCACCCCCAATGTCCCTTAAACTTGCCACGAAGTCATTAACATTCTCACTATCCCCTTGATCCCGATGATAAAATTCATGTCTCTTAATGAGGCACGATACTTGTGGGGCGTAATGGGCTCTCAAAAGTTTTTCTAAATCGGGCCATTCCATTACCTTCAGCTCTGCTGCTCCCACCAACGCCTTCACCATTTTGAAGACTGCCGGACCGCAGTGCGTGAGAAAGACCGCCCTCTTCCGTCTCTCGGGGATGCCGGCAAGATCGTTCCCCTCCAGGAACATGTGGAAACGATCCGCATACGATTCCCAGTCTTCCGTCGCCGGATCGAACGGTGCTGGAGGGGTGTTCAGCGCAGTCATCTCGCTCAGTTGCTTGTTCGTCGCGTCTTCTTCTCTTCAGGGAAATCCCATCCTCGTCGCCAGTGTTAAGTTTGCATGAAGAGTCAGACGCGAGGAGTTCCAGCAAAGACTTTATTAGTGACTACAGCTCGAATGGACCCGTCCTGGCTTGGCTACGGCTGCTTCTTATAGCCTGCAGCCGTAGCTGCCAGCCAATGGGAGTGCAGGGTTTCTTCCCGCACTATTTAAACCAATACCATTTGACATTTTACAAGAACAGTTCAAATAAACCAATAACATTCAAACCTACATACATAACAGAGATCAAACCCATCAGGACAAGATTCAGGGGTCTATTTGCATTTGAAAGACAAAGGTCACTCTTTTGAAGACAGCAACATCCACATTTTGGGTAGAAAGGATCCTTGGTTTTATAAAAGAGGAAAAAGAGGCCATTTGTATTAACACTGAGCAGCCCTCTTTCAACAGAGGGGGATGAATAAGATACCACCTACCTCCAGCCTACAAGGCAGCCCTTGCAGCAATTCCAAGAAGATTCCACAACCAATTGCACTCTGATTCAGGTGACCCTGAGGGCAAAGATAAACCCCAAGCCAAGTGGCCAAGAGTGCTAATCACCACATGACTGCAAAGAAATACAATCCTTTCATTCCCCACCACATCATCCAGTCAGAACCAATCTTTCCACTAAGCCAGCATCCAACTGAGGAAGCTTCTTGGATAAGAAGTGAAATATTTTGTTCTTCTTCCTCAAGGAAAAAAGAGGCCAGTCCCCTTTTGAAAAAAAAATCACCTTTGAGACAACTTTGACCTGGATGACTGAGAATCTCCACTAATATCAAACAAATATTTGCCTGTGTTTTTTAGGATCAGGGAAAAAATCATTCTATGAGCAGTAAAGCTTTGGATGACTTTGTTCCTAGACTATTGCCTCATGGTGAATTGGGTACTGTATCCCATGTGCAAGATATCACTTGCAGCAAACACATACATCAAAATGAGAAGCGTGTTTCTATAAAATAAAAGCAATTAACCTTTATATCTCATTTATACTTAGAAGCCTCATGCATACCAAAGTAACAAAGTCTGAATACCTGCAAAGCACAATGGAAAAATAAAATTGGTTCCAACGTATTTCTAGTAACTATACAAAAAACCTAAAATGAATGATTTCTGATACATTCTCAATCAAAAATATATTTAAAGCAAATATAACCTTTTTATTTTGTGTAATATTTAAATATATATTGCAGGAATTTTATGCTTTAAGTTAAATAACATGGCAGGCAACATATTAAATATTTTACAAGAATAATAAATCTCTATATAAAAGCGAAATACCACTTACACTTCATCACAAAATCTCCAGAACCGTAAAGCCTACAAACTTGAAATTTGGCATGTATGTTCTTGTCTTCTAGGTGCTCACTAAGAAAGGATTTTTTGAAATGATCATCACAGCATTAGTATTTTGTATATTATTTTTAACACACTGTGATGCTAAGGAGTTCTACTCCCCCTCCCCACCTGAAAAGAAATCTATTCCAAATGCAAAACACAAGCAGAGGAGAAGAGTTTCAATTTCAGTTTTAGTTTTACAGCACCAAGCAGCTTTAGTACAGAACAGTTTAGCTAAGCTATGCCCAGGCTCCTTGCTGTCTCCTTCTTGCTCACATAACAAATACTGTTTCAGTTTCCAAACAGCCCTCAACTCTCTCACACATTGACAGGATGCTAGCCAGATGAATACCAATGGATGCTGGTAGGCAGAGGCAGAATTTTTTCCCCTTATTTTCTTCCCAAAAAACTAAGCCTGACCACATATTTTCGTAGTGAAGCATGGATATCGAGCTAGTACTGTATACTATTTAGGATTTCACTAGAAAGTAGAAGTTTCTGACTGGATATCACTGGCTCAGATTTATTTATTTTTTAAATTTATATAGTCAACCATCTCAAATACATAATACTAGGTTGCAATTAAAACGATGTCAACACGCTTACCCTTCCACATACAGGCAGGTAACCCAAATAAAAACAAAATAAAAAAATATACCATAACATACAGAAATACTCAGGGAAGGTAAACAGTCAAGCAATCCATGGTGTGATAAGTGCACAGAAAAATGTCAATGTTACATGAAATAATGTGTAGTTAAAGATATATTACCCAGTATCAACTGTGAAACTTTATGGGTACTTGACACCTGATTCTTAGACTATGAGGTACAGATGTTTGGAACAAGGTTGTTTTTAAGGTATCATGAACACCTTTTTTTGAATTGAGGGCTGCACTTGGTCTTTGAATAAGATACCCTGTTCAAATATTCCTCAGCTCAGAAAAACAGGGTTCTAGAAAACTACTGACCAATACTCTGTGAAGTGTATTGAAAGACTATAAAGAGATTGATTTGTAAGCATCATGTAAGCAAAGTATGAATTTGTAAATACGAATTTGTAAAGAATAAACTTTGCCAGCCCATTTTCAAATAAATAGTATCTTAAGCGGTTGTGGGAATCCTGAAGATCCTAGTTTAGCTTATTTCAGGAAAATATTTGATGATTTACCCATATGACATTGCGACTGACAAGCTAGTTGAAGGTGGGTTGAATAAAATGACAATTAAGTGGATAAATATTGACCTGAAAATCATACTCAATGTGTTGAGTACAGTGTGGATACCAAACTGATCAGTCTGAGGTTTTGTACTCTTGAATATTTGTATTCATCGCTTAGATGAAGAAATTGAAAAGATGCTTATCAAACTTACAGATGACAAAAGATTGAATGGGACATGATTAAATTAAAAATAATTTTCACATGTTAGTAAAATGAACAGAAAACTACAGATAGAATTAAATTTAATTCAGACAAAGGTTAGTTGCTCTTCTAAAATCTGAAATCATATGCAAAGGCATGGTATAAAGAGCTATAGCTTGGTGAAAAATCTTGGAATAGTAGCTGATTGCAAAGATCTTGGAATAGTAGTTAGCTGCAACTGAGTGTGATTGGCTGCAGTATATATAAAATAAAACAAATGCAATTTAGGTTGTGTTATCAGAACTATAACATCCAAATCACACCAAATATTTACATTTTAAATTGGAGAGTAGCTACTAACTATGAACACTTCCTGGTAGTCATATTAATTAGTACTTTTCTTCTGTCCTAGATTCAGAATTAAGTTGGTACAAAAAAAATATCACAACCTTTAATATACTCAAAAATAATGCCATCAGTGTTACTGTCATACTGTCTAATGTGCATGCATTGCAGTTATTGAACAAATACACCACCCAAATCTTTATTTTTCCACCCAGCACCATCTATTTCTGGGAAAACCAAGCACTAGCAACTCCAAGTACTCTGTGCCATTCCTTCATCCATCTTGTGCTCTAATTCTCAGCTAGAATTTTCAGCTTTATTTTTTTAACAACTTATTTTCAATATTTCTCTCCTACTCCTGGAACACTATGAGGTGGATATTTCCATGGCAATGGACAGAGAAGAAAACAAACCAATGGATCATTGAACAAATCAACAGAATTCTTACTCGAGGCACAAATGATCAGGGTCATAATAACTTCATATACAGTGCATTATGCAAAAACTTAGTACTCTTGAGAAGACTCCAACGTTGGGGAAGATCAAAGTTAAAAAAAAACCAGCAGCAAGGTGGATGGAATGAATTATGGTTGAGATATGGGTACTAATGGGAGTCCTGAACTGGTGTGGGATAGACTGTAACAAAGAAAATTTATATAGGCAGTAGGAATAGAAAATAACTTGATGGCAATAATCAATCACTCATATGGCAAAAAATACCCTATATGTTACAAAGATGTTGAAGGTCTGCTACATCTTCTTTTCCCTACTTTGGAGCTGAACTGAGCAGTCTTTTTCAGCGGTTGCTGGTGGGTTTCATCCTGCTTTCAACTATTTATTTTTTAATGAATGTATAAAGTACCCAACTCCCAAATGGCTGTCTGGCTTATAATCGAAACCAATATAAAAACCAACAAAAATTCAACTGACCGGAAGAGCAAAATATGAAAAGCAAACAAAAAGAGAAAATAAGGCAAAGCAAAAATAGGTGCAACAATTACCCTGTTCCTAGGCCTGTAGGAAAAACCAGGCCTTCAATAATTTGCTGAATAACAGGAGAAGATCTTTCCATAGTAGCCCAGTTCTTTCACTAATTTGGTAGTCTTGTAATAGATTCCCATCTATGGGCTGATGCTGAACCTCCTGGCATTCTCATCCATCTGGCTACTTCTGAGAGCAGTCTTTTCAGTACTGCAGCTGAAATCCCTTTCCGCCATTTCCTTCACAATCAGCAGAATAAAAGTACATATACAGAGCGCATATATAAACTAAAACTCAATATACCAATAGTATGCTATATTTCCCCTCTCAAACCTTTTTATGGTGGTATAGTTTCTACTCAAAAGTTATCTCTTTTTAAATTTTTGAATTTGAAGTAGTCCACATTGTTGTGTTTGGTTGGTTTCTTAAAGTCTGAGTGCTGAGTATGTGGAAAACATTTAAAAATACAATCTCTGCTGAGGCTAGTTAGATATGATTTGAAATATATGTACATTTTGTGTTGATAGTATACTGTATTTTGGTGCATTTTTTAAAATTTCAACCATTTTCTGTTTGAGGTATCCACTACAATTATTCTTTTATACTTTTTACAATTATTCTTTTTACACAATATGAATTCGATGTAAAGATATGAAGTGGTATACATATGATTAACTTTTTACATTCCTCTCAATTAATATCCTCCTAGGAGTAGCAACACAGAAAGCGCTTATACACAGTTCCTAATAACAATACTTTTAAAATATTTTAATATAATCAATTTAAGTTGGGTTTTTTCCCTATAAAGGCCTGCCATCCAATTTATTTTGTGGCTCTGAGGTGAAAAACAAGGAACAAATTTGTTTTCAGATGTGTTCTGAACTTCTACTGATTTTTGTAGTCCTAACATTTAAAAGACTTTGGTTTTTGTTCCATTAAAATTCTGAAGGCATTTCCAGAAATGCAATTTTGTTCTAGGCTCATAACAAAACATTTTCCATTTCATGCACATTTCTATTCCAAAAACTTAATGATTTTTATGGCAATTATATTAGAAATGGTTTTGGGCATGATTGATGATAATGGAAAGTCAACCCATTTATACTTTCTCCAAATGGAGCCCTATAACTTATTCTGAAATAGCACAACTTTGAGTATTTTATTTCCATCTGCTAGAATCTGAGCCAGAATTAAAATGTTGTGAGATGTTTAGTCTTCTCATAAATTTGCTTCTTCATGTGAGATAGCATGTTGCTCCATAAAAGAAACCATGTTTTCAGTAAGAGTAACAATTTTGAAATTAATCAAGGCATATGATGCCATATAAGTAAAGAAAATGTATTCACTTAGCCTTAGATCCACCTATGTAGTACAGTACCTTGGATGATGATTGCGCTACAGTGATTTTGAACAGAATTCATTGAATTGTGTACATTGTTTCAATAGTGGTGAAATTGAATGTTTAATTTTCAGAAAATGAAACAAAGATGTGTCCTATTTGAAAACGGTCAAGGAGAATGGAAGTTTCTCACCTCATATGAATTTATCGCCTACAAAAGGAGCCTTTCTAACTAAGGGACTTTTTTATCAGTAGTAAGTTATTCTCTTTTCTCTTTCTTTTAGAACAAGTTCAGTGTTTCTAAGCAACTGCACAATGATTAGAATAACGTATGGTGGCTTTTAGATGATGCAAGAAAGAATCCTCATCGATGTAGTTAGCTGTTGAAATATATAGGACAACTTGTCCTCAATGCTCCTATCCTCCCACTCCTTTGCCTCTTAACAGCCAGAAAAGGAAAGCTTTAAAAACTAACCATTTAGTACAACCGTTGGAATATTCTATGTAGCAGTTCCCCAAGATAGTGCCATCTAGATTCATTGGGGCTGCAACTTTCATGACACCCAGCTAGTACTGGTGATTTTTATTCTTGTATGTTGGATGAAAGTTTTGACAGTAAATTTATTTGTACAGCACCTGGTAGTGAAAAGAGTTCTCAAGGAAAGTTGTCTAAATCTCCCTGTAACAATTGGGAGAGAAATTGTCCTGGTAACAAATGTCCTCTTAATTGTGTTTGATGCCTGTTCAATATCTGCTCAGTTGGAGGCATTCTGCACAAAGATTGCAGATCAGTTAGAAGGAGCACTGCCCTGGGAAGGATAAATTGATTCCAGAGAGGTGATCCTAAAGAGGATGGCCCTTTAGCATAGGGTTTGCTCCAGTGGTGGGATTCAACTTTTTTTTAACCACCAGTGTGGTTAAGAAAGTGTGGGCGTGGCTTGATGGGCGCACTTTGTGCACATGCAGAGGGTTTGATACTGACCTTCTCCTGCAATCCTACACTCTCCCTGAGTTTTCAACAGCTGACATGTGGCAATCCACTGTACTGTGCAAAGCAGCTGAAATTCAAAAGCAGGAAATAAAAGTCACTATAGAGCCGGGGCAGGTGGGAGGGTCCAGCAGCTGATCGTTGGAGCAAACCGGTTCGCTCACAGATGATCCTTGGAGCTATTGATTGAGCTGAACCGGGCTGAACCGGTAGAATACCACCACTGGTTTGCTCTCTTATGAAAGCACTGGATACGAGTGAGAACTCCAATGTATTACAATCAGATTATTCTGGGTTCAGTTGTAGAGTGGCAGTAGCTATAGTAGTCTGTGAAGAAAGAAGATAAGTCAAAATGATTTGACCCAAGCACTTGATAGATCTGGTTGCTTTTATGAGGGGAGAAATTTTTGAGTTGACTGTTGGTAATACTGTTGAAGCCCTGGCCAAATTATAGAACATGGAGATGGTGTGGACAGTTAAATAACTGCATAATTGCAACAATACAAGGAAATAGATTTTTAAAAAATGTTTAAAGATAATTCTTTGTTCAAAATCAATTTTTTTTTCAAGCACAGACTCTACACATAGATATCACCAGGTGGATAGAAATAGAATCAAATTAGTCACATAATAGGAGGAAGATAAAGAAGACTAATTGAATCATCCAGGACATTTCAGGTGCATATTCTGGAAACTTAAAAAAATTAAACAAGCAAGATTTAACCTAAAGGTGATACAATCATAATATAAAACCAATGAAATGGTTAACTTATGCAGAAAGTTAACTTACGAAAACTAGATATGCTGTTGGAAAAGATAAAAATATTGTAAAAACTGAAATAGAAAAGTATATACCCTCTGAAGTGACCAATAAATGTAAAACAGAATCTAGTGCTGAAGTAATCCAAGATTATTTATTTATTTATTTATTTATTTATTTATTTATTTATTTATTTATTTTGTAACCTGCCTTTATTATTTTTACAACAACACAAGCTGGGAAACATATCCAATGCACCTTGGACCTCTCAACAGCAACCCTGTGAGGTGGGTTAGGCTGAGAGAAAGTGACTGGTCCAAAGTCACCCAGCCAGCTTTCATGGCTGAAGCAGGACTTGAAATCATGTTCTCCCACTTTCTAGTTGATGCTTTAAACACCAAACTAAATGGCTCACAGATTAAGATGGTTAAATAATGATATTCTTTAAAATCCTTAGTGATTGGTTTTTAAAAATGAAATGTACAAATCTTGAGTTTTTGTAAACAATATTCATTTTAGTGATATTCTTTAATTGTGTACAAATATTTACCCTAGACATAAAATCAGATAAAACATACTATAATACCAATAACAGTTTCAGATGCCTCTAATTCTGCAATTAACAGATGTTTGAATTAAACATACTGCCAATTTTGCAATTTTAGACCATCTAGATTCTTCTAATTAACCTAACACTGAGTCAGGTGGTAATAAGCAACTTGATTGGTAATAGCTGATCAATAGCATTACAATTCATTGCTAATTGTTCATGATTTAAATAAAAAGAAAATGTACCTATTATTTTTAACTACAATTATCCAAAAGTACAGTATAGGTTTGTCATGTGAATTAGGGTCAAAATCAGAATATCTTCCAAATTACCTTGCAAAATTTAATTCAACAGCACTTTAACTAAAGAAAAAAACACCAGAGCCCAAATTCTACCATGATATGAAATAAGGGCATATAAAAACTTTGGCAAGTATTTTCCACATGGTTAGCACAGTTGAGGCTTATTATTGTATTATCAAAGCATTTTTATCATTCCTTGTTTTACTTATGTTACAATTCCTTCTAAAGAACTTTTCTTGAATTGCTGAAATTTTTTTTGAGCTGTTAAGGCAACCTCCTACACCTGCTATGATTAAAAGCAGCACTAAAAGGTTTAAATGGAAAGCAAAATTCTTTTTTAAAAGTCCTGTAAAGAGTTCTTTTTAACATATTGGCAGTCTGGTTAAACTTTTGATTGTTGATCTCAGTTGATCTCATACTTAAACTTGATAGGTGTAATGATCAACCAAAATGGCAAGTATTTTCACAGAAACTCATGGAGAAGGTGAAATGGGAGAATAAAAATAATTTAAAATGTGCTATCCTGAACAAAAGGCAATAACAATATTCATACATTATATGAGAGTAAGTAAAAATTGGTGAAAGGACTAAGTATAAACATTACATTTGAATAATTCTGGGACTGGAAAATTACAGTATATCTATACTTATAGACCCGTGATGGCAAACCTATGGCACGTGTGCCACAGGTGGCACGCAGAGCCATTTGTGCTGGCACACGAGCTACAGGCAAACTTACCTCAATGTGCATGCGTGCGCCTCACAGCTGATTTTCAGCCGGTTTGAGGCCTTTTTCGGCCTCCCAAAGGCTTGAGAAAGGCTTCAGCAGGCTTCTGCAGATTTTGCAGGACGAAAACTAGCCATGTTTCATCACTTCCTGTTTTTCCGAAAATACTGGAAGTGACAAAATGGGGCTAGTTTTTTGCCTGCAAAGCCTGCAGAAGCCTGCAAAAGCCTTCCTGAAGCCTCTGGGAGGCCAAAAGGGCCTCAAAACAGCTGAAAATCAGCTGTGAGGCACAGGGGGCACCGGGGGATGGCTGGCTGGGTGGGGATTGTGCACGCATGGGTAGGGGCATGGGAGGGGCACGCATTGTCTTCTGGGTGCTGGCATTCAAGCACGAGCATGCAAGCATGCACACAATTTTTGGCACAGAGCCCAAAAAGTTTAACCACCACTGTTATAGACCAACTCATTTTATGATTGCAGTAATATATTTGTATTTCCGTTAGGCAAAGAACTGACTAGTATCACTAAAATGCAATGTCTAGACAGAACATATTTGAATTTGGGAACCAAACTCAGTCTGAAGCTCAGGGAGAAATGTTGGATTTGGATTACTTGACAGATTAGATAATTGCTATGTATCAATTGAGAAAAGAATGTACTGATCAATTTGCTCACAATAAGACCAACAATTCTTGGTATTCAGTGGTTTGTCTAAACTTCACTTAAGGCCAAGTCCATCAGAACTATTATGATGCCTCAGTAACAAGGTTGAGATAATATGGTTCCTAGAATTCTTTCCAATCCCTTTTGCAGTAGAAGTCATAAGGAGTGTCTATTTTATTCTGTTTAATGAAATAATGTGTTGTACTTGTGTGTGTGCAATATGCTTTTTAATCCAAGGACTTGTCATGTGGACATTATGTCATGTGTCACAGAGTAGGGATTAAGGAAGAAGACTTAGTATTGGCTTCTCTGTTGTGCATTAGATGCATATGTAATTAGAATATGACCTTTGTGATCACCTTATAAGCAACAGTGTCCTCTTTGCTGGTGATGTAAAACTATTCAACACCAATGACAATGCTATCGTCCTTCAAAGCGACCTTGATTACCGTGTTTCCCCGAAAATAAGACACTGTCTTATATTTTTTTTGGCTCCCAAAAACACACTAGGTCTTATTTTCGGGGTAGGTCTTATATATTTATGGTGCCAAATAGTGGGTGTGAGTGTGTAGGGGGTGTTTCGGGTGCATGGTTGCTCCCTGAAAAGTCTTCCTGGAACTGGAGATTTACACTAGGTCTTATTTTCGGGGTAGGTCTTATATTAGGGCAGGTTTAGAAAATAGTGCTAGGTCTTACTTTCGGGGTAGGTCTTATTTTCGGGGAAACACAGTATGTGTCTGAATGGTCAAACAGTTGGCAACTCCTAAGCATAATATATGAGATATCATTCAGAACCAGCTCATTACCAAACCTATGGTCTTTAGCAACGATCATCCCTATCTTCAAAAAAGGTGACCCCTGCCTAGTTGAAAACTACAGACCAATCTCATTGTGTTGTGTCACATGCAAAGTTATGGAATCAATTATTAATCAATGTATTACCTTCCACCTAGAGTCAAACAACCTATTCTCCAACAAACAATCTGGTTTCAGAAAAAAATTGTCCTGCAATTTGCAAGTTCTACACTGCAAAAACATATGGATTACATTACTTGACCAGGGCAAAGCAATAGATGTAATTTACATAGACTTCTGCAAAGCCTTTGACTCAGTGGTACATGACAAACTACTATTAAAATTAAAATTTTAAGGCATTTCTGGATCCCTTCATAAGTGGATTACTGCCTTCCTGTCAAGCAGGCAACAATTAGTAAAAATAGGAATCGCCTTATGAATCCTGCACCAGTTAACAGCGGTGTCCCACATGGGAACGTTCTAGGACCCACACTCTTTACATTCTATATAAATGACCTTTGTGATCACCTTATAAGTAACTGCATCCTCTTTGCTGATGATGTAAAACTATTCAACATCACCAACAATGCTACCATCCTTCAAAGTGACCTTGGTTATGTGTCTGAATAGTCAAACAGAGTTGTAAATTTAATTTTAAGAAGCTTCTCCTCTGGTAATACTGATTTGCAAACTAGGGCATTGAAAACCTTTGCTAGACCAATACTTGAATTCAGCTCTGCTCTCTGGAATCTGCACTGTATATCAGACATAAATACAATTGAGCAAGTCCAGAAGTATTTTACCAGAAAAGTACTACACTCCTCTGTTTGCAACAGAATACCCTACATCACCAGACTTGAGATTCTAGGCTTAGACAATCTTGAATGACGCTGACTAAGATTGGACTTAAGCATAGTACATAAAATCATATGTTACAATGTCTTACCAGTTAATGAATATTTCAGCTTTAACCACAACAACACAAGAGCACACAACAGATATAAACTTAATATGATTGCAGGAAATACGATTTCACCAACAGAGTGGTCAATGTCTAGAACTCACTACCTGATTCTGTTGTCACCTGCTCAAACCCCCACTCCTTTACCCTCAAACTAACCTCTATTGACCTCACCCCATTCCTAAGAGGCCTGTAAGGGGTGTGCATAAGTGCACAATCATGCCTATCATCCCTATCCTATTGTCCCCAATTATTAGTTCCTATTTTTTGTATTTAAACTTACGCTTATTCTTATTTCTATCATATTGTAAGTGTTTGACAAAATTAAACAAATAAATAAATAAATATCCTGAAAATATATATCCTATATAATTACTTGTACAATATGGACACATGAAACTATGCTGATACTATTCTTTCCATACTGTTTTAGTCTTTAATGTTTGGTAGAATTTATTTTCCTGTTTTTCATAGCCTGAATGTTTATAAAGATTCTGAGTCATCCAGGTCATGGTTGTCCCAAAAAGTGCTGTTGAAAAGGCAACTGAACTTTTTTAGCCTTTTCTTTGAAAACATTTCACTTCTCATTCAGTTCAACTGAAGAAGCTTCTTGGATAAGAAGGGAAATATTTTCAAGGGAAAAAAAACCAAGAAAATACCGTTGCCTTTTCAACAGCATCTTTGGTCTTTCATTGCCTATGAAGCACTATAGAAGTTGTATGTGGTGTGTGATATTTTAAAGCTTTCTTTATCATTGTAACATAGCTGAGAGGTCTGTTTCTTCTTTTTAGATTATACATTTTTCTACTGCCCTGCAGTTTCCCCAAGCTTTCAACACTTCCCAATCTGAAAAAGCCTTATGAGAGGCTTGAAATATAGACTGCAAATGATGCAAGAAATGTATTATAATACATCTCAGTACACCGACACATCTTCCTTGGCATGTTAGTATTCTGAGAACCTATTCCTTACTGAATTTGGTATAAGAGATACACTGAGCAGCTTCTCCCCTCTCCCCTTTCCAAGACATATTGGAGATGTCACTCGTGTACTATTCTGCATGGGCACAATGTGACTGGCTGCAACCAGGGTCTTTGTTTACCTGTGCAATGCCATATGAGCTAGAACTCTGTATTCACATGTTTTTGACTCATTGCAAACAGTCATGCTGTATCTGTGGAGACCAGCTATTCAGTGATCTATCCTGCATGGCTTGGAATGACGAGGGGTTGCTGTTTCCCATTCTATCATGTTGCATTCCATGTAGGAAGCTATGGCATAAAGTAGGCTCATACCTAAGGTAAGTGGAAATATTTCATCTGGGAAAAGTCAACAAATATTTTGTTTTGTTTTTTATTACCCAAAAGAAATGTTCTATAGAATTGAATGTAAAATGAATTAATTCAAAGAAGTCATGCCTAGTTTAAGCATTCTTATTTTCATTACCCATGATATAGAATACCCTTTGATAATTCAAAGTAAATGTCCATTTCTATGCAATTTCTTCCTCTTAATTTCCTATTCTGCCAAAACTTTTTATTTGTACAGTAGCTATCATACCAACCTTTTCATACTCACTATTATTTTAGCTATACAGCAGGGAAACCACTAAACGGTCAGTGAAAAGTTAAACGGCCATTGCAGATATTGTGAAATTCAATCACTAAATTGTGTTTTTCTCTTAGTAGGTCAGTTATTCTGACTAAACAGTTCCCCATCAGATTTCTGATAGCATCCTGGCCTGAGGAAGAGTCAAGTCTTTGTAGCATATCAGAAGATGAACAAGGTGGGCTGTCCATATTCAGGGGAAGCTACTCACAGATGCTGCAGCCCAGAAGGTCAGCTTACTAAGGCTCTCTGAGTGACTCTGCTCACCGATGAGATCTAGTGGCTCCAGTAGTAACCTGGCCTCATGCTATGTATGACTTTAAAATGAAAACAAGCACCTTTAATTTTACCCAGAAATCTACTGGAAACCGATGTGACTAATGTAATGGTTGTCTTACAAGGTTATGCTGTGACGCACCCAATATTGAATGTGTTTTTGTATTCTGGATCAACTAAACCTTCTTCAAATGTTCTTCAAAGGCAACATCATTGCAATCATCCAAGAAGGAAGTGACTAACATGTGAGTGACTGTAAGCAGTGTCCTCTGATTTAGAAGTGGGCGTTAACAGAGCACAAAATGTAATTGTGCAAAGGCAACAGCTGCCTTGAGTAGGAACCACAAGCCCAAGAGGACTCTGAGATTGCCCCAAAACTATGTCTGGAGGAGTGTTACCTCATCCAACATTAATTAGCAAAGTGGTGACATTTAATCCCATAGTGGCAACTATCTGTAGCTCAGGTGTAGGATGAGGATGAAAATTCAATCACTGAGCTTGTGGGCTTTCCGGCTAGGTAACATCTTTAGTGGAGTTAAGGGCATGTCAGTGTTCTTCTGTTTATAAGGTCTTCATGAGATCAATAGGTGATGGGTCAGGTATAGATTTGTCAGGTGAGGATTTTGTGATGAGTGTTGTGACCCTCACTTGACACAACTAATCTGACCCATTACAAGACCTACTGGCCACACCAAGCCTTTATAAACAGAAGAACACTGATACTGGTATCCCCTAAACTCTGCTTGAGATGTTACCTAGCCTGGTAATGAAAAGTTTGGAAACAAACCCACAGACTTGGAGAATGAACCGTTACTTATCAACACAGGATCATTCCCAGTGGTTTTATATACAGTAAATGTTTAAAAAGGTGGCAAAAGAGTCATGCCCTGCAAAGAGGTTTTTAGATCATGAATCACTATCCCCCAAACATTGCCTGGAGAATCATCACACTGCCCTGAAATTTGATTGGTAAAGGTACAGATACCAGACCCCTTTGGTGAGGCAAGCTACTGTCTGCAAAAGGCCACCTATATGCACCAAGAAGGGAAGATTGTAGACTGCATGGAAATTGTCTAGCATAGTGACCACTTGAGGATGGCACAAGCCTCCTTAAAGGCATGTAGAACTATTCCCTCCTACAGAAAGTTGTTTAACTACATGTCACTTGCCAGAAGGCCTTAACTAGCATAGAGGGCCATGGATCTAACACATACAGTAGTGGCCAAAATTATGGAAACCTTTTGGGAAAAGTGTATTTTTGAGGTTTGATGGCTAATAACCCCACTTTTTTTGAGTATTATCATAAAATTATATATCAATGGAAAGATAATTTAATCAAGAATGTAATGCAACAAAGTTTGTTCAATTATCTGTATTCTATTCCAAATAACCAGAAAAAGGAAGCACAACTTGCTTAAGTTGATATCAGGTAGCTTTCCTTCATCTGATTGTAGCCAATGAGTGTTTAGAGAGCCAATCAGGTGTCATCTTGTTTTGGCAATGAACCAATCAGATCACAGTAGGGTTCAGTTATTGATGTCATGTATTGAAGCTGAGAGGAGGACATTTGTCAGTGTGTTATGTGATAGCTAGCAAGTTGGTTGGGTTTTGTTGTGTTCTTTCATTTAGCGAGCTTGTAAAACGTAATACAATTAAAGTAATGGTGCAAAGAATTGACTGGTCATCCAGAAAGCAATGTAAAATGGTATTATTAAATGAACAAGGCTACAGTTAGAAAGACATTAGAAGAAAAATTGGTGGAAACTTAACCAAAGGTGGCATTTCTAAGTTTTTGAAGAGGTATAAGGAGACTCAGTCACTACAAAACCACACTGGTGAAGGCAGGAAAAGGTGCACAATAGCAAGTGACAATAGAAGAATTAAGAGACTGTGCCTATGTGACAGAAGAAAATCATCTGGGAATATACAAGATGAAACGGCACAATGCAATGTGAAGTTGAATGCAAGGACTGTTCGGCCCAGACTGCAGGAATTTGGCTTAAAATCTAGAATTCCACAAAAAAGCCACTTTTATCTCTCAAACAAAGGTTGAAAAGACTAAACTGGGCTAAAACCCATGTTACCTGGACAGAGGAACAATTCGATGGTGTTATTCGGAGTGATGAGACCAAGATCTCCCTGTTTGGTAGTGTTGGCATAAAATATATAAGGAGACACTTTTCCCAAAAGGTTTCCACAATTTTGGCCACTACTGTAGGTGCAGAATTTAGAATCCTGTGGTGCTGTCCACAACCTCAGGAGTCACAGGATCAAAATCAATTCTAACAACTGTAGAATTCAAGCCCCAGTGATTTCCACAGTAACTTAGCCAGAGGCCAACTATTATGCTTTCTTATGACTAAAGACTACTTTAGTGAATGAAGCAGCACTTTAATGAACTTATTTGAGGTGTGGAGAATGCAACTCCTTATTTTCTAGCTTGGGGTGAGATCACTCTTACTCTTGGGGTATGTAAATTTAAGCTAAAACATGATACACGCATTTGTTTTCTTTTATCTCCTGCTGATTTGTGGTTTACTAGGACATGAAAATTCCAATATGATATTAGAGAATTCTGAAGGACCAGAGATAAAGAATTTCGGGCTGCATGTGGCTCTTGGACCCTGTGTTCTCCACTCCTGCATTAAGTTAAAAAACAAACAAGTGATTATCTTAAACAGGCTGACATCACAGCATGTGGCTTGGAGCCAGTAGAATCACAGTGTTATAAAGCTGCTGATGCTAGCTTTCTCTTTACCCTGAAGAACTGCACATGTTTTGTATTCATTTGACAGACTGACTAACAATTTTTTTGTGTTTCTCTCCTGACCAGTCACAAAAACAAAAAGATCACAAATAGACAGAGAAGGAAAATAGATAGAATTACATGCTGAAGGATGAAAAAAGAAGCATCTTTATTACTGGGGCAAAACGCAGTTAGGCTTGTTTTAAATCAACACATTCAAAGCTGCAATAAGTTATAGTAAATGGAAACATTTCATCATGATCCCAAATATTGTGTAGAAAGATTGATCAACTTGGGATGTTAAAATTCTTGGACCTTGCTTAGAAATGGCCTGCTTGCAGGTTATCTAATGGCCTCAAATTAGAGCATCTCAGGACAGCTTTCCTCTTAGGCAGGTGAAATCAAAACAAGGTGATCCATCTGGAAACTAATGTTAATGATGCAAGTCTTCTATACAAACATTTTGATTCACACAGAGAAGGAGCAAATGATTGGCTTTTTTGTCCCTTGATAGCCATTTCCACTTTGCTTGCCAAAGAAGGAAGAGCTATGGTCAGTAGCCAAAGTTTTTATATTTTTTAAACCAGCAATACTCTATATTACATAAAATAGCATAAGTAATATATGTCATAAAGCATGTTGTCATACATATTAAAAATGGTTTTACTTGGTGCTGAATGAAGAATCTTAATGAGGTGCATTAACAAGAACAGAGGTTCCCAAACTTTTTGGATCATTGGGAATTCAGAGAAAACCCAATGGGTATAATTAATATAAATTAGCCTTTTTTGACATCTAATCAAATAGGTCATTGCTGAATGCATGAGCAAGAATGATAACTTCTGCCATCATCTCCAATAAATTTGGAATTTCTTCTGCTTAGAAACCATTAATCAGCAAACAACATATAGAGTCCATATGAATTTTCTTTCTCTGGCACCAGCCTTAGAGAACAAGATTTGTCAGTAATATCAGTGAAATTACTTGGATACTTTTATTTATAAAAAATTGTGGTAGACACTTATCCAAGAATTTTACCCCTTTGGAAGGTTTTCTAGGAGGTCAAAGATCCTACAATAAGCATTACCATTTTACTCACCATAGTGATGCCTACCCTTTTACTTCAGTGCTTTTGAAGAACACCTTTCCTGCCCCAGAAAGAAGCAGCAGTCTGGAAAATGAGAATAAGGACTACTATGGTGGGAAGTGGTGAAGTATATACATTTTCAGAGAGAGAGGAAGAGGGTTGACAACAAAGAATGGAAAGAGATTCTAATTTTCACTGCCAGTGATGCTCCAAACCTGGACTGAATAAACATGACCTCTAGGGCAAAATGGATAGAAATCCCAAACCTTTTATACATGATTGGAACAGCAGTCTCTTTGGGTGTAAAGATCTATTTAAAAATCAATTATTATCAGCTAGTAGCCCATTGTTTGCAATTAGCTTTGATTGGCATTACATGCATTTGAGTGGAAGCAGGAGCTTCCCGTATCTAAAGCCTATTTGAGAGAAGTCAAATACTTTATTGACTTCTAGAACAGCCCAGCCTTTTTTCAATTCTAAGGCATGTATCCAATTTGGAAACTCTGATCTTTGATCAGGTTTAATAGCTCTTTGTTGCTGGACTTCAATTGAAATGTGTCCAGATAAACTATGCCTAATAGGGTGCAATAGTTTATATTTGCCACTTCTGTCTCGACAACTTCTCTCAGAAGGAAGGGTTGGATATTACCCTATATTCCAGAGATGGTCTCTTTAGAAGATGGTGTACCATATCCTCCATCAAAGACTTCTGGCAGTTCTTTCTCACACTGAAAATCAATAACACTTATATGTAGTTATTTCTCCATCTATTCCTCATAAGAGCCAAAATGGACAGTTAGATGGGATCATCTATGCATGCCAGAAGACAGATTGTGCCTTATTATTCTACATGTGCTGTTTTCTCCCCCGTACTGTGTTGCTACCAAAAAGTTGTCCATCCCTAGTCAACGTAAATGGAATATCTGATCCAATAATATACATTTGAAATGGGCTAATAGGCATTAAAATCTATCGGCTTTGAAGGCTTATTCACCACCACCCCTTTTTGGCAGTAGTTGAATATAATGACTGTTTCAATATGAAAGGATATTTTTGTGCATTAATGATCCTTTTCAATCTTTAAACCAGGTCAAAAGAGGAAAGAATCAGTACACTCTTCTAAAGATCTTGATAGCGTATTCAGAATAAATCTTTTGAAAATCATTCTTGTCTATCTGAACAAGGGTATTTTTTACTGTCTCCAGTTGGTTTATTAAAATAGCAAAGATTAAAGTATAACTTACACATGTTAAAACAGCAGGTTATTAAAAGTTTAGTAATTGATTAGTGTGGATATTTTCCAAGTTTTTAGCAAGCAAATAGTTTCAAATAAAGCTCTACCAAATGTGAATAATTACAGGAGGTAGAGAAAAAAAATCAATATATTAGCACTTTGATATTTAAAAACATTAACATCTTCATCATTTAATTAGAATGAACTATGAGAGTTCTAAGATCTGCCTTAATATTAATATGAAACACTATTATTTTAGCAATATGTCCAAAAACCTAGAAAAATGTTTGTTGGAAGAAATACATTAAGGGCCTGCATTTTAGAATCCTAAAAGCTATTTCATACATTCAATTGATAAAATATGTGTAGCTTGTATACGATCCATTCAACTGTTCTTTTTAAAGAAATGATTAAAAGTTACTTTTTCACATAACATGAAGTACTTTGTTCATTGCTATCAAAGTGAATTAACAAATCAGAATTAGATTCCATTTTTTAGAGCAGTAGACTTTCATCCCCCTGCTGGGAATATTTGCTACCATTTTTTTACAGTTTTTTCCCCCTAGGCAGAACTAAGCAATTCATTTTTAAAGTTAAAAATGTACAAAGGAAATGGAACAGGTTTTAACTTTCTGGGAGAAGCAAAAGGCTCAGTTATGAGGGGGAAAGGAAAAAAGAACTTTTTTGGGGGGAAAAGTAGAATGTAGCAGCTATAGCGGCTCTGAAATAAGCAATGTTTAATCTGAAGTCATGAAGGAACTTTCTTTTATTGCAGCCTGATTTAAAATGGGTTCAGTGTGAGATGGGCAAATATTTGGAAAAGAAAGAGAACTGTGAATGTGCATGAGCCATTTAGTTCTGTCTGCAGCTTATTTTGGTAAGTGTGCTGTCCAGACAGTTTAGAGTTAATGGGATTTGGGATAGTTAGATTTGAGAGCTGTCCCCTTAAGGGAATGCATCATGGTAAATGTAGTTAAGGTATCCTGGGAAATGTAGTCCATGTCATGTGGTCACATCTGTAATCCTGATTGGTCACTGAATTGACCCTTGTTGGGTTGGGGGAGGCTCCCTCACTCTAGGCTGAATCCTTTACCATGTAGCCACTTCAATCATCATCATGGGGATGAGAGTTTAATATCTTTCTACACCACAATTCAGATATGCAAAGGATTGGACATTAAGAAGAACCTCGTCATAAATGTGAGTTGACAGGATGCCTGATGAACCAATAAAAAAGTCTTTGCATGGATGCTTTGTGGAGTTGATCTGTCTGCTTTATGCCATCCAAATATTAATAAACAGAACAGTAAGTCCCACTACTCATGTTGTATGCTGAATAGGGCAGCTATAGAATTGATCAAACAAAAAGTGCATTAATTGCCCTGAACTTGAAACGGAATTTACTTTCCACTCTATCTTGTTCATCTAAGACAAAGATTACACTATATTTTTATACCACTTCTCACTCAATGTGTTTAAAACAGGGGTGTCAAACTCACATCATTACGGTGGTGTCATGTGACATATCAGTACTTACCTCCCTTTCACTAAACCAGGCATGGCCATGGCCAGCAAGTGACACATCCGGCCTACGGGTTTGATGCAATTTATTTATTTATTTATTTATTTATTTATTTATTTATTTATTTATTCGACTTGTATGCCGCCCCCTCTCCAGAAGGACTCGGGGCAGCTCACAGATAAAAACAATACAATAAATTAAGTTAACTAAAATAGAATTAAATTACAGCAAGCCGAATTAAACTAAAAATCCCATGATACATATAAAACCCTTCCCCCGAGGAGTCAGCACAGCCCAGCCTGTTCAAACAGCCAAGTTTTTAGGTCGCGACGCAAGGTGCGGAGATCAGGGGCCAGGCGGAGCCCCAGAGGCAGTTGGTTCCAGAGAGTGGGAGCCGCTACAGAGTGGGCCCTTCCCCGGGACGCCACCAGCCGACACTGAGTCACAGACAGCACCCCGAGAAGTCCCTGCCTGTGCGTTCATACAGGGCGGTTGGTATTCGATGCCGGCAATTGACAATTTGTTTCAGGCATTCTTTTGAAGGATTAACTTTACAAAATAACTGTAAAGGTGTTTTCATGAATGCATGTCAAGCGCTTTGAATATTCAAAACATCTATATAAATACTACAAACACTGTACGCAATAACCGTGGAAGAAAAGTAAGAAAAAAATAAAGGAACTAAGATTACGGTTTTTAAAGTCAGTCAGGACATAGCTAATTAGCTGTTCTGGATGTTATTGCTTCAAAAAATTGAAACAAGTGGAGTTGCATGCAAAAAGAGGATAGCATATTTTGTATTAATGTAGTAATGTTATGTTTCCATTTTTTATAGTTTGCCTTGATCTGCACTCAATTTCTCCAAGCCAGAAGACTGAAAAAGTGATTGATTTTAGGTGAGAATCTTCTCTTGTGCCAGTTGAATGTAAAAAGGCTAAAGTAAAGTTAGATGAAGCTATACATTCAGAGCAAGACACTTTAGAATTAAGTTATTACACTTAATGTTTTTCTGACATTTAAACATGGATTTATGCTTTGTCCAATTTCCTAGCATTATTCTTTTCTTTACATTCCACAGTGGCTTTTTTCTGTATAAGTTCAGAAAAAGATGTTTAAATTGAAATTGAAATTTAAATACATCTGCATCAAATCTTGTTATGTACTTTTTCCCAAACAAACAAAAATGTTCTTTTTGTGAAATTTTTGGACAGAGGACTCCATTCCTCATAATCTTTATCTCACAAATATACATTTTTGTCTGTTGTCAAAACTGTAAACATGTAAAGCACACCTTTAAAAATAAATATAATTTAGTAATTCAAAGACCTGGTTACTATGCAACTTAATTCTACCTGCTTAAGAGGCGCTTCAGTCTCCAGAGTTAGCATTGTAGCCTTGGATTCAAAATACATGTTCCTATATTTTACAGAATATTTTGCATCAAAACTCAGCCAAAACCTCAGGCTCCAATATTACATAGGGCAGTTTAGCTATGTTAGAAATTTCCAAAATTTTCAGGATTGGAAGTTTATTAAGACAAAAACAGTGGCCCAAGAATTTTATTATCAGCCTGTCCTTCAAATGCCTTCCATGTTGGAGACAATTACAGTAGGAAAAATATAATCACATATGTAGATGTGGTTCATTCAGACTCAATGACTAGATTAAAGAAACAGCAACAGTGATAAAGTATAAGGTGGAATATATCCTAGCTGATGTATTTACCAATTGCTGGAAGAATAAAATCAGATATTAAGAATGAGAGACGGGGCTTTATTTGGAACAGCTTCAAAGTTTCCCCATTTAACAGTTCTGTTGTACAAGCTGCAATGACTTCCAGTTTTCTTCTAAATACAATTGAAGGTGCTGGTCATCACCTTTAAAGCCTTCTGTGGGACTGCCTTTCGCTAAGGACATTTACCCATCCTACCAGGCCAAATAGAGTAGGTACATTCCTAGTCCCTTTTCACAAATATTGCCATCTGATGGGAGTTAGAAGCATTCTCTATGGCCACCTCTGCCCTATGGAGCACTCTGGCACCTGATGTTTGGCAGACCTTCAGCTTTTTAGAATTCTATAAGACTTTGAAGACTTGGCTTTTCCCCAGGCACTGAGAAAAGACTAGATATTTGCACTTTACAAGGTTGATTTGGCACCGGGTTTTTTTTAATCAATTGAGATTTAAAGCTTTAATATGATTTTATATGTCTTTTAATCTTTGCTTGGGAGTTGCCCAGAGTTGATCGAAAGATATATGACTATATAATGTTTTAAGAAAATAAACAGCTTACATTCTGTGATGATACCTTTAACACCATCAAACAACAAAATCTACTTATTCCAGATCCTTGAGAAAAAAATGGTAAGTCGATAAAAATGCCAAATCAAGTCTAAGCGTCTGGTTCATTGTATGAGCAATCATAATAAGCATAAGAAAACCCTGAGGTTTGGGGAAAAATGAAAGTAATCAAAAAGGGAAGCCAGGTTATCTATAATCATACAGAATCATACAGTCTTTATTGATTAGCCCTTGGGCCATAAAATACTATATAAGATAATACGTACACTCAAGCAATTGACAGACAATATGGGCAAAATTAAGTTTTTACATCCTGGAAAAGATTGAATGGCTGAACAAAATTAAACTGATTTGTAAAGCAAAGAAGTATATATTCCTAGCACCCCATTCTGTTTCTATCATCTGGTACTGAACATGTTTCATATTAATCAAATTCATTACAATTATCTTCTGTTACAAATATTTATACCGTCATATTCTCAATGCAGATTTTGACTACCTATGTTTTTAAAATCTAAATCAAATAGGAAACTATGGGTTCATCATAATGTTTGAGCAAGAATTATACATTCTATCATCAGCTCCAAAAAAGCTCTAATCTCTGCTTCTTGGAAACTCAGTAACCAGCACACAATATATAAAGAGAAAGGCTTTAGAGCTCAGTGATGTTTCTGTCACCAGCCAGAGAACAAGGTTTGTCAGTTATACCAGACAAATTATATTTGGGTATTATTGTTCACAAATGTGTAACAGAGACCTATTCTGTTACAATTTAGCTATAAAATATCTATAAAATATAAGACCTAATGAGTTTATTATAAAGTCAAATAATCATTTACTATTATGCTGTTGTAATGCTTTGAATAAAATGAGGAATGCAGCACTAAAAGTAAAATGCTTGGCTGACAGCCTACAAGAAGATAGAAAATAAAACAAAATGCTAAATGTTACACTATAACTCAAGCAGCAGATTAGAAAACAAGGTGCTGAGAAAGAATGAATCGAATAATTTAATGCCTAGATACCTAGAGATATTATATTCATTGTAGACATGTATCACTGACTATATCAGCAAAGAGGAAATAGAAACCAGATGTTCTCCTTCACAGAAAAGGTAAATTGTATTGCATTTTATATTTATTTATTAAGTTTCTGTATTATTTTTGTGGCTTTTTAAATATGTACTTTTGTATGATGAATAATGAATAATGTACAATATTTTTATAGGAAGAAGATTCTGTCAGTAATATACAACGTTTGAATATCTCCCTGGTTGAATATTGGTAACCATACTAATACAGTTTGTAATTAATTGTCATTAATATATTGAATAATTATTGTGCACATCAACTTTAAATATTGTGCGCACAACTTTTTTCAATAGAAAAAAATTCTTATTATTTAATAAGATATGATATGAATCCTAATGTGACTGAAAAAGGTCATGAACTAATGTAACTAATGAAGTATGTAATGAAGAAAAATATTGGTCCTCTTATTCATGAAAACATTCATGAGTATCTAAGTTCTTTGACTGCACTAGAACCTCTATTGTTAACCACATTAAAATTATTGTTAGTAATGTATAGTAACCAGATTTTTATTCACAGGAGAAAGGGGAGTGGCAACAACATCAGTTTGGAGCAACAATTAAATATGTTTTGCATTTATTTTTTATCAACAGAGAAATGTATTATGCACAACATATTTAGCATCCAACACTATCTGGCCTTACTGTGAAATTTACTGAACAATCCTGTGTACATTTATTTAAAACAATATTGCTTTATGTTTAACACTTTTGGCTATGCCAAATTTGAGAGCAGAAGAAAATGACAAAGATAAATAACAACAGATGAAAGATACTTACTTCTATAATCAAGATGAATAAAAATTCTATTGTTTTAGTGGGTGTGCTACTTCTCTAAGTAATAACTGATGGTTTAGACAAGTGTTGATATTTAATACAATGCTGTAGGCAGGTGATGATGCTGTCATACTATTTATAATCATTGGATTGCTGGTCATGATTAATCATATTACATTTGCTTCAAAATAAGGAACTTTCTAGTTAGAGACTGGAAGGCATCATATTTCAGGCCACATCTGTAATTTAAGGAAGAGTTTCAAGTAACAAAAGCTGG
The DNA here is from genome assembly GCA_009733165.1 of Naja naja. Lineage (NCBI taxonomy): Eukaryota > Metazoa > Chordata > Lepidosauria > Squamata > Elapidae > Naja > Naja naja. The sequence continues at coordinate 20,397,923 of CM019152.1, read as the reverse complement.
AAAGACAGTTCTAATAAATTATTTGGCCAAGATCTAAATACTTGCTGGTTATGACAAACTTGGTTTATAAAAACATTGCCTATTCATGTCAAATTTTCTAAATCTTCAAATCAGTTCTGGGAGACATTTCTGTGAAAGCCAAATATTTCCATCTGTGGATTAGAGCAGTGTTTCTAAACGTTGGCAGCTTGAAGCCTTGGTGGTGCAGGCCTTGGTGGTGCAGGCTGTTAAACACCTAGCACTTAGCTCCAGCTGCCTGCAATTAGTGAAGGCTCGAACCCCACCAGGTTCAAGGTTGACTCAGCCTTCCATCCTCCCGGGGTAGGTAAATTGAGGACCTAAGATTGTCGGGGGGCAATAAGCTGACTTTGTAAAAATGCCGCTTGGGGTGGGGGCAAAAAGCCCTAGTAATAAGCAGGCATATACAATGGAATGAAGGCTATTGCTGAGCACATTGGGTTGTGCTCCAAAGATTGTAAGCCGCCCTGAGAAGGGCGGCATATAAAAATGCAAATAAAATGCGAATAATTTCAATTCCCAGGATTTTCCAGCAAAGCTGGCTGGGGAAACTTGGGAGTTGAAATCCACCCATTTTCAAGCTGCTAAGGTTGAGAAACAGTGGGTTAGAGGAAACAAATCGTATCTACCTACATAGCTATGAGAATAGTGTCTTCTCTACAGAAGCCTGACCAATATTCTGTTTTGGGTTTTTTTGTCCAGTTAGTTGAAAAATTGATGAATATTCTATGGCCTGACCTACAACAGTTCTAGGAATCAGTGCTGATTAAAACAATAACTGCAGATAGTTATAAAGAAGGAGATACATTGCTTGCAAATTATGTTTGCTTTCGGGTATGGGAGAAGGGAAGAGAAAATATGGTTTTAGATTAATATGAAGAAAACAAAAAGACAAGCTGTGAAAAAGAAGCATGCTATCAAAAGATGGTTTTCAGGGACCAAAAGAACATTTTAGTAACAGTGAGCTCAGCAGTTGTAATTCAATAACAATCTTAACTAGTACCAGTTTTACAAAATGCTTTTTCATGGATGGGGGAAGAGAGCCATCTGTACAATAATGGTAGATAGACAGGTTTTTAAGAATATTAGTTGATCTTTATTCAAATACAGGATTTTGAAAAAAAATAGCTTGGAATTTTTGCTTTTTTGTGGCTGCTGACTGTTGTATTTTTAGTTTTGATTTTTTAAATTGTGTATGGGCAGTTAAATTTTTTTTCTCAGAAAGGCATTTTATAGATTAAAAGGGAAAACACTAGATCAGGGGGCTCAAACTCAAGGGCCGAGGGATGGATCCAGACTGTGGGATGCTTAGATCTGGCCCACAGGGCCATCCTGGAAACAATGAGGGATCGGCCTGCAGTGCCTCTGCCAGAATAAATGGCATTTGGGAGGGCTGTGTGTGGCCTCCTAAGCTGCATTTTTGCTGGCAGAGGGTTGCAGGAGGCCATTGCAGCCAAAAACTGAGTCGGGAGTCCATTTTTGCTGGCAGAACACTTGGGCCACCACATGTGCACCCAACATGAGTGACGCTGAGCTGGCCACTCCCACCCTGGCCACACCCACCCCAGCCCCCCAAGGTCCAACACAACCCTGATGTGGCCCTCAATGAAATTGAGTTTGACATCCCTGCACTAGATGTTAAATGATAAATGATTGAGTGTTTTATCCTTCTGTTTAGAAAGTAAAATCTTCTCAGTATAATTCAATGTTATAATAAACAGGAATAAGCATTATGATATGCATATCCATTTAATCTCTGTGTTCATTTTATATGTGTACCTTAAAATAAACTATTGTAAATAATAAAACAATATTGTAAAAATGGACAGAAATCGTGAATTTGTGCTAGCAAGGATGGCCTAGGACATTTTGCTCATGAAGAAAAGTAGCATTTTAACTATGCTCCAGAATCATGGTAGAGGTTCATCCAAATCATTTTGGTCTCTGTGGCAGAAAATTCCATTTTTTTTTATTCATATTTATATCCCACCCTTCTCCAGAGACTCAGGGTGGCTTACAATTTTTTGGAGCACGACCTGATGCGCTCAGCAATAGCCTTCATTCCACTGTATATGCCTGCTTATTACTAGGGCTTTTTTGGACCCCCCAAGTGGCATTTTTACAAAGTCAGCTTATTGCCCCCAACAATCTTGGGCCCTCACTTTATCTACCCCGAGAGGATGGAACCTTGAGCTTGGTGGGATTCGAGCCTGCACTAATTGCAGGCAGCTGAAACTAAGTGCTAGGCATTTAACAGCCTGCACCACCACTATTTCAAGGGAATATATCTATATTTTTGACAGGTTGAAAATTATCTATTATTTTACTGTAGTTGATTCCTTTACTATCAAAGACTGATGGAATTGCCACTGGACTTGTACGACTTTTTTTTAAATTCATATTTATATCTCGCCCTTCTCCGGAGACTCAGGGCGACTTACAATTTTTGGGATACAACCCAATGTGCTCAGCAATAGCCTTCCCTCCTTTGTATATGCCTGCTTATTACTAAGCGGCATTTTTACAAAGTCAGCTTATTGCCCCCAACAATCTTGGGCCCTCACTTTACCTACCCCGAGAGGATGGAACCTTGAGCTTGGTGGGATTCGAGCCTGCACTAATTGCAGGCAGCTGAAACTAAGTGCTAGGCATTTAACAGCCTGCACCACCACTATTTCAAGGGAATATATATATATTTTTGACAGGTTGAAAATTATCTATTATTTTACTGTAGTTGATTCCTTTACTATCAAAGACTGATGGAATTGCCACTGGACTTGTACGACTTTTTTTAAAATTCATATTTATATCTCGCCCTTCTCCGGAGACTCAGGGCGACTTACAATTTTTGGGATACAACCCAATGCGCTCAGCAATAGCCTTCCCTCCATTGTATATGCCTGCTTATTACTAAGCGGCATTTTTACAAAGTCAGCTTATTGCCCCCAACAATCTTGGGTCCTCAATTTACCTACCCCGAGAGGATGAAGGCTGAGTCAACCTTGAGCCTGGTGGGATTCGAGCCTGCTCTAATTGCAGGCAGCTGGAACTAAGTGCTAGACATTTAACAGCCTGCACCACCAAGGCTCTAAATGCTTCCATCAATCCTGGCAATTAAACAAACACAATATTTTAATGCCTTTCATAGCATCAAAAACTGCTGACACGAGCATTTATAAAAAGAGTTCAGCCAACCTTAGACAAATTCCTTCAAATATTCAAAGATCTACACAAATGTTTCAATTAGTAATACATTTAGCTTTTGGGGTTTTGGAAAAGAGATATTATAGGTGCAGTAATGAATTATCCATTGTTGTCCATTAGGACAACTGCAAACTGAAGATGCAGTGATTTGTTACCTTACTTCTAACTCATCTCTTTGCTAATTCTTTGTCTTCTGTTGTGATAACAACAATTAGATTGTTTCCAGGTACCTGCCTTTCCCAGAGAAATTGCTAAAGGAAAAATGAGAGGAAAAACTTCCAGAAAAGGAGGTAACCATTATATGGATATCTGAATGTACAATGATTAGCATCATTCTGATGAAAAAGACAGCAACGAAAATAAAATGAATGGCATTTTTTTCCTTAGGATTCATTACTTATTTATTTTATTTGAGTTTTTAACCTGTCTTATTTATTTGTATAAATAACTAAAGGTGGTAAACATATCTAATTTTCCTGCCTCTTCCTATTTTTCCCATAATGAAAACTCTTTGAGGTGAATTGGGCTGAGAGAGAGTGATTGGCCTAAAACCAGCCAACTAGTTTTCATGACTAAGGCAGGCCTGGAGCTCACCATCTTCTGATTTCTAACTGGTGCCTTAACCACTAGTTGATGTGATTATTTTTAGGAAAAAAAAAGTTTTATAATGGAAATGTTTACCAATATGTAAAGTAGTATCCTTAAAATAAGCTTCCTTCCTTAAAAAAAATCCTTGGACCTGCAGCCTATAGTAAATAGAATATTTCTAAGGTACCAAATATTTTTAATAGGAGACCTCTCTCCTTCTCCATATGCTCATAAACATGTATCAAAGTTAGGAAAAATAAACCTGTAGAATTTTGGCAAATAATATACATTTTTGATGACTGAACTTTTGAACAATATCAGCAGGGTCTGTCATCCTACAGCAAATCTCCCTAAACTATTCTCTGCCTGCCTACCGTTTCTAGATAAAGTCTGTTGGAATAGGATTCTTGGCTACCATGACTAAAGCTGCCAGACTAGAGAAAAGTTTCCTTAAGTATTAGCTATTCAAAGTCCTTCATGGCATGGGTCCGGGGTACTTGCAGGAGCGCCTCCTGCCGACATCAAATACTGATCACCCTGTGCGAGCACACGGGCTGGGACTCCTCAGGGTGCCGTCTGCATGACAATGTCGGCTGGCGGTGCCCAGGGGAGGGGCCTATTCTGTAGCGGCTCATGCCTTATGGAATCAACTACCCGTTGAGCTCCAGCTGGCTCCCGATCTCTCCTCTTTCCGGCGTGATCTAAAAACCTGGTTGTTCTTACAGGCTGGGCTGGACTGACCTCCTGCGGGGGAGGGTGGGATTTTAATTGGGTTTTTTACTGTTGGATTTGGCTTGTCTAAGTTTAATCTCTTTTTAAATTATTTATTGTTCTATGTTTTTATCTGTGAGCCACCCCGAGTCCTTTTGGAGAGTGGCGGCATACAAGTCAAATAAAATAAATAAATAAAATAAATAAATAATAAGTAATCAGTGTTAGTTAACTAACACTGTGAGATTGCATGCTTGATTTGATTGAACTATATTGACACAATGCTGAATTTATGTTTTAGCAGTATCCCTATACTGGTGTTCTTCCTATTTGTACAGGATGTGAATAAGCACATAAGCTTTACCACCAGTTTTTTCCCCCTGAGATTGGCTATCCTTAGTGTGCTCAGTTGTAAAGAAATAAAAATCTATTCATTAGTGCTTGAGTAGAAGTGTCCATTATTCAAAAAACTTAATCAAACAGTGACAATCAAGTACTGACGTGATAGAGATATTGAAGACAAAGCTTGCTTCTATTATCTGTTCATTCTTTGTCAAAACATAATGAGTAATAGCTCTCTTTCAAGAAAAAGAAACAAATATTAATTAATTTGTAAGCCAAGAAGCACTTAAAAAAATTCCTTGCTTCATTTCAAAAATACATCTTCCATTCTAATATTATTTTAAAACCCAAGCCTCCTTGATCATTTTGCTTTTATTTAAACAAGAATTTATTTTCTGTCACATCCCCTTAAGTATGGGCTGTGTCAATCCATGTCTACATGGCATATCTACTACCATAGTAGTATATACATTTACAGAAATTGTTTTCCCAGTTACAAAGCAATGTTTCTTGGATTAAACAGTTAATTTTCTCTCGTTTAAATGTTTGTTTTGCATGCAACCTAGTCTTTCAGTGGTTGCAATTTATGACCTTGGGGCTGCATTGCTGAGAAACAATGTGTACTGACTGACTTTGCTTACAAGAGTGGATAGACTTCCATTTTAGAACACACTTATAGTCATTGGGATATCTACTCCTATTAATGTCCAGTCCACAAAATAAGCAACTGTACTTCCAAACTGAATCTAAGCTACAAACCACAGGGGCAGTTTCTTTCCCATTTGATGAAAAGCTTTATAAGCTCAAGAGCTTTCACACTGGGGGAGGGACACACTTTGATTGCCAAATTGCAGATTTTTTATATGGCTATCTTTGATTCTGAAGCAAGCCTGTCCATCAAATGAAATCCCATATACTTAGACCTAAATAATTCTGGCATGTGAGAACTGAACACAGTTCCCAGGCTTCTCCCACAAAATTCCACTGCTGGAGACACCACTTTAAACTTAAGTTTCCCTCTATTGATGTCCAAAAAACGGCCTTTTCTTTGGGACACCTATCCATAGGAACTCAGTTCCCTCCATAGGTGCTCAAGATAAATTTCACTCTCTGACATCTCTTGATGATACTTATCTACTGCCCACAGACATTGATTTATTGATATAATACATTTTAATATACCACTTCAGGGGGAAGGTAACAGTGTTCCACATGCCTCAGTGTATTATCATGCTGGCCACATGACCACAGAAATGTCTTTAGACAACACTGGCTCCCTTAACTAAGCACCAGAGGTGACCACTGTTCCCTAGAGTTGGACATGACTGGACAGGGGAAAACTTGATCACTTAACCACAATTGGGCCCAGCAACTCTGTTGCTAAGCAATTTCATCATTAAGTGAATAACATGTGAACATACCCAATTTACATCATCAGTTTATTTTTTGCTGTTAAGCAAAATACCCATGTTTCTTAAGCACATTGACAAGTCACCTTATCTTATGACTTACTGCTGGCTTGCCCATTGACTTTACTGAAAGCTGGCTGTGAAGGTCTCAAATGGGGATCACATGGCTGCTGCAACTATCACAAATCATAAATGAAGGCAAAGCACCTAAATTACAATCAAGTGACTGTGGGGATGGTGAGATGGCTGTAAGTTGATATGTAAGTTGTAAGTTAATATGATCTGTGATCATATTAAGAGCAACTGGGTTCTTTTCGCTGATGATGTAAAGCTATTCAACACCACACGTGCTACCCTTCAAAAAGACTTTGACTATGTATCTGAATGGTCAAACAAATGGCAATTTCAAATCTCAACAAATAAATGCTCTGTCTTACATACTGGCAAAAAAAATCAGAAAATAAAATACAAGCTGAATAGTCAGGACCTTGTTGATGATCCACACTCTGTCAAGGACCTTGGAGTACTCATTTCTAATTATCTAAGTGCTAGAACCTGTAACTACATAGCCAAAAAGGCATTAAGAGTCGTTAACCTAATCCTACATAGCTTTTTCTCTGATAATATCACACTACTAACTAGGGCATACAAAACATTTGCCAGACCAATACTTGAATACACCTCATCAGTCTGGAACCCACATTATGTATCTGATATCAACACAGTTGAGAAAGTCCAGAAATATTTCACAAGAAGAGTTCTCCACTCCTCTACTCATTGCAGAATACCTTATGCCACCAGACTTGAAATTCTAGACCTAGAAAACCTAGAACTATGCTGTCTTTGGTCTGATGTAAGTATAGTATATAAAATCATACATTGCAATGTCCTACCTGTCAATGAATACTTCAGCTTCAACCATAAAAATACAAGAGCACACAATAGATACAAACTCAAGGTTAACCGCACCAAACTTGATTGCAGGAAATACGACTTCAGCAACAGAGTGGTCAATGTCTGGAATACTCTACCTGACTCTGTGGTTTCTTCCCCAAACCCCAAAAACTTTAACCTTAGACTTTCTACTATTGACCTCACCCCTTTCTTAAGAGGTCTGTAGGGGGCATGCATAAGCACACCAACATGCCTACTGTCCCTGTCCTATTTTTTCTTTTATTTCTCTTATATGTATTCATTTCTTGTATTCACAACTATGTTTATCCTTATACCAAGTATCTTGTAAGCGATTGACAAATATAAATAAATAAATAAATAAATAAATAAATAAATAAATAAATGGTTTGAGAACAGGTCATAATCTACTTTTCCAATGCCATTTTATGTTCAAACAGTTGCTGAACAAGGCAGATGTACAGAATTTCCAATACATAAACACAACCATTATTTCTTATAAAGTTCATAAAATGTTGAATTGTTTAGAAAAGTCCTAAGGAAGCTGTGATTATTCCTGAAAACTTAACAACTTTTCCTAAAGTTGAAAATCAAACAAAGCATAATTAATTTTCTCCATAACTTTCATAGTTTGAAGCAAAGGCATGAAAACAGTACATTAAAAAATCATTTTCAACGATGTCAATGCAGGTGTGTGATTTAATTTCAAATAAAAAATTTATATTTTCCCCACCAGAAATATTCCCAAAATCAGGAAGAAACAAAGCAGTACTCTGATCAGATTAAAACAAAAAACACATTTCCCATTTTTCAAATGTTCTGACTCAAAAACTTATTAGGGCTCATGTTACAGAAGTTAATGAAATACTGAACTCTCTTATCAGTTTCTTGCAGAATGTAGGTATTAGTCATGGTATGTTCAACACCATATGAACACAGGTTTTTTTTAAAAAAAATTTTTTTTGTTCATTCACAGAAAGTGAGTTTTCAGCAAAGGCAACAGCTCAAGGTTATAAACTGTCGATACAAGAAAGCCATAAACACCCTCTTTCCATTGACCATAGCAGAGTTAAAATACATGTCTAATTTTCTGCCTCAGAAAACAAAGCAGCTTAGAAATGTTAAATTTTAGATCCCTGTAAACAAATGTTCTACTTTGAGTGTCCATCAAATTATTAAAAGTTTACCAATTTAATTCATCTTTTAGGGGCTTCTTCCAGCATCTCAATACTTTTCCAACCACAATATCACGAACATTTTCTCAGAATTATGAACCGTTATATTCAGAATGTATACTCACAAGTAGATGTGAAGAATATGTTTAAAATTTCTGGAAGAGAAAAATAGGGCAGCACAGTAATAATTGACAAGCAAAACACCATGGCAGCTGGCAACCAAGACTGAATATTTTGCAAGCTATTACAAAATTATGTCTCAGTCCACTTAAGGCCTTTAAAAACAAAACAAAACTGGCTCAGAGTCATGTAGGTATGAGACCATGATATATAAGTAGCTTAAATGATAAGTATGGATAAGCCTAAATGAAGTAACTCAGGATCTAGATAAAATGAAACAAGATAGAGTCAAAGAAAGTGTGACAGCTTCCTTGGGACTCACAGGAAGCAGAAACCCTGGCCAGCCTTTAAAAAAAAAACACTTAAATCTGCTCATGCATTGCAGGACTGGCATGCAACAATGAAGAAATGTAGGTCAACAGCATGGGTAGACATGGAATGGCAGGCAAAAGCAGAGTCTTGGTAAGTGCAATAGATACTGTGATCACATTGCATACTTATTGGGATACCACTAATTCTTTGCTGCCATCAATTGCTTGTCTGTATTCTGGCAACCCAGATATGGTGGCCTTGCCTGTGTTGCTCCCGCCCCAAGAGAGTGCTGTGAGCTGCTGCTATGGTCTTTAAGACATTATTAGTAAACTCCTTGTGCATTGCACTGAATTGAGAAACATTGTCTCTCTGATCTGCTATATGATTGGAAAACCCATGTTGGATTTCAAAATATTCTACAAAGTTGAAGATTGTTAGGAAAAAATTGGTTTATACCTCCAAAGGACCTGGGAAAAAATGGTTATTTGTACTTTTTTCAGTCAGGATTCAGGTCTGAAGTGGCACTGACTGTACTTGTTGATGACCTCTGGGGAGCTCATAATGGGACAGTGCATCCACCCCAGGCCCATCTTGATCCTTTATTATTCTTCCAGTTCAGCTTAGGGGATTTGGAATGGGAGATATCACGTTATACTTGCTTTTCTCTCTTTCTCTTTTTTATCTTAGGCCAGGATATTTGTGGGAGGGTGAGTGACGTGGATTGTCACTCCCTTTTAGCTCTAGAGATTTTCCATTTTCAATTCTGCCTGGAATATACTTTTCCAGTCAGAATTGGGACACAATTTGTAGATCCTTTTAGATGCATGAGTCCTACTTGAAGAATAGGTGGCAGCTGTGTTTGGGAGATCTTTGTACAGGTTCATCTTGTGCACATTTGAAATATATGACAGTTCCAGAATGCAGTGGTGTGAGCAGTTTTGGCATTTCTTATTAAACTCATATAACACTACTACTCCATGATCTGTACTAGTTTTCCTAGCAGATTTCTGGATGCAATTAAAGGTGCTGGTTATCATCTACAAAGGCTACTAGGGATATGGCCAGGATATTTGTGCGAGTTTCTCTCTCTCTGTCCACCATATGGATCACTGAGGCCATTCTCTGGGTACCTTACTGAAGGCCTAGCCCTTGGCTGTTTCCCCGGGCCAGGAGGCTAGGTGAATTCTGCTGCTAATGATGTGATTTTCTGTGATTGGGATTATTGTTTTAATGTTTTTTTTAAATTCATATTTATACCCCGCCCTTCTCCGAAGACTCAGGGCGGCTTACAAATTTTTTGGGGGGAGCACAACCCAATGCGCTCAGCAATAGCCTTCATTCCATTGTATATGCCTGCTTATTATTACTAGGGCTTTTTTGGCCCCCCCAAGCGGCATTTTTACAAAGTCAGCTTATTGCCCCCAACAATCTTGGGTCCTCATATAATGAGGATATACATATAATGTCACATTATATGTTGCAGTTTTTGTTTTAATCTTTTACATCATCCAGAATCACTATTGTCAAATGGGTAGCTATGTAATAAATAATTAAAATAAATAGCTTATTTCAGTACCCCACCTGTTTTCTTCCCACTGTACAAGGGAATCCAATAGATGGGTATACACCACAAACCTCAATGCTTAAACAACATTTTGAAATATATTTTAACTGATTTGTTGTATTATCTTGAACAAGTCTAGCTGATCATTTCAATAATGAATCATACCTTGGATGGGGGCTATTTCTAAAGGTTCCATTTGCTTGCAAAATATTTTGCAAGCAAAATATGTCAAGGCCAACACTTTAAAAAGTCTTTGTGCACTATCCAAAGGTGAGTTTTGACTTTATTAATCCAAAGCCTAAAGCAGAATAATTCTCCTGTTATGTAACAGAGCTATCTCAGAATGGGATTTACTTCTAATGAGCAACATGAAATACATTTTACTTCACATTTTTAGTCTATTGTATTGAAAGACTATAGGTAACTATTGTTATGTATGCAGGTTTAAAGTCATTGGTTTAGTTTGAACTGTTCTTGTAAAATGTAAGAAATGATTGGTTTAAAAAGTGCGGGAAAACCCTGCACTCTGATTGGCTGGCAACTGCGGCTGCTGGCTATAAGTAGCAGCCGCAGCCCAGCCAAAGTGGGTTTGTTCTGAGCTGTAGTCACTAATAAACAAAGAGCTTGAAGCACTCCGTGTCTGTCTCTTCATGCAAACTTAACACTGGCGACGAAGGTGGGATCTCCCTGAAGAGGAAGGCAACACGGAACAGAAGGAGAGCGAGATGGCACCCCGCCCGATAAGATGGCAGAAGACTGGGAGACGTATGCAGATCGTTTCCAAATGTCTCTGGAAGGAAACGATCTTGCCGACATTTCCAAGAAGCGGAAGAGGGCGGTTTCTCACGCGTCCGGCAGTTTTCAAGATGGCAAGGCATTGGTGGGAGCTGCAGACGTGAAGGTAATGGAATGGCCTGACTTAGAAAAGTTGTTAAGAGCCCATTACGCCACAAGTATCGTGCCTCATTAAGAGACACAAGTTTTACCGTCGGGATCAAGGGGAAAGCAAAACGACTTCGTGGCAAGTTTAAGAGACATTGGGGTGCATGTGAATTTAACAATTTAGAAGAGGCCATACGCGATCGATTTGTTCTGGGCCTTAAAGACAAGGTGCTTCAGAGCAAGTTATTACTAAGACCTAAGATCACACTGAAGGAAGCAATAGAAGAGGCCTCTTCAGCAGAAGCTACCAAGTCCTCAGCAGCAGCCATGAAGAAAATTAACAAGGCCACAAGCCATCCTGATGTGGAAAAGTCCACAACAACTCATTGTGAGCAAATAGATTCTGAGTCAGACTGTAGTGAGGTGGAGGAAGGAATTTATAGACTCAGAATGGAGCAGAAAAAAGAAAGACCTGGGAAGAAAAAAAAGAGGACACCTAGCAAGAGTCTGCAAATCATCCAGAACTCCACCCAACAGAAGGAAGTTTCCTGACAAAGAATTCAAACCCAACAACCTCAGTGAGAAAATGGGCAGCACAGAAGCAAAGGGAAGAATGAAACTCATCAGACAGTAACTATTGGTCATTCTTCTTCTATCAATAACAGAAAAGTGCATGTCAAGGTACTAATTGAAGGAAGGCCTTGTCAAATGGAAGTGGACTCAGGCTTCTATTTATCTATGGTGTCATGGGACACTATTCACAGACTACTCCCAAACATTCAGAAGAAGCATTTCAAGAAGCAAGCACTGACTCTTAAAGACTACCAAGGGAACAAGATTCCAGTAGTTGGAACAAGAGAATTCAACGTGTTCAAAGGCCACACCAAACGCTTGCCCCTGACCATCGTGGACAAGGATCGCCCAAGCTTGCTGGGACTTGAGTGGTTCAATCCACTAGGCATCAAGGTGACTGGCATCAATCACGTGAGCAACACTGAATGGGAGGAGGCCTTGAAGTCTGAGTTTCCAGAGGTCTTCAGCGAAGGATTGGGCAAGTATATGGGGACCCCATCACTTTCAATCTAGATCCCAAGGTGCCACCAATTCGCTTAAAGCCCAGAAGGGTCCCATTTGCCTTAAAGGAAAAAATTGATGCACAATTAGATAAACTAATAGCTCAAGGAGTTTTAGAGCCCACTGACCACTCCAGGTGGGAGACACCCATAGTCACACCAGTCAAGACTGATGGGTCAGTGAGAATCTGTGGAGACTATAAGGGGACATTGAACCATGAGCTTCAACAGAGTACATATCCAGTTCCAGTGGTGCATCATTTACTACATTCACTTGGCAGGGGTACAGTCTTTGCCAAATTGGATCTGGCCCAGGCATATCAACAATTAACAGTTGATGATGCCACTGCAAAGGCCCAAACCATTGTGACTCATAGAGGTGCTTTCAAATGTAAAAGGTTACAGTTTGGAGTAAGCGTGGCACCAGGCATCTTCCAAAGCCTTATGGAAAGGATGCTCCAAGGACTGCCAGGGTAGTACCTTACTTTGATGATGTGTTAATCTCTGCTGAAAATGACACTCAGTTACAAGAGAGACTCAGAGAAGTCCTTACCAGATTCAAAAAGCGGGTTAAAAGTCAAGGAAGAAAAATGCACTCTTAGAACTGACAAGGTTGAGTTCTTGGGCTATATGATTGACAAGCATGGTATCCACCCCACAGATGCCAAGGTTCAGGCAATCAAAGAAGCCCCTAGACCAAAATGTAAAACAGATTTGCAAGCCTTCCTTGGACTCATTAACTTTTATCACATGTTCCTACCTCAGAAGGCAACCATTGCAGAACCACTGCACAGATTATTAGACAAAAAGTCTGCATGGGTCTGGGGCAGAAAAGAACAATCTGCATTTAACAATATTAAAAGACTAATCACGTCTGATGCTGTACTGATACAGTTCTCTGAGAATTTGCCTGTTGTACTGACTTGTGATGCATCCCCTTTTGGAGTGGGGGGGTTGAGCCACAGGCTTCCCAGCAGGGGGAAGCTCCTATTGCATTTTACTCTCGCACCTTGACCAAAGCAGAGAGGAACTACAGCCAACTGGACAAGGAAGCCTTGGCAATTGTTGCAGCTGTCAAGAAATTCCATGAGTATTTATATGGGAGAACATTTACCATTGTCACAGATCACAAACCTCTGTTAGGCATTGTGGCAGGAGACAAACCTACACCCACTATCCTGTCACCAAGAATGCTGAGGTGGACTGAATTTCTTGCTGCTTATTCATACAAACTCATCCACAGGCCTGGCAAAGACATTGGGCATGCAGATGCTTTGAGTCGCTGCCCACTTCCTTCTCACACTGAGGACTTTGCTCCTGAGACTTACACCTTTTTCCTAGAAACTGTTGCCAAGCTTCCAGTACATGCTGCTGAAATTGCCAGAGAGACTGCCAAAGACACTTTATTGGCTCCTGTTATAGGCTGGATTAAGAAAGGTTGGCCTCTTCAAGATCTACCTCAACTTGCCCAACCTTTTAAATCCAGGCAAACTGAATTATCTGTATTAAGAGGATGTATTTTGTGGGGTAACAGGGTGGTTATTCCTGCAAAACTGCAAAAGAGGTTTTGGAAATGTTACATGAGGGTCATCCAGGTATTGTCAGAATGAAGGGATTGGCCAGGAGTTATGTATGGTGGCCAGGTATTGACAAAATGGTTGAAAACTGGGTTGCATCTTGTCCCAACTGTCAGGTAGTCAGGCCTGCCCCACCTCTCGCCCCACACAGGAATGGGAATGTCCTAGGGGCCCATGGTCCAGGATTCACATTGATTTTGCTGGCCCTACCAGAGGGCACACTTTCCTTATTATAGTTGATGCATATTCCAAATGGCTAGAGGTTATCCCTATGGCATCCACCACAACTGAAGCTGTCATCAAACAGCTTAAAAGCTTTTGTAACTCACGGGTTACCTGATGTGCTTGTTTCTGACAATGGCCCTCAATTTACATCCAACCTTTTTGAATCATATCTAGCACAACAGGGTATCAGACATGCCCTGACAGCCCCTGGGCATCCTTTCTAACGGCTGGGCTGAACGTATGGTACATTTACCAAGGAAAAACTTCAGCAATTGGGTCCAGGGGATATCACTGAGAGAGTTGAAAAACTTCTCAGTGTTCAGCATATCACTCCAACCCCTCAACTAATTTGTCCCCAGCTGAATTGTTGATGGGTAGGAAACTCAGGTCTCCCCTTGATCGCCTTCATCCCACTTACGCACCCAATGCACCACTAGATTCCACTAGCAAAATTCGCACATTCACTGTGGGTGATTCTGTTTATGCTAAGAACCTTATGGGTGAACCATTATGGATTCCTGCTGAGATAACCCAAATCACAGGCCCCAGGTCTTACAGGGTACAAACGGAGGATGGTGTCCTCTGGAGCAGGCACATTGATCAGTTAAGATCCAGATTGCCTCAGGAGCATCGCTTTTGCTCCTCTCTGGTTCCCATACCTACTGCCTCTTCTAGGGGAAGGGAGGATCATGAGTGTAATGAACAAGCAAGAATCAACCCCATGTGTAGAGCTAACACGACAGGAACCATCCCAAAACCTGTCACAATACCAACAACCATTTTCACAAATGGAAGATTGCACATCATTACCTGATTTAGGTGCTGACATTGGGTTGGAGATGGATTGGGAGGAGAGACCAGGTTGTAGTAACCAAACAGGTTCTACCATTACTACAAGTCCTAGTAAGGAAATGTCAGCAGACACATTTCCTCCCTCACAAGGTGAGAACCTTAAAACATCTGAACCACGTAGGTCTCAACGTACATGTAAGAGCCCCACCTATTTAAAAGAATACATTAGATAGGCTGGGGTTTGAGTATGGACTGAACCTAGTGGGGAGGGGTGTTATGTATGCAGGTTTAAAGTCATTGGTTTAGTTTGAACTGTTCTTGTAAAATGTCAGAAATGATTGGTTTAAAAAGTGCGGGAAAACCCTGCACTCTGATTGGCTGGCAACTGCGGCTGCTGGCTATAAGTAGCAGCCACAGCCCAGCCAAAGTGGGTTCGTTCTGAGCTGTAGTCACTAATAAACAAAGAGCTTGAAGCACCCCGCGTCTGTCTCTTCATGCAAACTTAACAACTATCATTTGGTGTTCCAGCAAATTTAATCACTATTTCTAATTTCAAGCAGCTATTCGACAGGAATATCCTGTTGGGCATGAGCTTGAACTGAAACAGAGATTACATGGCAAAATATACACTGATAGTTAGAAATTTCCCGAAAACCTCTTTTAAACTGCAAAGAGATATGATTGGGTGTCTGAGACTATTTAAGAAGTAGACAGAAGAGGTATTTATCTTCTCTGTTCCCTTTCTAGCACAAAAAAGGAACAAAACTAAAAAGTCAGTCAAAAACAAGAACAGCGCATACATACAACATTTAATATACTTAATTGTATAGTCTGCATGAAGGCTTACAGAAATAAGATATAAAAGAATCTTGCATAACTTTAGACTAACTATAAAGTTTCCTGTTTCAATCACAATGGTTGTGTTGCATTATAAACAATGATCCCTTCATCTTTCATTTGATGACTGTACAATCCTTACCACTATATTATGGTATCTTAACAGTACATGCCATTTTTGTAAAAAACTATCATTATAAAAACTATTTATGTACTCTTATCTCTGTGGCTCTATGTGTATAGCCAATTTGGTCTAGTTGTTAAGGCATCAGGCTAGAAACTGGGAGACTGTGAGTTCTAGTCCCATTTTAGACATGAAAGCTGGCTGGGTGACTTGGGTCAGGCATACACGTTTAGCCTAAATCACACCACAGTTGTTTTGGGAAAAATAGGAGGGAAAGGGAGTATTAGGTATGTTTGCTGCTTTGAGTTATTTATAAAAATAATAAATGTGATAAATAAATATATTCAGTGTGGTTTTCTTCGGAAGCATACTGGATTGTTAATCTTAATCTTCCATTATTGACTCAAAAAGATGTTAATTCTACTCCTTACATGCACATGAAGAGATTAGTTTGGGAAAACAATATGCCTTTTATATGCTGAGTGTTCTGGGAGTTGTAGTCCAATACATATGTAAGAACTGAGATGATATAGGACTGTTCTCTGGTATGTCACACAACTTTTATGTCCTGTTATTGATATAACCATGACTGGATGTATGATGATACAAACATCATCATAGATTCCAGGGAAGCTTTTACGTAAATGTGACTGGCAGCCTCATGGTTTTTTTTAATACTCTGTCTTCTCCTCTACCAGTAAATGTAGATAAACAATTATAGTGAAAACAGAAAGCTCCAAATTATAGTCTAGCAAAATTTTCTAAGAATAATTTATATATATTTCCAACATACAAGCTAACACTGATAAAAAAGGTCTTGCTACTAACTCAGAAAGAAGATGTGGATAGACTACAGTTTTTAAACGTCATTTTTCTATTGCTTTTATTATTTATTCCATTTTTATATTGCTCTGTCTTTCAAAACATTTCCCTTCAAGCATTGAAAGCAGGATTGTTTTTCTGATTTAATATCAAAAGAGGTACATGGATAAGAGCAGTTTGCCCTTACTTCAGTTTATACCCCAATTACCTTTTATCCAATTTCTTTTCCTCACAGACCAGCAATTACGTTAGATGTGAACAAGGCTAAATATAAAGCTGGATTCACATCCTTTTAGATCTTTCCTTTCCCTGGATCTTTTTTTTTATACCCGAATAAAGCTTTCATATTTATTTATCCTAAAGGATATCTCTTAATTATTGATTCAGAGAAAAATATTAGATATCCTCAGTTTGATGAGTATTAATGTTCATCTTTTGTTTTCTTCCTAGCATTTTCTGGGATGTGCGGGATCTCCTCTTTTGGGGAATCAACCAAATGATGAACTGACTGACTGGCTTGTTGCCTGAGCCTGATGTCCTGAACTGAGTAAGAGTGACTGGCCCAAAATTATAGAGCTGGCTTTTCATGCCTAAAGCAAGACTAGAATTCATAGTCTTCTGGTTTCCAGCTGGTGCTTTAACCATTAGACCAAACTGGCTCTCCTATTGATGTTCACATATAATTCTAAAAATTCCAAATCAGTTGCAGAGAATTACATTCTTAATATTCATTTTCCACCATTTTCCTTAATGTTATTCCTTCAATAACAACCCTGTGTGATAGACTAAACTGAGATAATTATGAGCCAGATCCAGATTTTAGTCATTTTATACTTTTCATCCATTTTAACATTTTGGGTAGCCCTCCCTGCTGTTTTAGAAATGCTTGCACAGTAACAAGCACAAGAAGTTATTCTGCAAACCATTTACCCAGCTGAAATGATAACTAAAAGTCATAAAGCTACGATGTTACTCTGGCATCAGAGTAAAGCAGGTAACTCAGTTGTCTATTTTGCATAGAATAAACTTGTTCTTATCTCCACCTCATGTTTTTTATTCATTGGTCTATAGTTCCTGGGACAACAGGATGATTGTCTCAACATTATCCAGTAAACCTCTATGGTAATGGTACTTGAACTGGGTCTATCTAACTAATACCTTTACCATCATCACTACAAAACAGACAGATAAATACAGACATACATACTAAGATGTGCATGCACAATAATATATTTTGCATTTGTAATCATGATATACATGATAATTTTCACATTATTTCAGAACAATGTGTGAAAAGATTTTGCCATTATACTTTGAACTACCGTGTTTCCCCGAAAATAAGACCTACCCCGAAAGTAAGACCTAGCACTATTTTCTAAACCTGCCCTAATATAAGACCTACCCCAAAAATAAGACCTAGTGTAAATCTCCAGTTCCAGGAAGACTTTTCAGGGAGCAACCGTGCACCCGCAAACACCCCCTACACACTCACACCCACTATTTGGCACCATAAATATATAAGACCTACCCCAAAAATAAGACCTAGTGTGTTTTTGGGAGCCAAAAAAAATATAAGACAGTGTCTTATTTTCGGGGAAACACGGTAAAATACTATGTATCCTGAACGTAAAATATCCAGCCTCAGAATATTCAAAACTATTTAATATAAACCTTATGAGAGATTTAACAGTTTTCAAAAAAAAATCCTAAACTATTTAAATATTCAGCATTATTGGATATCAAAATATACACTTAAAATAAGTTTAATATATAATGGTTGATAGCCTTTTTTTTTACAAAACTACATTTTTAAAACAACTGTGAGCAAGTTGCAAGTAGTTAAGATGATCTTTTGTACAAATAATTAATTTTCCTTTTAATGTGATATTATCACCTCATTAATAAAATCCAAACAAAGAAAATAGAATGTAATGCTCATTCTTTCAGAAGCCAGACAGAGGTCATATAAAAAGGGTGCTTATTGTCACATTTGTTGCCTTGCACAACTAAACACTATGTCTGCACAAGACATATACTGAAATTCCTAATCAAAGTGAATACAAAGTATAGGTTACAAAACACTGACAACTGAAATAAATAGCTAGGATGGAATAAGTTTTTCTTCATCACAATCCACACAGCCTAAGATTGGTAAATTCCAGCTCAACCTGACAAATAAACTGCCACCGTTCTCTCTCCAATGTAATATGAATGAGTGAGTAAATGAGAGAGAGAGAGAGAGAGAGAGAGAGAGAGAGAGAGAGAGAGAGAGAGGTGGTAGCTTTTTTGGAAGAAAGCTGCAAAGACCCTTGTTTAAAGCTTGTCATACCTGGAATTAATGGATGCCAGTGGGCTTTGCTGACATGAACACTGATAGAAAAACAACTGTTGATGCCTGGACTACCACATAGCAAAATACATCACTATTTCTCAAAGGAAAGCAAAGAGACCCTCTGATACTGCAGGTCAAAACAGACATTTGCTTGGCAGTAAATCTCCTTAAATTCATCCTTTACGGCTGAGCTATAAAATAAGCAGAATTCAAAGCTGGGGAAACTAAAAACCAGATCTGAAGAATGAAGGATTAAAAGATAGTAGTCATTCATACATCATTCCACCTGCTTCCCACAGAGTCCAGCTGTACTCCCACAGTCCTAGTAGAGCCTTTCATTCCTGATTCAGTTTGGTATTCCCACCTAGGGGTGAAGATAAGGCAAGACTTCCATACCACTTAATAATTTCATAGGAAAGAGGGTTTTGGCTGCTATCCTTTATTATGTCATCATTCCACAACACAAGGAGAGTATCATTTAAAGCAGTTCTCAATTTTGCACCACAATTAAAAATAGAAAATTGTAATGCTGTATTGCAACTGGTCATCCAGTTCGTCAGTAGCCTCGCTATTTCTCTGATTACTGACAGAAGCTTCATGAATTCCTTAACAGACATTTTGGAACTTCCCTCTTGCTACAGCATTAAGGAAGGCAGGTATTGTTTGGGTAAGTGGAAAGCAAAATCATGCAGTTGAAGGCTCAACAGTGTCCCACTGGGTAGCATGCATATCTCACCTCCAAGCTCTGTCGACTCATCCCAGACCAATGAAATGATCCTCACAGTGGCATCTCCAGTCAGCACCAGGCTTGGAATTCCCTAAAGAAAAGTGTATGATAGTCCAGGCTGCAAGGAGGGGCACCTCTGTAAACAGCATCTGAAGTGAAGTGAAGTGTAACAGCAAAAGCAGCTGAGATGACTCTGGCACAGCAATGCAGCCAGCACTTCTGCTGCTTTTATTGTTTAATAGGAAAGCAAAAATAGGCACTGGCACTGCCACCTGCTGGCTATTTAAACCATTGCTTGATTAAATTTGATAGACACCTAAGCAATTCATTGTTCCATAGACAAGTTCTCCCCTTACCTTTCAAGATTCCTAAAAAAACCCAACATGCCAGACAGAAGATAATAAATGTGCATAACTAACTATAACCATTTAGTGTCACTGATTTAATGCAATGTCATATCTCACTGTAATCAAATCTATATTATAATACACATTCCAAAGCCAACGTTCGGAAAAATATAACTTCTGTGAAAGTAATGCATAGATTACTTGGAATAGTATTAAAGTATTTCATACATTTTCCCCATGAGATCATCTGATGAAGTGAGACATCAGCAAAATTGTAGGGATGTTTTTATTTAATCTTATTTAAACTCTGGAGATTTCAAAGGGTTTCCTTTTGAGCTTTTAAGGCAAAAGCTAAGTGCAAGAAGCTGGCATTTTGGTTTCAGCATCATAGCTTCAGAAACTGCACAAAACTGCACACACTATGGGCAACAGGTGGCCCATCCTTATTAAAACAGAGTAGACAGAGAAGTTTTATTTTCTTTAGTTAATCATTTAACTATACTAATCACAGCAGCCAGTTGCATATTTCCAAAATAATCTCCACAAAACAGTACTGTTCATATATGTTTGCATGTTATGTGTGTGTGCACATGGACACCTGTGTTTGTGCAAATGAAGCTATTGAAAGTACCTTGTTTTGTCTCTACAATTTAATCTTTATCAGTTTGCTAATGGATTCCTTTTGTCTGCAAGGCATCCAAACTGGCAGACTTGCATACACAACTTCCTTGCCACTTTTAGTTTATTCCCACAATTATAATGGAGGACACTTCTTTCTTATGTTTCAGGTAATCCAAAACAAAATAAAAATCTCTTTACTTCCTAATACCCAGTTTATTACTCTGTAAAATCCCATTTTGTATGTACATATTAACAGGGATGGGAAAGTATGCTACTGGGCTTTTTGATTTTACATTAACAGTTGGACATCAATGGTGGCATACACCATTTATTCCACCAGTAGTAGCAAAAAAAGTCTTGGGCATACATTGAGAAAGTTTGTATTCAGTCTTCTTTTAGCAAAACCATAAATGCAACCCAAAGATTAATTTCCTGTCTCAAAATTAAATGTTCCCTTACACCAAAGATTTTAGATGGAGATTTCTATTGGTTTAATTGAAAAAAAAACAGCTGTTTTTCCTTGGTATTTTAAAAGTTTTTCTCTTGTAAAGAAAAAAAAAGATGGATGATTCAGTGGAACATATGTGAAGTTATCAGATGAATATCATTGTGGTTGATATCTGGACCCCACTATAAATGTGGCTGCTTTTCTATTACTTATTTCCATTATACTAAGGGATGATGATGTTCGTCCATCATGTTCAAAGAGGACCTTGGCATCTAACAGGTTGTGGGCTGTCCATAGTGTGTCCACAGGTGGCCTATATGGGCACGAAATGTTCTGCCACATGTTGGGCAGCCATGTTTGGGCACCATTGTTGCAGCATTTGCAGCTCTGGCTTTGCGGAGTGCTCACTTCTCTTGTTCTATGGTTGTTCTTCTGCCTTCAAATGTCTGGCAGCCTTGGTTTATCAATGTGCACCATGTCGATACTAAGGGAACTTACATACTGGATACACTGAATTTCCACGTATCATTCATTCGGTTCCTAGGATGTATCTACAGCCATTGATTTTGCTCCTTCTCTGTTCGCTGCTTGTCTCATCCATATATTTCAAATGTTACAAAAAAAAACATTTGTTCATCTGTGGATGGTGCACAAAATGCTACCTCTGCACAAATGTTGTTGAGCAGTGTTTGGAAAGGGAAAATTACATGTGTCGGAAAGGGTGAGATGTGGAACACTCTTTTCTGAAATTACATTTCAAAATATTCCATACAGCATGGAGATGGGCAGACTAAACAATCACCTGCTTTTGATGAAATTTCATTTGTTGGATGCTTTTTGTAAGTGTGGATAGTTATCAGTTCTGTGTAATGGCCAATGTTATCTTCTTTCTCCATGTAAAAAAAGCCTAGCCTTTTCCAAAGTAAATTTAGCAACTGTTACAGGCTTTTTGTTTGCACACTCTACAAATAGATTTTGAGGAAGAAAGAGGGAGGGAAAGAGATTGAAGAATCTACTTAGTCACAGCTATTAGAAGCATGTATTTATTTAACCAAGACTGCTTCACTTAATTGTTATTATTTTGTTTGTTAAAAAACTGAGGTTATGCTTCAGATATTTAAATTTCTAGTGGATTTGACCTCAACCCAGATTTTAGATTTTCTGATCTCTTTGAGGCACCTGTTAGGTGGCTAACTAACTTTTGTCAATTTCTATCTATTTTTTCTGTCTTTTTTCAAAGACAGCCATAATAGGTACCTGTAGTAGGACTTTCAGAGATCATTACTCCCAATCTACTATATCCATCACCTTTCTTTGCTTCTTATTTCTGGTTCATTCTTGCATCCCTGACATTTCCTCTGGTTTTGTGCTAGACTTATTCACAGTCATCTCCCATGTCTGTTTTCACAGAGTGAAATATTTGTCCTACATTCACACTATGTCTTTCAGTGCCATTGCCATCAGGTGAGGTAAAATAGGATAAAGAATGAATGAGTTATCTTAGCATTCATCTCAAGTTTCAACATATGTTGGATCAGCCCTGTGTGTAGGCCTAGGTATGGCAACCCTCTCAGTCTGTCTCTTTAAATTTTACAAGGCTTTTATTGATTTTATTATGTATTGTAAAATAATATGAAAGCTGCAATATTTGCAAAATGAGACTAGTTTGTATTGTTGGTACCTGTTTTCTTGTGTTTTAATCATTATTTCTTGTTTAATTTGTTTGTTAATATTTTCTTCCATGTTAAAAGTATATGTTGTGAATGGGAAATGTACAGTACATTCTCTTCAATATTTGTTCAGGAGCTACATACTAAATGAAATGTTGCAGCATTGTTTTCCCTTTACTCAGACTTTCAGGGTCCTGCTCTTATTTGTCTCATTTCCCTTCTTTCTCCTTCTCCATTGCCAGAGGAGTTAGTAGCTTGGCTAATTTCTAAATATTACAGAGAAACCCTGTGAGTGTCTAAAACTTGCAGGCTGTTCTAATATCTCTTCTACAGATATTCTAGGTTGTTCTAAATTTATATACTGCTGCCTAATGCTGTTTGAGCCATGTGCATAAACTAGAAATCAAGCTGGCTTCAAAAGGCTTAGTAGCATGCACTCTTTGGCTTTGGCCATTGTGGAGATCTGGTCTGGGGACTTGGGCCCTGACTGGTCACATCTATCTTTCTTTGCCTTTCCTATTCTATGATTGTGTTTCCCACCAGTTTTGTCTATTGATGATCCAAGAAAAGAGGGAAGGGAAAACAAGTTCCATCATTCTTCTTGCCACAGGTTAGTATATAAAACTAGCAGAGTTCTTGGTAATTAAAATTGAATTACTTTTACATATAAATATAATAAGCATTCCACCAGCAAACTGGTTAAAAAAGGATCTTCATTATTCTACCATGAAAGAAAAAGGAGGATTGTGTCCACTTTTTATAGTTCTGGGTTATGCAAAGGAAATTGGGAGACACATGCAGAATCTTGTTAATATAATTTGAGTTGAGATTGTCTCAAAATATTGTCTAGGATGCAGAAAGAAATAATGTTTGAGAATAAAGAAATGTGTAATAAATTCATTGTGGTCATGAGATTAATATAAGCTAGATATCAATATCTTGTGGTATAGTGGTTAAATATATGCATAAAGTTTTTTGTAACTTGAAAAAGATATATATATATATATATATATATATAGAGAGAGAGAGAGAGGGGGAGAGAGAGGGGGGACTTGAGATTGAAAAAGACACATATCACCTACAAGAAAGGATTTGTTTATATATATAAAGGTGTATAATCACAATTCAGAGTTAAATATACAGTATTAGAGTTAGAAGTGAAAGGCCACATTATCTGATACAGAGTGTGTTCACAACAAGGATTTACTTTGGAAACATCCAAGTTCCCAATTATAAATGATGCGAATTTCATATTTACTGAACAATAGTTTTCTAATGTGCATACTATGAACATAGTGCAAATGCTGATCTTGGTTAAGTGTGGAGAAAGAATGGAAATCATTTCTCTTGCCCTGTGTTTTAAGCAAAAAACTCTTATATGAAGTAGTATATATTTGCAGGGAGGAATCTACCGCTGATACTAATTTTCTATTCATTTTGAATTCTGCTTCAAATATGTCTTCAGAATCACATTTATGTTCTATCCAGAACAGATTTTCTTAAGTTTTTCCTTCTTCTAGATATCCAGTAGTTACTTCTGTTTAGCTCAAAACGGACTTTCAGAAAGGGACAGATTTTTGACCATGCTCTGACCATTACACTTCGATATTAACTACAACATTGAGACAGTAGGACACATTGTCTCCTCTTATGCTTTGATTAGAAGTTCTAATACAAGAGAATACATGTAGCTCAAAGTTGAACTGTGGAGTCATTGAGATTGGTTTTTTGCTTGCAGATGTTTTATTACCCAACTCGGTAACATCATCAGTATGAGTAAGTGTGGGAAATGTGTTTTATATACAGTAGTTTGCCCTTGCAGTTTCGGTGTGGACGTGGTTTTCTCATTGCTAGTTAGTTCCTTGATTATGATATTGTTTTTCACTTGATTGTTTGCCTAGTGTAAATCCCTGCTTGTTTGGGTATTGGTGTTAAAAAGGACATGTTCTGGTCTTTTTCTCATTTGAATGGTGTGTAAATATGGTTTATTTCTACAGTTCTTTTAATAGGTGATTTGTCTGATTGCCAAACTTCCAGTAATTCCCTAGTGTTTCTGGATGGAACTTGCTCTAGGATACTTACAGTTTTCCAGTTGAAACTATGGTTGAGCCTTTCTAAGTCTGTTTCAACTGGAGACTGAAAAATGGGACACTGAGAAATACTTTCTTGGAGGGTTCTTGTAGTTTTTTAAAATATTTGTGTTAGAATTTTCTTTTCTTTAAAAAAAATAAGTTAAGAGTACTTTCTCTACCATTTTCCTAGTATAGCAGAACATAGTGCTACATAAAGTTAAAAAAAAAGCAAAGGAATGCAGAACTGATGTGTAGAAGAAAGGAATGTGTGATTCTGGCGGAGGAGGATGTTAAGAGCTGTATGAATTTCTTGGGCAGGCTCAGTGAGGAAAAAACAACCCCTTATTCAATAAATGTGTGGGAGTGAGGACAGAACAAGGGAGAGACAGGGAGAAATGAGATTCTCCTCCCCCCATCATTTTCTTTTGTCCTTTTGCTAAAAAGTAGTGCTCAGCATCAGAAGATTTGATGGTTATGGTTCCAAAGCAGTATGTCTGATCCCAGACACAGATTGCCCTAAGATGATCGATTTAAGTGGGTTTAGCTATGTTTGCTACAGAGACTACTGTTTAGACTGTCATTTCAATTCACTTGGGAGTCATCTCCATTGCAAATACTGGTGCTAAGCACAGACAAAAACATGCAGGTGATTTTCCTGGTGGTTAAAGCAGCAAGTCTGCTTTCTGGGAGACTAAATGGAAGATTTTCTAATGTATCTCAGTGTTCAGGGTATTAAGGATTCAGGAGGATTCCTATTAAGGAAGTATGAGATACAACTCTGATTAAAAGATATTGGAATGAAGGTGTATAAAAACTGAAGTGATAAAAAATAGAGGTAAGGAAAAAGAGTGGCAAGCTAGGAAAAAGAATTATTTTCTGAAGTGTCATGGATTGCAAAAATGAATTTATTTGAGCAACATGGATGGTCTGACTTGTATACCATGCACAACAATTAAAATATTAACTAATGCCAAGCCAATCTAATCTCCTTTCTGATAGAAGACAGATCCATGCCAGTACTGACCACTCACCACTTCCTAAGTGAAGGACAGATTAGATCATTTTCTGCCTATTCCAAGCAAAGGTGTCACATGTCCAGTTTTCTCAGCTGTGATTCAAAACTGATCTTTGACTTGACTTATCTTAAGCCCTGTAGAGCTTTGTTGTACTCTAGTAGCTTCCCAGCTTTGATTGGCTGCAATACCTTCTTTTCTATCTAGCTTTTCTCCTGAGGTTCTATGGTTCCTGCTGAAGGGCAATAGTTGTTATTTTGTTTTTAAATAATCCATGGGTAATCTCACCATAGCCCAGGGGTGGGATTCTACCAGTTCTCACCTATTCTCTAGAACTGGTTGTTAACATTCTAAGCAGTTCAGAGAACCATTTGTTATCCTGTAAGGAAGGCAGGAAGGAAACATTCTGGTGTTGCTTACAGAAACTGCCTCTCCGTTAATCCTTATTACATTCTTGGCAGGACTAGACTTCCTGTCTCAGGAACTTCTCTGGAATTATTATTATTATTATTATTTTTAATTACATTTATATGCCGCCCTTCTCCGAAGACTCAGGGCGGCTTACAATTTTTGGGATACAACCCAGTGTGCTCAGCAATAGCCTTCATTCCATTGTATATGCCTGCTTATTACTAAGCGGCATTTTTACAAGGTCAGCTAATTGCCCCCAACAATCTTGGGTCCTCAATTTACCTACCCCGAGAGGATGGAAGGCTGAGTCAACCTTGAGCCTGGTGGGATTCGAGCCTACAATAATTGTAGACAGCTGGATCTTAAGAGCAGGCATTTTTCCCTCCTGTGCTGGTACTTTGCTTATGTGGAGTGACCATTCAAAGTTACAATGGCACTGAAAAAAGTGACTTATGACCATTTTTCACACTTACGACTGTTGCAGCATCCCCACAGTCATGAGAGGCCAGGCGAGGAGAAGCGCCCCTTGACATGAGTGATGTCAAGTTAGCCACACCCACCCAGTCACATGACCACCAAGCCACACCCACCACCTAAGCCACGCCCACAGAACCAGTTGTTAAACAATTTGAATCCCACCACTGCCTTAGTCTATTATATCAGAAAACTATCTTCAAGCTTAGAAACCCATGCTCTATTCAACCCTTGCATCTCTCCCTGGAGAGACTTTGTGTTTTTGCTCATAATGCTTCTGGGTGAAGCATTGTCCCTTTGGTTTCCCAGCCCCACCCCCTTTCCACAGCATGACAAAGCTTTCCTTTCTTTCACTTCATTTTATATATATATATATATATATATATATATATATATATATATAGTTACAATATAGGAAGATTGCCACTTAATTTCTATGAAACTGAACTACTGATTCTTCCTCACATCAAAGATTCCATCGAATAACAAAGAAACCTGGGAACATTGCTTTGATTATTGCAGCATCAATGATGATGGTCTGAGGTAGGATGGGAGAAAAGAAATGTCAGCATCACGAGATAGGGCAGATTGCTAAATCCAGGAAGGCTAATACTCTTCTTTGAGATTAGCTAGAATAATAGAATTTTGTGTGTCTGATTGTGCAGTACATCTCCTTTCCTCTTATAATTTAAGGAGGCATCTGCCTGAATTGTTTCTAAATATTATTTTGCTGATCCGGACCTTAAGAAAAATGCTTCATTCCTTTTTACCCAGGTAATAGTTCTTACATACTGAAGGTCATATTCCTTATTCTCTATAGATACAGTGGAAAGGGTGGTGGTGATAGAGGCATTCAACTGTGTAAACATCTGGGAAAACAAAGGAAGGGCATGGAGATGAAAAGAAAAAGAAAGAAAGAAAGAAAGTAGACACTGTAATACAAGATCCAAACAGCAAGGTTGCCTTTTCTGTATAGATGGGAAGGGAAAGAACAACTGAACAATAATTTGACCATTTAGTGACTATACAATAGTTTGTGCTAAGCAGCAGCATGGCATCATTCACAGCCCACTAAAATCTGAATTGTAATTTCTGAAGTTGACTTAAGAAACAAGGCGGAGCAAAATGTGAAACAAGCAGTTTAGGCTGAAGTGTGTAATTGTTCAGAATGATAAGTTTAGATGACCCTGAGAATATAATACACTAAATAACCGGCACTATTAACCAATACCACCACATTCTGCACTGGCTATAACTTCTAAATGCTATTCAAGGACAATTACATCTATAGCACATTGTAATAATCCAAACTGGAGGTCACAAAGGCATAAATGACTGTGGAATGGGACAACTTCCTGTGGCCAACTTATCATGGCCAACTTGCTGCAGCCATGGGACAACTTGCCATGGGACAACTTGCCTCAGGACAATTCAATGCAGAATAAGTCAAGAGAGGGGCAATTAGAATTGCAGCTCACCACAACCTCAAGGACTTCTAACTTGAGAAGATTCAAATTTAAAGCAAGACAAGGCCCACTGCAATTAATTTGACCCTCTCTTGACTTATTCTGCATTAAATTGTCCTGTGGCAAGTTGGCCAGGATGAGTTGGTTGAGGTGAATTGTCCTATTCTGCAGTCATTCCAGCCCATGAAAAGGTACAACATGAAGCTGTACAAAGGGTCTCCTAGTCATGGATGCCACCTATTCTTGTAGTCAGAGCTATAAATTCAGTAAGGCCCCCAGATTGTGCACTGGTTCTGTCTCAGGCAGTGCAACTTCATCCAGAGCCAAAGATGGAAGATATCCATGACTAGGAGGTTCAAAACCCCAAAGCCACTTGATCTAGCTTTAGTTGAGATGAAGCTTTTTTACATTTCATCTAGCCATAACAGGCACTGAGATAAGATTGTTATGGTACCATTCTGTTGACCTAAAGTAGAGAAATAAAGCTGATTACCATCAGCTTGTTGATAATACCTTATTCTAATTTATGAGATCACTTCAGCCCTTGGATTCATGTAGATATTAAATGAGAGGATAAAGTATTGAACCCTGCAGCATCTGAAAAAGTAGGGTCCAAGGCTCTGTTTTTCCCATCAATACCAATTGGAACTGATTCCAGAAGAAGGAGTAGAACCATGCTGTCTATCCCTAACTTTGCAGCCACTACAGCAGGGTAACTTGTATTTAAGACTGTCATAAAATCAAAGAAAATAAGGATGCTTGCACCATTCACATCCTGCTGCCACCAGAGGTTATCCAAAAGTGCAATCAATGCTGTCTCAGTCTCATATCCAGGCCTGAACCCTGAAAGGATTCTAGATAATATGTTTCTTCCAGGATCCTTGGAAGCTGTGAAGCTAAAAAATTGTTGAGAAAGTTTGGATCCAGAAATGGTCCCTTAAGGAGGGTATGACCACCCCTTTCCAAGAGATGGCAGGACCACTTGTCTCAAAGAGAAATTAACCATTGCTTGAGCCCAACCAGAAGATACAGAAGACTTGCTACAATTTAATTGCTGGTTTGTTTTTTGAAATCCTGATCTACTAGTCTTATATACTGTATACTGATATTTCTTTACCATGCTTCAATAATTTCTCTCTTATTAAGGGTGACCTATGCTTTTATTTTGAGGTGTCATGCTATTATATGCTGAAATAGCTTTTAAAATAGGCTAAAATATAATACATCCTCATACAGGGGTATGTGATGACCCAGGGCATGGCACAAAGGCAACACAGTCAAATAAGCAAGAAGAGTCCCTTTATTATCTCCAACTTTGCCCCAAATGTCCAGGTTACCTTCGGCTGAGAAAACCTCTCCCAGAAACAGTCTTTAAGTGGAGGAAATTCACTTCAAAAGCAAAGTACATACAAACTGTAAATAAAAATCAAAACAAACCATGCTGCAGTAATTGACTTGACAGGGCAGGAGAAAGAATTGCAAACTTGAAAGCACAGCCAAAACACACACAGTTGGGAAGACACCAGGAACACAGATAAGCCTCAACGATACCAGATAACTCACGATTTGCTCCCAACAGTTTGCAACTTCCCCTTTTAAACACTGTATTCCCAGCTGCAGCTAATGAAGGGAATCAGGGCCCTTTCCTCCCCTGTAAGCCACGCAACTCATATTGCTCCCTTCTCCATTCCTCCTTGCGTACCCTAGGATGATTACGGGGTGGGCCTGAGTCTTCCTTTGAATTCTCTCTCCCTTGTTCTACTTCTCCCCTGATCTGCCAGCCAGACTTTGCCCTTCCCCGGTTTCTTCCACAGCCCACGGAGCCACACTCCCACTCCCTGTCAGCTGTTCGGTCTCCCCCTCCGAATCAGATTCTGACAGGGGCATGACAGGGTAACACAATAACCACTGCAATAACAGCACTGTGTTATTAGCAAAACAAAAGCACAAACACAAACAAAAACAGACAAATGATGGAAAAGACACCATAAAAGTTCCATCTTCCTCAGGGGAAATAATTTGCAAATGCGTTATTATATTTGAACGTTGTGATATAAACGTTATGTAAAAACTGCCCTGTGAGTTAATCTGGATTACAATACATATACAGTACTTCAAATTACAGATAAGGTAGAATTAGTCTAAATGCTATGAAGAAGTTCCTGATGGAACAAATTGTTCAACAATGGAATACATTGTAAGATTTGTATTCTTCATAGAGAGAGGTTTTTGAGCAAATCAAAAGGAATGCTGTAGCACTAGGTTTTTTTTAATTATAATGATGATCTTTAGCTTTATGTTAAGCTCCTTGTTACTAGAACAGAAGTGTGGCAAGTTGGAATTAAAAGTATGGGTTTAACAATAGGTGTTTTTTGTTAGTTTCAATTAAAGAACTTTCATGTTTCCTTAATATATGACTTAATTATTGAATAAAATTCCTAAAAAGCTATCCACTAATAACTGCTGTTTAATAAAGTGATTAAGCAACTTAGGTTGGATCATTTCATTAACCATTTTTGAATCAGTAAAAGAATAGTCAAATTGTGAAAATATTTCAAATTGAAATAATGTATAAATATTTAATAGCACTAAATGAAAATATCTAGCTAAGTCCATAAGTATAGACCTAAGCAAGTTCAAACATGAATCAACCCTCCCTCCCTCCCTCCCTCCCTCTTTCCTTCCTAACTTCCTTCCTTCCTTTTTGTAAGGATAATAGTACACCTTTTCTAGACTACTTATTTATAAGATCTTTTTTATTATTTATTTTATTTATTAAATGTATATGCCATCCACCTTCCCAATAAGGTAACTCTGAGTGGTAGCTCTGAGTGACCATAAAAGGAAAAGAGAAAGAGTTAAAAGTTCAAAATTTAAATTTTTAAAGCTATGCAAAAACAAAACAAAACCAGGAACTAAGAGATGGACAGTGCAGGAATAAAGTTTTCTTATTTTGTCAACCACCTCCAGTGGTGAGTATCTCCCTTCGGCCCCCAAGCCAACTGGCAAACTTTTAATGCCCTTCTGGAGAGTTTTCCATTGGGTCAGGGCTACAGCAGAAAACTTTTATGCAAATATTAAAAGGGAGTGGAGCCCTGTGGTATCTCACAAAGGAGTGGCTGTGGTCTTGTCCTTGCATACCCTATCAACACTGACTAGGCTCAATCTTGAAATAAACTGAACCAGCACAATTCTGCGCCATTCAGCTCCAAACCCTGCAGCTGGCCCAAAAAGATAGCATGGTTGGTGGTACTGAAAGCCACTGAGAGGTCAATGAGAGCAAAGATGGATGCACTATTCACAGCACACTCTCACCAGAGATCCATAAATTTAGCAGGTCATATAGTCATTGCTGTGGCAATATATAAGTAATGAAGACAACATTTTATGGAATCACAGTGATGGCTAGGTGATGCTTGAAGATGTAATAAATGATTAACCTGGTAATGGTTCTATGATTTTAGCAATTAGCTTATTTTGTGAAGTAAAACTTTATTGTTTTTGCTTTTGCATTTAGGACTGGCAGGCTAATTAGACCTGGCAGGCTAATTAGATCTGGCAGCCTAATAAAATGCATTCATGCTTTCTTACATATGGACATTTACACATCAATGATTTAGTGAATCCTCTAACAACCATTGTAACAATACAATACTTTCTAACAAAGGTAGGCATTATGTCTTTGACCAATACCTAGATGTTTAGAAATCATTATTATTTGTTTTCCAGACTGTTTTAGACCATGATTATCACAATGGCCAGCAAAGATTACAGCATATTCTATAAGAAAAAAGAAAGAATTGCAAAGATGGATTTAAAGATCACTTTTTAAAATCCAACGCCAATGTTAAAATTCTATTCCAAGTAACAGAAGAGGTACAAGATCTTCTCTACAGTAGATGCCTCAGTATCTAAAAAGATAAGACAGTCCCCACATTGTTAGTGAAAGAAAATTAATTTTTAAGGAAACGTTGAAAGAAAAGATGTTTTTTTTTAAAAAGTAAATTCTGATGGGTAGAGAGGTATTCTTGTAATTACCTAATTGTCTGAATGCCTTGTCTTTACTTTAAACCAGCTCTTCTTTTATGGGAAGGCTAGGGTTTGGTAAAACAATAGAATGCACAAGAAAGTAAGAAGACTAAGATGGAATAAAAGAATAGTTACTAAATGCAGATTTTTTTAAATGCATAGAAAGAAAGAAAAACTTTGTAGTAGCATGTTTCCCTTTATTTTTTTCCCATAACTTTTTGTCAGATTCCAAGTAATGCAATAATCATAAAATGAACTCAGAGGCATTGCAATTCCTCAAAGAACTATTTTATTTAATTACACATCTTAGCACTAACTGGTGGAAGCCAGTACTATAGCTAAAATTTTCTCATTTTTCCAAAACAATATATCACATTATCCAACCAGGAGATGAAATAGTTTCTTGGCAACTTCATTTCTCCTTCCTCTGGCCAAGCAGCAATTGGACTCATTGCCCAGCTATGTTGTTCTGGCTGGAGCTTCATTCACCTCAGTTCTCCTCCCTTCCATTTCTTAAGTGTGTCAAATTGAATTCATACAATTCCACCACCAAACTAAACTCAGGCTTGACACTCTTCTCATTAATTCACTGTGATTATTTCTCTCAAATTTTACATCTGTTTTAACATGCAGTTTTAATTTGTCCCATCTCCATATGACATTTCAATTACAATGTACAACTACTCCTAACAGAAGATCCTGACACTGTATAAATCTTTAAAATTTTGTCATGTTTCTCAATGTCCCTTCTTGTTTTTTTGAGATCACTTTTTATTTTCCTGCTTATGTGCAGATGTATTAACCATGATATATTCCTTCCTTAATTGAGAAGTTCCTGTTGTGCTTGTAATGTTTTCTGAATCTGTATTTGTTATGTAAGCATATGTAATTTTTATTATACAGTGATGTTTAAAAGTTTGTGATCATTTTGGTTTCAATATTTATGTACAAATATGACCTAAAACATGACCTGTTCTCCAAATATCTAAATTTTAAAATTAGAAAAAGAGACCTCAACTATACAACTGAGTCAAAAACATTATTGTGTTTATTAATTGAGGAAAATGATCCAAAGATAAATATAGTATTTGTGTATGACAAAAATATGTAAATCTCTAAGATTTTTGGTTCATTTGATTGGGAAATTAAAATTAGGTGTTTTAATCAATTGAGTGTGAGATATCCTGGCTTTGTTAATTCTGAGTATTCACTATCAAAGCATTGGTATGTAGAAATCATGGGTTGAACAAAGGAGATATCTGAAGACCTCCAAAAAATCATTTTGATGCTCATCTGGCTACAAAACTATTTCCAAAGAATGTGGACTCAGCCAGGCAGATTATGGAAGTAATTCCACACCACTGTTATTCTTTGCAGGAGTAATCAACCAATCAATAAGATAGAAGAGAATGTAGTATAATACACTAGGAGGTTTCAAAAAAACCCTTGGGTAATGTCACAAGAACTAACGACCTCACTTGCATTGGTAAATGTCAGTGTTCATGAGACCATCATCAGGATCACACTGAATAATACTGTCATTGTGCATGGCAGGGTTGCAGGGAAAAAGTCACTACTCTCAAAAAAAGAACATTACTGCTCATCTACACTTTGCAAAAGGCCACATGGATAAGCAGACGGCTATAGAAAAAATGTTATGTGGACAGACAGACACAAATACAAACTTTTGTTTTGAATGAATAATGTTATGTTTGGCAAATGGCAAAAATTGCATTCTGTGAAACATAATAGTGGTAGTATCATGGTTTGGGCCTGCTTTGCTGCTTCTGGATCAAGAGAGCTTACCATTATTAATGGAACCATGAATTCTGAAATGTAGCAGAAAATTCTACAGCAAAATGTCAATGTATCTGTGGATTGAAGTAAAAGAGAAAGTGTGTTTTATAGCAAGACAATGACCCAAAACACACAAATCTAATCAAAGTATGATTAAAACAGAAGAAAGTAAATGCTTTAGATAGAATGACCAAGCCAAAATCCTGACCTTAATCCTACATAAATGTGATGGAAGCACCTGAAACAGGAATTCATGTGAAGAAGTCATCAGCATCCCTACATTAAAGCTATTCTTGAAGTAAAAATAATTTGGGCAACTTCTTCTACTACTGATATTTGGAAAATCTATGGGTTACTCACAATAGGCAAGTTGTTCTATAATACAGTCTCAGATTGAGGAATGCTATAATTCTTTTCTTTATTTTGAATTCGTAAAACTTTGAATCTTACTCTTGATAAAAGAGTACTCTGTATAAATCTATGATATTTTTTGGGGGGGCCACTTCTGCAGACGTGTATCTGAAATTGATGTTAGTGTCATTTAGAATAAAAAATTCATCTTGGGTAGCATATTTATTTTTGTTATTGCAGTAAATCCTAATCAGGAAAGTTTTAAACCGTTCCACCTTTGAAGGTATTTTCTCCATTTCTTCACTTTATTGTAATTATTTAGAAATACATCTGTAATGCATCCTGTCAAGTGCTGTATTAGATATTTGTCTTAATTGTTGTTGTTGTCTCATAAGTAGTCTTTTTTCTGACAAAGCAGTCTTCATCAGCGATTCACTTGCCTTATTATTGTCTTAGTTTTATTTTCATTAATCTTACATCCAAAAAGAAAATGTCTTTAATCATTTGCATCAACAGATATATGGAGCTTTGAAGTTGCATTATTTGTTAATATTTTGTCATCTGGCTAGCATTTCACTTTTTTATTCCTCTCCTTAAATTCTGACCATGGTTATTTGTTTATCTCTTTGGATTTTGTTTGCAAAGGCCTACAAACTTGTTAGTCTTCCATGTTTAAATATTGTGTGTGTGTGTGTGTGTGTGTGTAGGAAACTTCTATCATTGGGTCTTTTCAGTGGAGAAATGGATCCCCCCCTTTTCTATTGAAGAAATTTTAAAAAATTTCTTTAAATCAATTTTTCTACTGCTTTTGTGAGAATGTTGGAAGACAAATCTATAATTTTGACTGTTCTTATATAACAGTTTCCGGTAACTTAGTTTCTGACAGCATGATGCTGTAGGCAAGAGCTGTGGGTAATTTCCCCTTTTAGTTTCACATCCAGCAAACTGCCTGTTTCTTCCTATATCCAGACCATAAATGCATTTAGTTTAGTTAGGGGAAAAACCCACCAAAAAAGCTTATGTTTATTTATTGTTTATTTACTGAACTTTATTCACTAAAGTTTACAGTATGTGTCTAGGGAGCAGTGCTTTTAGACAGCATGTGCTAACTTCCTACCAGCTAAGTGAATGCACTATATGCTGCCATTCAGTTCCACATAACACATTTCATGTGAAAAACTGATTGCAAAAAACCATTCCAAATCCAGCCCAGTACAGAGTGGATGTTTGAGAAATGTACAAAGAACCAGTTCTGCAATCCTGTGACAGGTCAATACAAACTGATTCAAGTACCGAACCCTTGATAAAGCTTCTGCAACCTTAAAATGATTACAGATGAACTAACCACATACTGTGCAATTGGTTGATTTTCAAATAGAAATTTAGTTATAAATAAAGGAGAATATTTATAGCGCAGAATTTACATGAGGGATCTTTGGTGCTCTCTGAACTTGTTTATTTTCTTGAAGAAGAAAACAAGCAAGCTCAGAAAGCACCAAGGACCCCTCAGAAATTTAGTTTTAATACAAAGGAGAAAAATATCTAGCTTTGCATTGCTAATTAGACTGCACCTATTTTTATAGAGCAGTAAGTAAATTATAGGGGACGCGGTGACTCAATGGCTAAGACACTGAGCTTGTTGATCAGAAAGGTCAGCAGTTTGGCAGTTCGAATCCCTAGCACCGCATAATGGAATGAGCTTCTTGTTATGTATGCAGGTTTAAAGTCATTGGTTTAGTTTGAACTGTTCTTGTAAAATGTAAGAAATGATTGGTTTAAAAAGTGCGGGAAAACCCTGCACTCTGATTGGCTGGCAACTGTGGCTGCTGGCTATAAGTAGCAGCTGCAGCCCAGCCAAAGGGGGTTCGTTCTGAGCTGTAGTCACTAATAAAAAAAGAGCTTGAACCACTCCGCGTCTGTCTCTTCATGCAAACTTAACACTGGCGACGAAGGTGGGATCTCCCTGAAAAGGAAGGCAACGCGGAACAGAAGGAGAGCGAGATGGCTGCACTGAACACCCCCAGCCCCGTTCGATCCGACGGCAGAAGACTGGGAGACATATGCAGATCGTTTCCAAATGTCTCTGGAAGGAAACGATCTTGCCGACATTTCGAGAAGGAAGAGGGCGGTCTTTCTCACGCACTGCGGTCCGGCAGTTTTCAAGATGGTGAAGGCATTGGCGGGAGCTGCAGACGTGAAGGTAATGGAATGGCCTGACTTAGAAAAGTTGTTAAGAGCCCATTACGCCCACAAGTATCGTGCCTCATTAAGAGACACGAGTTTTACCGTCGGGATCAAGGGGAAAGCGAAAACGTAAACGACTTCGTGGCAAGTTTAAGAGACATTGGGGGTGCATGTGAATTTAACAATTTAGAAGAGGCCATGCGCGATCGATTTGTTCTGGGCCTTAAAGACAAGGTGCTTCAGAGCAAGTTATTACTAAGACCTAAGATCACACTGAAGGAAGCAATAGAAGAGGCCTCTTCAGCAGAAGCTACCAAGTCCTCAGCAGCAGCCATGAAGAAAATTAACAAGGCCACAAGCCATCCTGATGTGGAAAAGTCCACAACAACTCATTGTGAGCAAATAGATTCTGAGTCAGACTGTAGTGAGGTGGAGGAAGGAATTTATAGACTCAGAATGGAGCAGAAAAAGAAAGACCTGGGAAGAAAGAGGCAAGATTTCTACTGCAGAGGTTGTGGGGAAGCCACCCCGCACTGAATGCAAGTTCCTAGATACCATCTGCCTCCGTTGTGAAAAAAGAGAACACCTAGCAAGAGTCTGCAAATCATCCAGAACTCCACCCAACAGAAGGAAGTTTCCTGACAAAGAATTCAAGCCCAACAACCTCAGTGAGAAAGCGGGGCGCAGCACAGAAGCAAAGGGGAAGAATGAAACTCATCAGACAGTAACTATTGGTCATTCTTCTTCTATCAATAACAGAAAAGTGCATGTCAAGGTACTAATTGAAGGAAGGCCTTGCCAAATGGAAGTGGACTCAGGCTCCTATTTATCTATGGTGTCATGGGACACTATTCACAGACTACTCCCAAACATTCAGAAGAAGCATTTCAAGAAGCAAGCACTGACTCTTAAAGACTACCAAGGGAACAAGATTCCAGTAGTTGGAACAAGAGAATTCAACGTGAAGTTCAAAGGCCACACCAAACACTTGCCCCTGACCATCGTGGACAAGGATCACCCAAGCTTGCTGGGACTTGAGTGGTTCAATCCACTAGGCATCGAGGTGACTGGCATCAATCACGTGAGCAACACTGAATGGGAGGAGGCCTTGAAGTCTGAGTTTCCAGAGGTCTTCAGCAAAGGATTGGGCAAGTATATGGGGACCCCTATCACTTTCAATCTAGATCCCAAGGTGCCACCAATTCGCTTAAAGCCCAGAAGGGTCCCATTTGCCTTAAAGGAAAAAATTGATGCACAATTAGATAAACTAATAGCTCAAGGAGTTTTAGAGCCCACTGACCACTCCAGGTGGGAGACACCCATAGTCACACCAGTCAAAACTGATGGGTCAGTGAGAATCTGTGGAGACTATAAGGGGACATTGAACCATGCGCTTCAACAGAGTGCATATCCAGTTCCAGTGGTGCATCATTTACTACATTCACTTGGCAGGGTACAGTCTTTGCCAAATTGGATCTGGCCCAGGCATATCAACAATTAACAGTTGATGATGCAAAGGCCCAAACCATTGTGACTCATAGAAGTGCTTTCAAATGTAAAAGGTTACAGTTTGGAGTAAGCGTGGCACCAGGCATCTTCCAAAGCCTTATGGAAAGGATGCTCCAAGGACTGCCTGGGGTAGTACCTTACTTTGATGATGTGTTAATCTCTGATGAAAATGACACTCAGTTACAAGAGAGACTCAGAGAAGTCCTTACCAGATTCAAAAAAGCGGGGTTAAAAGTCAAGGAAGAAAAATGCACTCTTAGAACTGACAAGGTTGAGTTCTTGGGCTATATGATTGACAAGCATGGTATCCACCCCACAGATGCCAAGGTTCAGGCAATCAAAGAAGCCCCTA
Organism: Naja naja; assembly: GCA_009733165.1. Taxonomy (NCBI): domain Eukaryota; kingdom Metazoa; phylum Chordata; class Lepidosauria; order Squamata; family Elapidae; genus Naja; species Naja naja. Next base: position 20,359,433 of record CM019152.1, on the reverse strand, counting down.
GACCAAAATGTAAAACAGATTTGCAAGCCTTCCTTGGACTCATTAACTTTTATCACATGTTCCTACCTCAGAAGGCTACCATTGCAGAACCACTGCACAGATTTTTAGACAAAAAGTCTGCATGGGTCTGGGGCAGAAAAGAACAATCAGCATTTAACAATATTAAAAGACTAATCACGTCTGATGCTGTACTGATACAGTTCTCTGAGAATTTGCCTGTTGTACTAACTTGTGATGCATCCCCTTTTGGAGTGGGTTTTTTTTTTTGAGCCACAGGCTTCCCAGTGGAGGGAAGCTCCTATTGCATTTTACTCTCACACCTTGACCAAAGCAGAGAGGAATTACAGCCAACTGGACAAGGAATCATTGGCAATTGTTGCAGCTGTCAAGAAATTCCATGAGTATTTATATGGGAGAACATTTACCATTGTCACAGATCACAAACCTCCGTCAGGCATTGTGGCAGGAGACAAACCTACGCCCACTATCCTGTCACCAAGAATGCTGAGGTGGACTGAATTTCTTGCTGCTTATTCATACAAACTCATCCACAGGCCTGGCAAAGACATTGGGCATGCAGATGCTTTGAGTCGCTGCCCACTTCCTTCTCACACTGAGGACTTTGCTCCTGAGACTTACACTTTTTTCCTAGAAACTGTTGCCAAGCTTCCAGTACACGCTGCTGAAATTGCCAGAGAGACTGCCAAAGACACTTTATAGGCTCCTGTTATAGGCTGGATTAAGAAAGGTTGGCCTCTTCAAGATCTACCTCAACTTGCCCAACCTTTTAAATCCAGACAAACTGAATTATCTGTATTAGGAGGATGTATTTTGTGGGGTAACAGGGTGGTTATTCCTGCAAAACTGCAAAAAGAGGTTTTGGAAATGTTACATGAGGGTCATCCAGGTACTGTCAGAGTGAAGGGGCCAGGAGTTATGTATGGTGGCCAGGACAAAATGGTTGAAAACTGGGTTGCATGTCCCAACTGTCAGGTAGTCAGGCCTGGACAAAATGGTTGAAAACTGGGTTGCATCCTTGGGGCCAGGCCTGCCCCCAGGTCTCGCCCCACACAGGAATGGGATGTCCTAGGGGCCCAGGGCCAGGAACATTGATTTCGCTGGCCCTAGCATAGGGCACACTTTCCTTATTATAGTTGATGCATATTCCAAATGGCTAGAGGGCATCCCTATGGCATCCACCACAACTGAAGCTGTCATCAAACAGCTTAAAAGCTTTTTGTAACTCACGGGTTACCTGATGTGTTTGTTTCTGACAATGGCCCTCAATTTACATCCAACCTTTTTGAATCATATCTAGCACAACAGGGTATCAGACATGCCCTGACAGCCCCTGGGCATCCTTTGGCTAACTGCCGGGCTGAATGTATGGTACAATTTACCAAGGTAAAACTTCAGCAATTGTGTCCAGGGGATATCACTGAGAGAGTTGAAAAACTTCTCAGTGTTCAGCATATCACTCCCAACCCCTCAACTAATTTGTCCCCAGCTGAAATGTTGATGGGTAGGAAACTCAGGTCTCCCCTTGATCGCCTTCATCCCACTTACGCACCCAATGCACCACTAGATTCCAATAGCAAAATTCGCACATTCACTGTGGGTGATTCTGTTTATGCTAAGAACCTTATGGGTGAACCATTATGGATTCCTGCTGAGATAACCCAAATCACAGGCCCCAGGTCTTACAGGGTACAAACGGAGGATGGTGTCCTCTGGAGCAGGCACATTGATCAGTTAAGATCCAGATTGCCTCAGGAGCATCGCTTTTGCTCCTCTCTGGTTCCCATACCTACTGCCTCTTCTAGGGGAAGGGGAGGATCATGAGTGTAATGAACAAGCAAGAATCAACCCCATGTGTAGGAGCTAACACGACAGGAACCATCCCAAAACCTGTCACAATACCAACAACCATTTTCACAAATGGAAGATTGCACATCATTACCTGATTTAGGTGCTGACATTGGGTTGAGATGGATTGGGAGGAGAGACCAGGTTGTAGTAACCAAACAGGTTCTACCATTACTACAATTCCTAATAAGGAAATGTCAGCAGACACATTTCCTCTCTCACAAGGTGAGAACCTTAAAACATCTGAACCACGTAGGTCTCAACGTACACGTAAGAGCCCCACCTATTTAAAAGAATACATTAGATAGGCTGGGGTTTGAGTATGGACTGAACCTAGTGGGGAGGGGTGTTATGTATGCAGGTTTAAAGTCATTGGTTTAGTTTGAACTGTTCTTGTAAAATGTAAGAAATGATTGGTTTAAAAAGTGCGGGAAAACCCTGCACTCTGATTGGCTGGCAACTGCAGCTGCTGGCTATAAGTAGCAGCCGCAGCCCAGCCAAAGGGGGTTCGTTCTGGAGCTGTAGTCACTAATAAACAAAGAGCTTGAAGCACTCCGCGTCTGTCTCTTCATGCAAACTTAACACTTCTGTTACTTGTCCAAACTTCTGCCAGCCTAGCAGTTCAAGTGTATGTAAAAATGCAAGTAGAAAAATAGGGACCACTTTGGTGGGAAGGTAACAGCGTTCCGTGTACCTTTGGTATTTAGTCATGGTGGCCACATGACCATGGAGACATCTTCAGACAGTGCTGGCTCTTCAGCTTTGTAACAGAGATGAGCACCACCTCCTAGAGCCAGAAACAATTAGCACGTATGTGCGATTTACCTTTAAATAAATTATGCCATTTGTGAGGTATAGCTCACATATCTGATTATTTCTTCAGAAAAAGCTAGGCCAAAGGCACTGTAAATGATCTTGACATGATTAATTCCAAAGTGATTTTGTTTTACTCTTGCTACTTGCTGGGTCAAGTTGTATTTTTCTGCCTGTGCTCTGTACTCTTCACATTATCAGAATGATCATTCCTTTACAATTTACTCTGTGTTGTATGAACTTAATTTAGGGCATTCCTGTTTTGCTGGACAGGTTGAGTGGTTCTCTTACAATTACCTTTGGAGCAATGCCCTTATTTCTTAGCAGAAATGGATAGCTGACAATCAAATAAGTGACAATCAAATGATAATTGTAAAAATGAGTGAGGGTAAAAAGTCAAGGTCTTGCTAACTTTCTGAAAGGATGATTGACAGTATAAAGTGAGAGGCACTTGCCAGTCATTCTAAAGTAAACATTGAGTGTGAAGTCCCAAAGGTGCTTTTTCAGGAGGCAACTGGACTTTCTTGTTTTTTTCTTTCTTTTGAAGATGTTTAGCTTCTCATCCAAGAAGTTTCTTCAGCTCTGACAGGATAGCGTGGAATGGAAGGATTTATCCCCACAGAAATGTCACACTCTAACAATCTAAGTTGTAGAAAGGAAAGGCTGGAATTCATCAGACCTTTCCATGAATACATGATAAAGTTTGGCAAAGCACATATTGTATTTTTTAATTAAGACAGCTAGCTCGCTCTTGTTCTATGGTCTACTATTCATGCATTAAATTTATATCAATACATTGGAATTTAAATATATACTTTTGTCTTGAAAGGTCTTTTTAGACTTATTTTTACACCAGCTATACTTTCTGTAACTTTTTGTTGATCAGAAGTAGTCCCTGAGTGGTGGGGTGCTGATTGGTTCATGACCTTAATGTTCGGGGGTCCAACAGGAATGAAAATGTTCATTTCAAAGCACTTTTTAAAATGGATATGATTTTTTAAATCAATGTGTATTTCTTCCTTCCTTGTTTTCTTGAGCAATTAGGACATATCTTGACTTAACAGATAACAGATAATCAGAGTTGGAAGGGATCTTATAGGTCATCTAGTCCAACCCCCTGCTCAAGCAGGAGACCCTACACCAGCGGTGGGCAACTATGGCCCCTTTACGATCTGTAGACTTCAACTTCCAGAATTCCTAAGCCAGCCATGCTGGTTCAGGAATTCTGGGAGTTGAAGTCCGCAGATCTTAAAGGGGCCATAGTTGCCCACCTCTGCCCTACACTGACAAATGGCAGTCCAATCTCTTCTTGAAAGTCTCAAGTGATGGCACTCCCACAACTTCCGAGGGCAAGCTGTTCCATTGGTTGATTCTTCTCACTGTCAGAAAGTTTCTCCTTATTTCCAGGTTAAATTGTTCAATTTATTCCTTGTCTAGCCTACAGATGCTTTAGACAATAGCTTGACCCCTTCCTCTCTGTGGCAGCCCCTCAGATATTGGAAGACTGCTATCATGTCTCCCCTGGTCCTTCTCTTTTCTAGACTAGCCAAGCCCATTTTTCATATGTTTAGTCTCCTGTTTGCTCTTATATATCATGACCCCAAAATGAAGTTATAGTTACAGCACCAAAGCATAGTAGAATTCTTTGAAGTTTCTTGCCAACTTTGTTCAACAACAATGCATTAATCTTTACTAGAAGTACTTTATAATATGGAACATTTCACAGGAAGTTGAATGAGTAACTCCTAAAAATAATGGAAATATTGAAGGGTTTTGTGGGACCACAAGACATGGAATACCTCCAAATATCAATCTCCTAGCACTAATACTATGGTTAATAAGCATTATACAAATATTCAATTTTTGTAGGTGCATTTGGAAAGAAAGAAGATGGATGAATAGATTAGAAGCAAAAAGAGTTATAGAAGTAATAAAGGTAAGATGAGAGAATACTTCATTTCTTTTAGTGTGATCACAAAATCAAAGGAACTATTAGCATAAAATGCCCAGAATTCACATTTTTTACCCTGAAACTTATTAAAATTTCTAGAACCTGATCATTTATTGTTTATATAATAATGATTTATGCCACTTTATGATTTATGTAAATATTGACTGAATAATACAAAATAGTAGAACCTTAGCTTTTGACAAAAGTCCCCTTGTTTGGCATGAAAATGTGTGGTGATTTTGCTTCTTTTATTGACGCTTCCGTATTCCTAGGATTATTGGTCTTTCCCCCATCCCCTCTTCTGATTTTCCTTCACTACCCTATCTTTGTAGATGTGACTTTATAGTGTCAGGATGTGAATAGTATTTGCATGTAAGACTATGAGATTAACTCAAGGAAGACTATGTAGCTTTACATATTATTGATTAATGAACATATTATGGTACCTTCCCAACCTCCCTCCCTTGTATAAAGAGAAACATTTCCTTTCAGATTTCAACTGATTCGATATTGAACTTCTACCTACCCTGATACATAGTGTAGGAAAGGAAGAAAACAACCACACTTATCCTGGAAAGTATTTGGCAAGAGACAAGTATTTCCCAAGAGACTATTTTTAAGACAAATCCTTCCCACTGTAAAATAAATTAGAAAATATTAATAAAGTAATCATGCACAGTTAAAGGGTTCTAAATGTGGAAAAAAAGTTTCAAAGGAAAACAGATAATCCAGCATTCAGTGCTTTGAATATCAGAAGGTGGGTATTGTGGGTATTGTGCTTCAGGAACTATGAAAAATGTTCAGGTCAGAGGTGGTATTCAGCAGGTTTTGACCAGTTCTGGAGAACCGATAGCGGAAATGTTGAGTAGTTCGGAGAACCAGCAAATGCCACCTCTGACTGGAGATTTTACACTATCCTTCCCCTGCCATGCCTACCAAGCCATGCCCACAGAACCGGTAGTAAAAAATGTTTTAATCCCACCATTGATTCAGCACTATATAAGATAGTGCTAGAAAAAGTTGTTGACATAAAGAAAGTTGTAAACAGATTTGCTTAATGAATAAAAAAAGTGACTTGCTTAACCACTAGGGTGGCCTAATATTTTTTTTAAAAAAACTTCATTTTCTTTCTGATTTCTTCATATTATCAAGTGAATGGCCCAGGATGTCTCATCAGAGGGAAGAACACATCATATTATTGATTTTACTAGAGCTTGTGTTCTTTTGATTTCTGTTTTAGAATTTCCTGGATCAGCATTATAGTAAATTATCAGTTGATAGCATACAATGAAGTATGTGCACTACAAATAATCACAGAAAAAAGCATTTATTATTACCACTTCCATTTCAATTAAAGATAATAAAAAGATTGAAAGTCTACTTACCTTGCAACAGCTGGCTGCCCTTAGAATTTTGGAATATCAGGACTTAAAATTCTGCAAAAAGCTTTGGATAGCTGGAGAATAATAACAATCTTATTTTTGCTGAATTGTACAATTTCCCCCACTCTCTTCATATACTGGATCTATTCAATTGAATCTTTCTAGAATTAAATTAAATATTTTAACTGAAAATCTGTTTTAATATATTTTTCAGAAGTAATTGAGAAGAAAGGTTACTTTTTCAAAGATTAAAAAAACTGGCAAGCATGAAACAATGTAATATATTTAATGTCAATCTTTATACACATGATACTTATAAAAGGAAGTATACATGAACCTTCAAGTTAACAAGGAAATCTTATATTGCCACACACATTTAGGTGTGCTTGACTCTGATAGACACTATCACTCTGTAAGATATTTAATTTTAATAAAGGAAATTAGTTAAAGTCAGTTAAACTGCCTTTAAATGGCATCTTGAGAATGTTTTGCAATAATGTAATGCAAATAATACAGTACTAATATTATACTGTTGTCTAGAGAGGATAAAAATGGGAAAAGATGCATAAAAAAGCACTTCTGGGAGGGCAAAAATTTTTTTTTTAAAAGTCATGCTTGAGTGAAGATGGAAATCTTACCTTAGTTTACATGCTTTCTGGACAACTAAGCAGAAAAGCAGAGAAAAGAAAATTAGGGCTAAGGTCAGAGAGGTAAAACAAGGGCTGCTAAAATGTACAATGCAAAAACTACTTTATTAGAAGACATGGAGAGGGAAAAGATTCTTTGTCAGCCTTTTCCACCTGAAGCCCTTCAGATACATTAGATTACAAGTTTCACAATTGTCAGGTCACAATATATTCATTCAACTTATGTTGACATTACTGGCTTGGGATCTTCGGAGTTGAATTGCAACACATGAACCTGGTTGTATAACAGTACTTTATCAAGTATCAGAGAGAGGAAAAAGGGACAAGAAATTCTCCCTCCAGCACACTTATGCATTCTTTTTTCCCCCTATATTAATGTATATTGTTACTTTTCAAGTAAGGGCTTTTCAAGTAAGAAGATTTTGCTTATTTCGGTGTGACCTTAGTCAGACATGCAACCATACATACATTTCTATGCAGAGCTTTTTAACTGTCTTGCACCATTCATCACTGATTGACACCGATGTCCTCATGAAAACTTTCATGTACTTATTCTGATAAATAGCTTCAGTGCTTCCACTTCTTGGGTTTGCTTTTGTTCTACAGAGCAGGGGGGGAGGGGAGGGGCAAGTAGAACACTGGAAAATAATTATTTCCTGACCTTCTTGTTATTACAGCACTTTGATCATATTCTCCATGTAACTTTTGGTCTAGCTGTACCATTCAGAAATCTTTTCCATCAGCCAGTCTGTTCTGCAGATCTCTTTTTCTGAATGGCTTCCTTTTGATGGGTCCTCAGCTGCAGATTCATCTTCCAACTGTACTCACATATCATGTCCAATCTACATAGCACAAATGCAAAACAAACAATCTCTGACAATCTCTATCAACCTTCTCAATTGCCCAATATAGCTGCCCTTTATGTATTTTCATCAAAAAAGCAGATGTGCCTGCTTTCAATTAGGGAGGAAGCTTCTAGGTGACTATGTGACAGCTTGCAAATAGACAAAATCCTATCCTGGAAGCTAATTTATATACCTATGTCAATTGTACATACAATATTCTATAATTCTACAAATGCCAGCTTCATTATGAAAATAAAAAGTCTTGAACTTGGAACAACTCAGTTTGCATTAGACTGTACACAATCATTATCATGAAAGTTACTAGATCCCTATACTTTTATGTACAGAGCTAAAAGTTTTAATGCATTAGTATGATTCAAAGTGCAGTTTATTGATTCAAAATTAACCATCCCACTCCTAAATTCATTTAATTGCAAAACTGATATGAACAATGAACTAAAATAATTTGACTAAGAATAATGATTGCTCCATTCTGCAAAGAGGAGGAGGAGGAAGAGGAGGAGGAAAGAAACCTTTCCTTGCAGATTATTAAAGATAAAGAAAAGTGAATTAATTATTCAAGAAAATTTTTAATAATCAGAAGTATAGATATTTGGGGATAGGAGGCCTTACTGGAAAAGACCACAAAAAAATTTTTAAACTAGTTTTCCTACTGCACTGATAGGACTTGCATTCTTATGTTTGAAGCCATTTGATTCAAGTTGACACAATAAAGAATATTCCATATTTCAATATTTGATAAAAAGATTAAAGTTGTTGAGTTGAGTTCTTTTTCAGTAATTTTAGCTAACAAAAACATTTATTAATTCACAGAAGTTAATACATCAGACTTAATAAAACCTGATGCAGCATAACTCCCCATTTCTTCTGGCAAGGGTAAATTTACTTGTCCATCCAAAAGCAGTTAACAGAGTGTGTGTAACTTATACATAGAAATAAGGCATTGTGGATTTCTGTTAAAATAAGGTAGCACTTTTGCAGTAACAGCTAAAATCAATATTATATAAATTAAGAGGACACAGACATATTTTTATGAATCAATCAGCAAATGATGGAATGTAGAGGCAACACAAATGTGGTTAGGTATATACTGTACTTACCAATTTGCTATTACCTTGTGAGATAAGCAACTTTATAGAGTACAGAAGAAAAGCAAGAAATGGGACTAAGAAAACCAAAGAAATTAAAGGCATGACTCATGATGACAGTCATCATTATTTTATGCCACCACCATCTCTCTTCAAAGCAACAATATAGTAAAGTGAAAAGTCTCAATTGAAATAAATTAGAAGCTGTAACTTTTCTGAAACTTCCAGATGTACCAAAATTTTACAGTACATTTTCTAATTGTTCAACATTTATGTACTTTACTTTATAAATCATAAGTAAATAAAACACCCATAAAAATTTCCCAGGTGAAGCTATGGCACAATCTAAACTTTCCTGAATCTCTCAGAAAAATATGTTAGAGAATGATTCAGATAGAGATTCACCTCTTAAGATGTGCATGACAAATTTGAATTTTACCATATTAATGGATTATTCTCTTTGATGTAAATATTGTTACATTTCATATCTATGTTTGTTTGTGTATTAGTTCTGTAGCACTTTGGAACATTAGATGATAGACCTACTATGTCAAAAGCAAAATAAATGCAGTTGATATATCTACAATTGTTTTGCATCTGTGAATCACTTTGGGCTGAACTCTGTCTCTTGGCATCAAGTCTTGTTGTAAGACTATATCACTATTTTCAAATCTCAATGGCCCCAGGTGGTTTGGAAGTCACTTCAGCAGGTCACAAAACAATTACTGTGAAATCCTCACAGGCCTGTTATTTGCTGCTCTTGAGGATTTCCATACTAATGGCAGTAATTATTTACCACAGTACTAGGAACAAAGCAAAGCTGTTTCCTTTTATTAGACAGATGGGTTGTCCAAAATAACGAGAATTTTATTCTCTATCAAGTCTTATGAGACAATAATTGATTTAAACCATATTTTTAATAATTAGGCTGAAGAATTTGAGGTTAGTGTTAAGAATCCAGAGACCTTCATAAGACCATTGGAAGATAATTAACCTTTTTTTTACATAGTCAGAGAGAGAAGAGGCAATTTTTTTCTTTCTACCACACAATATTAAGGACAAATTAGGGTACATGAAGTCCAGGCACACCATTGTGCATATGGGTATTACTTTTGAGGTCTGCTATTCCCCAGACTATCTATCTATCTATCTATCTATCTATCTATCTATCTATCTATCTATCTATCATATATATATGTATATGTATATGTATATGTATATGTATATGTATATGTATAGAACCAAATTAAAAGGGAAGCTGGCATAACATAAAATAATGCTTCACTCTCTAATCATTATTTTTATTTATAGCATTCTTTTGTTGTTTGTATAGTCCTCAGAAATCTTGAGAAAATAAAAACAAAGATTAGACAGAATTCAGTGCTTTTTAGATATGTGCCCTCCTATGCAGAAAAAGAAAAGAGAGTGGAAATGATAAAGAACATGCTGAAGGGGCCAGAGGAGGTAAGGATCATCCATGTTAGTACGTATGAATTTTTAAAAAAAATTTATAAATTAAGTATTAGGAAAACTTATTGAGGATGTATACGATGGGCATTATATGCGCAACTTAAGGTGACATAATGAAACAATAATTTATTTTTATTAACAAAAAATCCTAATTAAGTTATATTCTATCACAGAGTTTCTTAATCTGGCCCTTTTCTGATAGTTGGACAACAACTGCAGATACCTCAACTCTGCAAAACTGTTTTCTCATGATGGGAGTTGTAGCTCAATTCATCTGAAAAATCAGGCTGGCAAAAGTGGGGAAGAATAAGGTTTGGAACTCATATATTTTCTTATAACCTTTATGTTTTTATATATTTCAACATTTCAAAAAAATAAATGAATTTAAGAAGCATCTGGAAAACTGCAATAAACTGCATTCTTCTTTGTGGGTAATAAACTTCTGAACAGGCCTAAATTAGATTACAGATTATAAATTAATAGACTTAAAAGGGACCTTAGTCGTAGAGCTGCCATTTTCTTATTGTTTTAGGATGTGCCACTGAAGATGTTTTCAGAAATTAGTAATTAGAATACCTAATGAGCTACAATCATTATTATCATCCTATATATACAGCATACTTCTTTCCTGTGATGCATTAACAGATATTTCTCTAAAAAAAGTACAGCAATATCTGAATATTCTAATTCTCTGCAATCATCTTACCTTGGAAGCATTACAACCTTTGCCGCAGAACATTCATTTAATTTCCAAATAGTCTCAATGACTTCATATAGTATGTAAACAAAATATTTGTTAATCATATTGTAAAGCAATCATAGTATAAATTTCAGTCTAAAACCAAATATTTTGATCTGGAGTTGATGCTAAGAAAAGGCTTAAATTAAAAAAATGCTCAGCAACAATTTTAATTTGTGCCTTTCTTGGTAGTTTTGTAAATCTTAAAAAGAATAAACAGTAAAAAAAGCCTAGTAGTTAAAAGCTATAGGAATACTATAAATAATTTTAGTCCATTCAGCGTTTTAGAAAAATACCATATAGAGTAGACTTAGTTCTATATTCTACTCAAATAATTTATTCCTAGGCCTGTGTTGATATTATCCCTAAAATCAGGAAACTTTATTGAATTTACTATGACTAGAAAAACGTTTTTAAGAATGTAGAACTTATTAATGTTACACTTTTAAGACAATAATGTTTAATAGCTCATAAAGATGCTCAAGTCCATATTCCGGCCAACATTATGAAACATGTTCTGGACAAAAATGATGGTAATTTCCTTTCTTCTTTCTTTTGGATGAAGCAGAGGTGGTATTCAGCAGGTTCTGACCAGTTCTTGAGAACTGGTAGTGGAAATTTTGAGTAGTTTGGAGAACTGTCAAATACTACCTCTGGCTGGCTCCACCCACATCTCTTCTCTGCCTCCCAAGTCCCAGCTGAACAGCTGTGTCTTCTATTGTTGCCCTGCACAGGAGAATGGAGTTGAACAGCAGGTTAGTGGGGTGGGGAGGGGATGGGGATTTTGCAATAACCTTCCCCCAGGGCTGGGGAGGTTATGGAAATTTTACAGTATCCTTCCCCTGTAGTGGGGTGGGAATGGAAATTTTACAGTATCCTTCCGCTGCCATGCCCACCAAGCCAAACCATGCCCACCAAGCCACGCCCACAGAACCAGTAGTAAAAAAATTTGAATCACATCACTGGGATAAAGATTATGGTTTTATCATTCTATATTATTCTTTGGTTCATGAACATGAACAGAAAACTGTCCTTTGCCTAATAAGGTCTCATGCACATTCTTGCTTCTTTTCCCTTCTTTTTTATTTTCTGTCTTTTATCCCTTTTAATATTATGTCTTGATAATTCCACTTTACTCCATTTCTGTCTTCTTGACATGTTACAGCATTTCAAAAAGCTTCCTTAATTTAATGGGCTCTAATCAGTGTTTATTTGCAAGCACTTAAATATCTCTCTTGGGTTTCAGAGGATTAACATTAATTTATATGAGAAATGTCACCTGGGGAAAATTACAGGTTGAAAACTTCATTAAGAAATTTAGGATTGAGGATTCTTAATACAGTCATAAACATCTAATTGCCTAAATTATATTATTGTGGATAAGGGAACAATTGCTGGATTGACCCTCACTGAATTTGTGCCAATATAAAATAGTTCAAATTGTAAATATACTATTAAGGATATAATAAAAGCTCACTATTTAAAGGGTCTGTCAGATGGAACATGAGCCAATATGTCTTTGGGTCTAAATACCACAATACTTTAAACTTCAGGCTTACAACAACAAATCTCTCTTTCTCTAATAATATTCTCTTTATTAAGTCACACTGAAGAGATGTGTATGCCTATACACAAAACGTTCTATGATATAATACAAAATGTCATTAAACATTTCCTATGCTGATCTTTGATGGGTTTTTTTGTTTATTTTTAAGACAGGTACATCTCTGATTGTATCCCAACTTTTCCAGTGAAAGGAGAATATTAGAAGCTCTGTTTATTTATTTAATGTCACACATTCCACTTAGAAGAGACTCTAGGCAGCTTACAACCAAGTAAAAGCACCAGGTAAAATATTAAATAATAAGTATTAAGCTAAGGTGACCAGATTTTAACATTGGTAAAGCGGGACACCATTTACCGGGGTGGTGGTGGTGGTGATGTTTCTTGATTAAAAATTTGCATGTAAAAATTTGCATTAATTTGCATTAATTATAAAATTAACAAAAATAATATGCAACTCATATCCTGGCGAAATAGCCACATGGCCTTGGGGGAGGGGAAGGTAGAGCCATGGGATCCTTAGGGGAAACCCAAAAGAAGGAAGGCAAAGGGAAAGGAGCAGCAATGAAGCCACGGAGACCCCAGATCTTCCTCCTGTCCCCCTTCCCATCACTGGAAATACCTGCCTCCCCTCCCAGAGTTCAGCCATCTGAGCAGAATCCACCTTGAACCCAGGACTCAGAAGGGCTCCCCCTCACTTCTCAGAGAATTTCACTGGGATTATCCCACGATTGCTTCATTTCAGCAACCCAGTTAGGGCCCTGAAACCATCATTGATGGATGCTTTCCATTGGAGCAGATTTCCTCTGAATCTCACCCTTCACTTTCCCAAAAAGCTGCTCTGAAACCTGTCCCCCTCTGGGGCTGATCCTGCACTTTGTCAGGTAGAAATGCCCCTCAGCCAATTTGGGAGGGAATTGTGATCCTGGCTACTCAACTCTTTCCATGATCAGGGACTCTCAACGTAAAGGCCTAAATCAGAGTTAGTTCCTCAGACTCAGCCATTTGGACTTCAATTCCCAGAATTCAGCAACTTAGAACTAAAGAGAAATTTCCTGGCAGTTGGAACAATTAATCAGTGAAACAACTTGCCTCTAGAAGCTGTGAATGCTCCAACACTGGAAGTTTTTAAAAAGATGTTGGATAACCATTTGTCTGAAGTGTAGGGTTTCCTGCCTAAGCAGGGGGTTGGACTAGAAGACCTCCAAGGTCCCTTCCAACTCTGTTATTCTATTCTATTCTATTCTATTCTATTCTATTCTATTCTATTCTATTCTATTCTAATTCCCCTCACCCTATAGAAACCCAGGGGGCCTCTCCACCCTTCCCCCACTGGAGATGATTGGGAGTTCCTGCTGAAAACACCTATATTGTGGGGGGGCTAAGCTGGGGTCCTCTCCCCAAACTTATCCTCTGTGGGGAGGGTCCTGTCACCTTTAAGGCCCCTCTGGTGAACCAAAGATTAAGTGCCCCCCTGAACTGTCTTCTGGGATGTCCACCCCTATGGCCCCTATGGGAAAAATGTTTAATTCTGAAAATGCATATGGGGAAAGCACATTACACACAATTGCCTCAGATTTTGTTGTAGCACAGGCAAATTTTTTGTTGAATAACTTTTTGACAACTTGTGATGTACAGTCCATAGATCTGAAGGAATGATTGTGATTAATAGCATGAAAAGACATAAGTCCTTCTGCTAATGCTAATTTCTTTTCTTCGTCTCCATAAGTTGTTTTCCAAAAAAATTCCTGTATTTTGGAGGAAGATGCAGCAGTATTTAAATATCTTTTATGTTTCTGTGTCTCCAAGTGCTTTGAAATATCATTCTTCCCGCCCTGCGAAATAGAAAATTCACCATTACATTTCTCACATTTTACCATGTAATCGCTTTTGGTTTTTTTAATAAAAGGAAATACACTTCTTAGATCATCGTTGAATTTGCATCCTCTTTTCTTACTCATTAGGTTAAAAATCTAAAAAAATAATTTAAAATTATATTATAAATTATTATATACATATTGCTTAAAACTACAGTAAGTAGGTACATAATTACATGAACATATTTTATTGTTAGTTTATAAATTAAATTGATTTGATTGTTATAAAGTAACTATATTTTAAAAAATATTTTAATTTTAATCCTATATTTCTTTCTAAATAATAACAATACTAACTCTGACTCCTAGCGTCTTGCACTGCAAGTGTTAGTGGGAGGGTGTTAAGAGGTTCTTTGGTTAAGCTGTTTACTGTTGGCTTGTTTGACTGAGGATTTTTTTTTAACTTTTATTTTCCCAGTTTGCTAACAATCTGGTTTTTAATTTCTGGATTTTAATGAAATGGGTTTAAATACTGCAGGATAATTTTAAAGTTTGTAGATAGCACTGAATTCTGGGAAAGGTGGCATATTACTAAACTGAATTTTGGGATATCTAAGAATGGATTTGTTCAGGTGTCCAATTTTCAAGACAAAAGTAAAAGTATATTGTGTGGTCTGCTTGCTTTTGGAGTATGGTAATATAGTTGTTTACTCATTGGTTTCTTTAAAGAAGGAACATGACTCCAAACTATATGGCTACAGCAAGAAAAACTGGAGTAAAAAATTAAAAGAATCCGCACAGACTATTATTCAAACCGTGTTGAATCACATAGAAAACTGGATAATTCAGAGACCCAAAATAAACTTGGCACAATCTGTAATATTGGGATTCAGGAACTGCTTGCTAATAAAACAACAACACAAACACAACGAAAACCCCTCTGAGGCATGTCTAAAGCAGAAATTTTAACAATAAACTCCCCAAAGTTCATTATTTCAAAGAACTCTGGGAATTACAGCCTCATGAAAAGAAAAAGTGCTTGTAAAACTATCATCTTCAATCTCTTCCCAAAATTACAACAATCTGAAATGGCTTGTTAGAACAGTTTATTAAATATAATTTATTCAGCCTCTAAGTCTCACCACAGATTTTGTACCTTGGAAGACTGCTGAAATATTCTTTGTGTTCATCCCACACATAATTATTGGGAAGGGTATGTCAGATTGATGAATTCAATCATAATGCCCAAATACCATTGGCATTCCTCAAAAAAGGAAGCAAAATAATCTAGTTTAACATTTTATTGTTAAAAAGTTCTTTTGGGCTGCAGGAGGAAGAGTTTAAAAATGGCGTATTATTTGCTAAAGGCAAACATGATGAACGCAAAGCTTTTTAAAAAAATATTTTAAATGGGCTTCAACACTCCTAACTCAACCTTAATTTTGCTCAGCTGCTCAGTGAACCAAGCACCACCTTTGTCTAAGGCAATTTAATTCTTGCCACTTTTAATCCAGAAACTGAACATAATAGAAACCACATAGAGAGATTAATAGTGTCTTCTATCTACTCCAATACTTTGCTTCTTTAGCATGTCTGCACATGATAGTATCCGATAGACTCAAGGTAGATTGCCACTGGGCATGGAATCTCCCATTTGAGCTATCCATGCAAGCTGGCAAATGGAGACACCTAACCTGTGGGCACCATTACATCTGGAAAGCAGGAAGCCATTGTGAGCTATAGATTTTATTATTATGAGACAGAATTGCATCTTTTTAAGGAAGGAGGAGGTTTTAAGACATTAGACTGCATGAAGCTTACATGAAAAACTTGTAATCTATGGGGCTTTTAGCCACTGCCTTGTAAAGGTAGGAAGTAAGGACAACATAAACCGCAGGTCACTATTCTTAAAGGATCTACTTCAAGTTCGCACATGGGTTCTTATAGCAAAGGCAGGCGTGGCTTTCTCAAATATCATTAGCTGACTTCGGAATGTGCCCCTCCAATTTATCTAATCAAGTCAATTGTCTGGGTTCGAGGGTATCCCGAAACCTGAACTAACCACCCTATATATCCTAGCCATTAATGTGCCATTAATCTGCCACTCTTTTTTTCCTCAAAGTTTTCCCGCCGTTCCTTTAAAGGGAAGTGTGCTATCACAACTATCCTCTTCCCCCTGCCCCTTCCCATGCAAGTCCAGTTTTCCATCCTACTCCACGGTGGGGAAATAATGTTATTTGAAATAACATTGGGGAAATGGAGTGGAGTAGGATGAAAAAACGGGCTTGCATAGGAAGGGGCAGGGGGAAGAGGATAGTTGTGATACCACGCTTCCTTTAAACTTAGAAGTTGAAAGGGGGAAGAGGATAGTTGTGATAGCACACTTCCCTTTAAACTTTTAAAGCATGCTATCACAACTATCCTCTTCCCCTGCCCCTTCCTATGCAAGCCCGGTTTTCCATCCTACTCCACGGTGGGGAAATAACACAAGCTGGAGTCCTTCCACGGGCTCCTTTTTTGCGGAGGCTCAAGTCTAGCGCCTGGAGAATGCAGGGACAGACCAGCGTGGAAATCTTTGCATCATAAGTCTGCATGGAATAAGTTGTCCCCCCTCCCCCAGCCTGTAGGAAAGGAGAAGCGCAACTGTCACGGGAAGGAAAATCTAGAGGGGGGGAGGGAAATGCGATTGCTAGAGGGAGAGAGAAAAGACATCCAAATGAATTGCCAACGGGATTCCGCGTGGGGGGGCAGACGGTGGGAAAAAAACCCACGTAGTCGCTGGGAGCGGAAAGCGATTCAGTGACACGTCAATCAATTGAGCTCATGTAAATCACATTGCGGGCGATCAATATTTACTCGAACCAATCAGAAAACGCATGGATGCTATAATCCAAGCAGCTTTTACTGAAACACAAGGAAATGCAAAGCGCAGCCCCAGGCGCGTTTCATCCCCATTAAAGTTTTTTACCCTGCTCCCTTCTGAATTGGTAAGCAGAGGTGCAGAGTTCACCGCCGTTGCCTTTTTGTCCTCCTTTCATTATTTCCACAGTATTTATCTTGCCTTTTTGCCTCAACCGAGATCTCAACCAAGGGCTCTGCAGCCGCTTCGTTCCTGCCCCTGCAAAGTCGCTCCTGCTCATCTGCAACTCACGAGGATTGCCACCTGCCCAACTTTCAAACCTTCCTTGCGGGGGAGATTCTGAGAGGCCGTGAACGGCAGCCTGTGCAGCCAATGGCCGCTGGGTGAGGATGTTGCTCCTCCCGGTAGCTTCCTTGAGCCAATCTAAGGCGCAGAAGGTGGGATTTCCTCGCCGTGCAAGTGGCCTAATTGTTAGGGTCCTGCATTCTCTCCAGAAATCGGGACGTTTTTAAAATGCCGTGGGACGTGGGACAAATTGTTAGAAATCGGGACTGTCCTGCCAAAAGCGGGACGTCTGGTCACATTGCGTTAAACTTTAAAATTGACTTAAAAATTAACAAAGAAGATAAGGACGGCAGCAAGATGCACATGGGGAAGAGTCTTATACATTATCCATACCTCCTGTATGATACACTCCATTGGCACTTCAGGTCAATTGGCAGAGCCAGGTTTTCAGGTACTTTCAGGCCAAAAAGGTGGGGGCAGGTCTCATCTCAGGGGGCATGATGTTCCAGTAGGCATAAGTCATGGCAGAAAAGGCTCTTCTCCTGAATCTCGCCAATCAGAATCCTTTCATTGACAACATCCACAACATGCCTTGGTGGTGCAGGCTGTTAAATGCCTAGCACTTAAGTTCCAGCTGCCTGCAATTACTGTAGGCTCGAATCCCACCAGGCTCAAGGTTGACTCAGCCTTCCATCCTCTTGGGATAGGTAAATTGAGGACCCAAGATTGTTGGGGGCAATAAGCTGACTTTGTAAAAATGCCGCTTAGTAATAAGCAGGCATATACAATGGAATGAAGGCTGTTGCTGAGCGCATTGGGTTGCGCTCCAAAAATTGTAAGCCTCCCTGAGTCTCCAGAGAAGGGCGGCATATAAATTAAAAAAAAGCATGCTCCTTTTGCCAATGCAGATCAGATGGGCCAATCCCATCAGGGTGAGATGGTTCCTCAGATAACCTGGACACCAGCCATAAAGAAATTTAAAGGTAATAACAAATACATTGAATTGGACCCAGAAGCAAATTGGCAACCAGTACCGTTCTTGCAACAGTGCTGTAACATAGGCCACTGTAGGGACCCCAAGAACTGTTCACAAGGTTGCATTCTATGTCATAGCTTTTGAATACTATTCAAGGATAACCCTATGTAGAGTACACTGCAATAGTTAAAACATGAGATGACCAGAGCCTGAGTGACTGAGCATAGGGATTCATGATCCAGAAAGGAACTGGCACACAACACAAAGTTCTGCAAAGACTCTCCTAGCCATGGCTACCACCTGCTCTTTAAGCAGGAGTTCAAGAATCCAGGAGAACCCCCAAAGTGTGCACTGAATCCAATTCTGAACATCTAATGACCTCATGCGGAAAACTGAACAAGTAACATTTACTGAGTTTTCTTTTAAGCCAGTTTATGGGAAACAAAGCAATTATGGAGGATATTTTCCCTAAGGAGTTATCAGCTAGAATGCATGCATGCCTGGGACACAGAAATTTCAAGGAATAGAAAGAAAAAAGAACAGTAACTGAATAAACAATAATTTATTGGATAAATTATTGATAGACAATTAGGAAGCTGAACAAAGAGGTGAGAGAGGAAAAAAGAATTGCTAAGAGAAAAAGGAAGTAAAAAAATGAAAGTAGAGCAAAAAAACCAAGAATGAACTCTTAGCACTTAAAATGCTATTTCTTCTTCTCCCTCAGGTTCTAAGTTACTATAATTCACAGCTTGCAAGCAATTAACGTTCCACAAGCAAATGCAAGCATGTGAATTGTGTCAGCTAAATAACTATGCTTGACATGCTTTTTTGTACACAATTGTAAATATCTCTAGGGAAAACAAATGCTACACTATATGTTCAGTCAATCTTTTAGATATACAAAAAACCTGGGCTCAACTTAAAAGTACAGGGTTATTTTACTCAATGAAATACATATATAAGACACTGACAGAACTAATTTTAAAAACCACACGACATCTACAGAAGTGGTCCAAATGTGAGGTTCCCAAAGGAAACCCATTGAACTCCCTAATCCTGGGAGAGAGATTTGGGAATAGCGAGAGTTATAATTCACACACTCAATTTAATTCATATTCTGATATAGCAGGTGAAAGGGATAGAAACAAACTCATATTCAGAGAATAGGCATTTCTTCTGCATCGACAAGCATTGCCATAGGAACAGGATCACAAGCAGCTATTCTTTCTCTCATTCATTTCAATGAATTGCAGAAACCCAAGTATAGAGAACTGGGCATATAGGAGAGGAATGTTAGTAGCCATAGAATATATGTTGAACATCCATATAAACAGGCACAAATCAATACATGATAAAATTAAGAGGATAAACTTAATTATTTAGTGGGTGGATTATGGTAGAACATCTATCAGAAAATTTCTCAGGAAAGTGAGAAAGATTTCAGGATTTCTCAGAAAGTGAGAAAGTTTCTTCTTGCTGAAACAGTAGAATTTAACTTCAATTTTAGAATAACTTTGTCACTTTGAATGTACACTAATTGGCATACATTAAAATGAAATTTCATTGCGTACAGCTCTCAGAGGGTCTCCATCTCTAACATACACTACTTAAACATGACAAAATAAATAAATAAATACAAAATTATGCATATACCCACATATATTATATGACATGGAGAAACAACACAGTCTAGTTCGGATGTATACATGTAAATGGCAAGAGAAATGAATCTTGGAGTTTACCAGATGGATGGCATAAGGAACAAAGCTGTTACAGAATCTGATAGTCCTGCTAAAAATACTTTGAAACCTCCTTCCAGAGAGGAGCAACAGAAACAGACTGTGAAGTGGGTGGGTGTGGGGTCTCTAACAATGCTTTGTCCTCTCAGTACATAGCGCTTATAACTAGTATCCTGAATAACAGGAAGTGAGCTTCCTATAAACTTCTCGGCTATCCTTACCACTCTCTGCATGGGCTTTCTCTCTGAGACACTACAGCCAAACCAAACAGTGATGTTCATCTGATGCAGGAAATGCAGATGCTGGTTTGCATACTTCACTAAGAATGACACGTGGAGAGACCAGTTCAGATTGTTAGTTATCTGAACCCCAAGATATATAATACTGGTGACCACCTCTTACAGGCATGTCATAACTTTTGATTTAAAAGCAAGCATTTCTGGAATTGATTGCAAACCTTCAGCTTTATAGGATCTAGATATATCAGTTCTCAGGCCTAAGGTACTTCTGATGAGTTGAGGATGTAAGAAATGTTGCTAACCTGTCCTGCTTCCCCCACTCCCCCCACAACAAAAAAAAGAAAATGAGGGAGGGAAGCTGGAACTGCCAGAAGCTGCTTCCTCAGAACCTATGCCATCCCAGGAATTTCCACTGCCCTTCTGCCTTCTGTCTCCTGCTTTTCAGAAATGGTTCCCCTTTGGAATCCAAATTAACTATCTCTACATAATAATACCTCTTTAAAGATTTTCAAGGATTTAGTGAAAATTCAACATGCTCATAGGTGTTATTAAAGCACTTAAAAAAATAATATTATTAAAAAGTTGTACCTCATTGGGTAGGACTTGTGGACTGAATTAATAGCAATTAACAGTAGCACTCAGGTTTATATACTTGTCATGCCCCTGTCGGAATCTGATTTGGAGGGGGAGGCTTAGCAGTTAACAGGGAGTGGGAATGTGGCTCCGTTGGCTGTGGAAGAAACTGGCAAAGGGCAAAAATCCGGCTGGGCAGAGCAAGGAAAAGGTAGAGCAAGGGAGAGGGAATTCGGAGGAAGATCCAGGCCCACTCCCTCTTCATCCTAGGGCATGCAGGGTGGAAGGGAGCAACGTGAAAGGTCCCTGATTCCCTTATTAGCTGCAGCTCGGAACACAGTGTTTAAAAACGGAAGTTGTGCACAGCAAACTGTTGAGAGCAAATCATGAATTATCTGGTATTGTTGAGGCTTATTTGGGTTCCTGGCATCTTCCCAACTGTGTGTGTTTTGCTGGCCTTTCAAGTTTTTAATTCCTTATCCTGCCCTGTCAAGTTAATTACTGCAGCATGCTTTGTGTGGATTTTTATTTAGAGTTTGCATGTACTTTGTTTTCGGATTGAATTTCCTCCACTTAAAGACTGTTCTTGGGAGAGTTTTTTCTCCAGCCGAAGGTAACCTGGACATTGGGGGCAAAGTTGGAGGTACTAAAGGGACTCTTCTTACTTATGTGATTGTGTTGCCTTCGTGCCATACCCCGGGTCATCACAATACTGCCCCTTAGTGCTTTACAGCACTCTCTGGATGGTTTGCAAAGTCAGCATATTGACCCCAGCAATCTGGATCCTCATTTTCTTGACCTCAGAAGAATGGAAAGCTGAGTCAACCTTGAGCCAGTCAGGATCAAAGAAATCCAACTCCTGGAAGTGTGAGCAGAGTTAGCCTGCAATACTGCATTCTAACCACTGCACAACCTTCCAGCCTCTCCTTTTAACTTTAGAGTTTTCCAAATATCCTCACAGTGGATGGAGCTGAATGGGATAAAGATTTATAAAGAGATAAAATTTATATTCATGGTATCCTTAAAACTCAAAATCCTTTGTAAAATTAGGTTACTTTTCTTATTTTAGGGACAGAGGGGAGTAATAGTTAAGGATAAATTATATATTTTAGGCCTCTGTAAATCCTCAAGTAGCAATTTCAGCTATTTTTAATAAGGAAAAGTAGTTTTTATTTATTGTTTTTTACAAAGCAGGTAGCTGCCTTAACATAATTCTAAATTACATAAAAAAGAAACATAGAAAAAAACTACTATTGTACCATGTAAATAAAAAGTAAGGTATTTTATATATGAAAATTTATAACATATAAGGTACACCATCTATTACTATGGTGTGTAGTGTACACCATCTATTGTATAAGATAAAATGTGAAATCCAACGAACTTTGATAAAATTGTGATTCCTGCATATGTGATTTTTTTCTAAATGGCAATTGAAGAGGCTTTATTAATCCATAACTAGGTTGTTATATTATCTAAACTCTTCCAGTGATACAATTATTGTTTTAACTGCTACATTTAAATAGGTTCTTTATTGTTAAACTTATGATTTGATACTGTAACTTAAGAGAACTTCAATTTTTCATTTAGTTATGATACCTGTCCAATTTCCCCCTCCCCACAAAAGTATAAGTTTACCAAATTAAAAACACAAATGAAAAATGTCACTTTTTCAACAAATCTGTCCACCATTTAGAAAAATAAATTTGATATATGTGTTCCACCCTACATAAGTCAAATACCAACAATGTATAATTTCTTGTGTTGAAGCTGAAGTGAATCTACCTGGATTCTATAACTGCTTCCCATTTGTGTCCTGTATTGGATTAACAGGATTTCATATTTTAAATCATAGTCACCCCAGTGCATAATATGCTCAAATAGAAACTAATGCTCTCAACTAAAAATATCGCTTCAATGGCAGCAATCAATGGTTGGGCCATTTGGATGCAATTGGCTGGAATGCTCCCATCCCATCTTGTATTTTTTTTATTATTACACTAATCTTTTAAAAAACAAAACATTTTTCTTTTCAATTCTTTCATAATTGTGGAAAGTAAACATTTGGATGAATAAAATCTGCTGGTTTCCAATGAAATTAATGCATCAATTTCCAACTCTTCAGTACCTTGTCTATATTAAGTTTTCAACAACATAAATTATTATGCTACTTTGAAACAATTTAAAAATCATTTTTTCTAGTCTTTTGACATTATTTATATCAAAAAGGTCCTTGGTGGTGCAGGCTGCTAAATGCTTAGCACTTAAGTTCCAGCTGCCTGCAATTATTGTAGGCTCGAATCCCACCAGGCTCAAGGTTGACTCAGCCTTCCATCCTCTTGGGGTAGGTAAATTGAGGACCCAAGATTGTTGGGGGTAATAAGCTGACTTTGTAAAAATGCCACTTAGTAATAAGCAGGCATATACAATGGAAGGAAGGCTATTGCTGAGCACATTGGGTTGTATCCCAAAAATTGTAAGCCGCCCTGAGTCTTCGGAGAAGGGCAGCATATAAATGTAATTTTAAAAAAAGCCCATAATGAGATGAAATGTTTTTAATTATAAGGATTTTCTTTTAAAGTGAAAATATTTTGAGGCATAATCTGAAAACAGGATGAAATTTATCCACATGGTTTCTTTCAACCTTAGTAACCATTAAATTGAACCTAAATGCACAGTCTTTGCTATTGGCAAAGATTTGAGTCCACTGATTGTATTTGGAGCTAGGAAAGCAACCGAGGATATCCGCTGTGAGCCTGTGAAGGCTCTCGGGATTTTGATCAAAGTCATATACAACAGACACTGCTTGGGGATTTTTTCTCCCTCTTTTTATTCTGCCAACAAAGCAACACATGTCTTCAGTTTCTATTCTAGGCAGCATTCTTTCTTCCCTACTCTCTGCCTCTGCTTAACACAGCAATGCAATTAAACAAAGCAACACATGTCTTCAGTTTCTATTCTAGGCAGCATTCTTTCTTCCCTACTCTCTTGCCTCTAGGCACAGGTAACAGCAGCAATAAAGCAATCAACAACAGCTCGATTTAGAAGGGACTGACAGGCATTTCAAGGTGAGTTCTGTCTCTACTGGTGAAGTAAATCTTCCTGCCTCTAGTAAAAATTGCTTTTTATATGTAGTATAGTGTGTTGGTGAAATGTGAGTTTTGTTACTCATATATTTTTTCTACTTCTTGGGATAAATAAGCTGTGTGCCTTTCTTTTTCTTTTATGTTTCATCTGGACTTCTCCCACTACCAATCACTTCAAACGTTTTGCCCAAGAAGCAACAAATCTACCACAGCCAACTTTGCCTAGATCTATCTTGGTTTGCAAGCTGTTACCCCTCATCAAGTTGCAGCCAAAAGGAATGTGTTAGGCTGCATGCATACAGTATATGAGAGGATGCTAGACAGCCATTAACAATAACTATTAGATTTCCTTGAAAATCAGCTTCCTAAACTTTCAATATCTTGAAAGGGTTTTTTTTCAATATTTTAATATCAAGAATGGGATACCCTCTATTTTGGATTCTATGTCTTCTAAGAACATATTCCCCAAGAGGCAGAGAAAGAGATAATGAATTACAACTAGTGACAAATTGAAACAAAGACAGATGTCATGATTAGATTCCTGTCACACAACTTTTCAGAAAATAATAATGACAAGACTTTTACTTACCCAGCAGCATCTGTAGGGAACATGTTTTGCATCTCTCATCTAGTATCATTAAAAGATATTTGTAGACGAGAAACAGTGAACTATTTGGATAAAATATTTAAAGAGTCTTTGCTAGTAGACAAAGGGAAAACAACAATAATCTTATGATATTTTCTTAAAGGAAAAACAACTTCATAGAAAAATATAGGTCAGGAAAGTTATTTTTCTTTTGGGGAAGTGAATGAGTTGTAAACAAGCGGAAGGCTACAATTTCAAGCAACAATGGAATAATTCTTGAATGCATGTTGTATCCATATCATATTGTTTTAATTCTCACCTTGCCTTGGTGATGGGCCACCTTTCAGTGTCTTTCAGTATCTGAATAGAAAGTTACTGAAGACTGGGTAAGGATGGGTTGTAAAATGAAAAGTAAACTATGTTGTCTCATGCTTTGAGGAAGCTGGGATTTTTAAACTATGCTTAATCCAATCTATATTTTTCATATGTTTCATTCATCAAAACAGTAGCAAACTGAAATTTGATGATAAAATTAGAGGCTCATTCAGGTTGCTTTGTTGGGTAACAAAGCAAAATACTACAAGAATATTTTTCCTGGGACACAAGATAGGAAGGTTAGCAATCCCCCGCCCAGTGTGTCATCCACAAATTGGTGTCATCCACAAATTGGTGTCATCCACAAATTTGATTAGCTCCCCCTCCATCCCCTCATCCAAGTTATTTATCAAAATGTTGAAAAATACTGGGCCCAAGACAGAAACTTGAGGTACCTCATTGCATGCCTCTCTCCATGCAGATGTAATTTCATTGAAGATTACACACTGCGTGCAGCTGGCCAGACAACTGCAAATCCATATGGTGTGATACTGTCTATCCCACATTGTTCTATTTTACAAAGAAGATTTTAGCCTACTTTATCAAATTCCTTATTGAAGTCTAAGTATTCTATAACCACAGCATTTCCTTGGTCCACTAATTTAGTCACTTTATCAAATAAGGCAATGTTTGGCATGCTCTATTTTTAACAAACCCACACTGGCTTCTGGTAATCACCTTGTTCATTTCTAGCTGGTGACAAATCTGCTGCTTGATTATCTTTTCCAGGATTTTCCCAGGTATTGATGTCAAGTTGATTGGTTTGTAGTTTCCTGGATCTTCTTTTTTCCACTTTTTGAAGATTAGAACTACATCAGCTTTTTTCCAGTCCTCTGGCAGTTCCTCGGTGCTCCAAGAGCTCTGAAAGATTTCACTTAGTGGTTTAGAGATCACATCAGCCAGCTCCTTCAGTACCCTGGGATGTAAACCATCTGATGCAGGAGTTTTGAATTCATCTAAAGCAGATAGGTACCGTGTTTCCCCGAAAATAAGACACTGTCTTATATTTTTTTTGGCTCCCAAAAACACACTAGGTCTTATTTTTGGGGTAGGTCTTATATATTTATGGTGCCAAATAGTGGGTGTGAGTGTGTAGGGGGTGTTTCATGGTGCACGGTTGCTCCCTGAAAAGTCTTCCTGGAACTGAAGATTTACACTAGGTCTTATTTTCAGGGTAGGTCTTATATTAGGGCAGGTTTAGAAAATAGTGCTAGGTCTTACTTTCGGGGTAGGTCTTATTTTCGGGGAAACACGGTATTTGCTTACCAATTCCTTGTTTATCTTGATCTGCATTTCTGTTCTGTGTCCTTTCCTTTTGCATCAAGACAGATGCAAAGAAGGAATTAATTTTTCCCTGCTGCCTGTTATCTTCTTGCTATCTTTTCCCATTAGTGTGTGTGTTCCTTACACATTGACCAAATTTTTGTTATAGTTGGCATTTGTAATGAGTTCCTTCCTTCCATTGTACTTTTGTATATACACTTTCAAGATAATCATGGTTTGTAGAGAAAACCTGATTCCTCACATTCAGCATTTACTTTAACTTTCCTGTGATTATTAAAGATGATAACCTAAAACCTTCCACAAATTCCAACCAATTAAACCTTCTCAAATAGTATATATTGTTTCTTATAGACAGGAAGTTCCTCTTGAAATTAAGCAAACTTCTCTCTCTAGCTTTCATATTATCAGTTTTGGCTTTTTTTTCATGAACAGCGGAACATAAAGTAATTGGCACAGATACAACTAATTCATTAATTGAAATGTTGCAACTCAGCCTTTCTTCACCTTCTGTTCTATACATATGTTAGACATACATATTTTCAATGTTCCTCTTGTAAGTGGCCAATTACAGAAGTTGAAGTCTAATAGGTTTGAAGGACAACAATTTACAGAATATTCTCCTAATTAATTATCTTAATTATATCCTGATGGCTACTCAGTGAGGATATCAAAACACTTTAAAACATGGGCTAGTATTCTTTTAGCAATTAATAAAATTGCATTTAAATGAAACTGCTCTCACCTTTTGTAAAAATATATCCTTCAGTAGAAGCTTATTCCTATTCCCTTGTGAAGATTTTTGAGTTTATAAAGAAAAAAAAACCATTGAACACTTCAATAAAAAGGTGTACATTTCAGTTGCTCTTTTATTACCCCTTTGCTGTGTATTTTTGTAGCTATAGCTATAGTATTTAGACTTATATATTACTATTTATTTATTTATTTTGACTTGTATGCCACCACTCTCCGAAAAGGACTCAGGGCGGCTCACAGATAAAAACACAGAACAATGAATTATTTTAAAAGATAATAGTTCTTTACAGCACTCTCTGAGCAGTTTTCAATATCAGTATATTGCCCCCCAAAATCTGGGTCTTCATTTTACTGACCTCAGAAGAATGGAAGGCTGAGTCAATCTTGAGCAAGTCGGGATCAGATTCCAGACTGTGGGCAGTTACCATGCAATACTGCATTCTGATCACTGTGCCACCGGGCTTAATTTTTTTTTTTATGTAAGCATATTATTTATGTGATTATGAATGAAAAGTACTTTTAAAAAATACATGTATTTTGCTTATTTTATCTATCTCTATGATTTAAATAGACAAATAGATCATCTAAAAGATGCTATTTTAAGATTTAAGCAAGCAGATTAAATATTTATTTATTTATTTAATTTATATTGCCGCCTATTCGCCCATGGTGACTCAAGGCGGCTTACACAATGTAAAACCATATTTAAAAAAACAATACAAAAAGAATCAAATAAATTAATAAAGTACAATAGAACAAAATCTGGAAAGAAATAATAATAAAAAAATAAAAAACACCCCCCAACTCCCACCCCCTACCCCGATAACAGCAGATCACACTAGCCATTTGATGGGCTCCATCCCACTCAGGGTACCCCAGGCCTGCTGGCAAAACCAGGTCTTCAATGCCTTCCAGAAGAGTGCTAGAGTAGGGGCCATTCTAATCTCTGGGGGCATGATATTCCAGAGAGAGGGAGCCACCACAGAGAAGGCCCTTCTTTTGGATCCCACCAGGTGCATCTGCCTGCAACATTTCCTGCTTCCGCACTCTAATGGGTCAGGTAGATGTGACCGGCAAGAGATATTCCCTCAGATAACCCAGTCCCAAGTCATGAAGGGCTTTAAAGGTAACAACTAGCACCTTGAATTGCACCTGGAAGCAAATCGGCAACCAATGCAGCTCCTGCAGGAGAGGTGACACAGACCGGGGTCTGCACAAAACCATGTGGGCCACTGCATTTTGTACCAACTGGAGCTTTTTACCAGCTTTGCCTAAAATATTAATAAGCAATTAGGCTTTTTGACATGTTCGTTATTGTTCTATATATTTCCTTCTATATATTTCCTTCTTTCCATATAATTTTATGATTTTAGGATCCCTCATGTTTCTTTGGGAGGAAAATGCTGAACTGTATGGTAAGTAATTAATATAAAATACAGTTTCAAATGTGGTTGGAAAAATTTTTTATGAAACAAGAAAAACTGTCAAGAACTGGGAAAGAATAAAACAAATCTATTCCAGGAGCTTTCAGTTTCATAATTGGCAATTTATAAACTTCAGATTGTCAAGGCCATTTCTTTTATTGCCCATAATCTGGTTCACTGACAGGAATGCATAAATCAACTCATGGTTGGGCTGTGGACACAATTTCTTATCCTGTACAACCCAGGAATTTCTTCTCCTGACAGGTTTTTCTCCAAGTTCTGAAGAGAATAACTATTATGTTCTAGTTCTATATAAAAGCAACTATATAATTCAGTAAAACAAACCAGTCATCAACAAAAAGCTATAGAAAAAAAGTATGTATATGCCTAGTAGCAAATAAAACATCTGTATATAGATTGTGTAACAAAAATTGCCATTGATAAAAATGTTGGAAGGGTTTTAAAATGTCCAGTAGGTCATTGAAAAATTGAGTTTGTCATTTACAAACAGTTTATGACATTTTTGGAAATGCCAAGGTTCTTTTCAAAAACTATCCAAGGCATGTGTATGAGTAGAGATTTACCATCATAATAAAAAAGAATGCATGGCAGCAAATCAAGTCCAATTAATTGGATTGATAGTAAACATTGGCAAGACTATACCATAGTCTTGATTTATACTTCCTTACAGATCACAAAAATACAAAACTATACATATCCTTTTCTCTTGCCTTTATCGTGCACTCCAGCAAATTGTTATGTCTTATCATCTGGAGCAATGCTGCCAAACATTAGAACTAACATGTCCCAAAAGTGCTGTTCAAAAGGCAACTGGACTTTCTTGATTTTTTTCCTTGAAAAAATTCTGTGGCTATGGAGTTAGAACAGAAGAAGCTTCTTGAATGAAATATTTTTGGAAAAAAAGCAAGAAAGTCCAATTGCCTTTTTGAAAAACACTTTTGGGATGACCATGATCTGGATGATTGAGAATCTCCATAGACATTAGGACCAAAATTATTCCCATTATCCCAACATAAATTCCTAATATCCTCCATCATTGTGCATGGTTGGGATCGACTGCTGCTCTAGTTTGTGATTTGAAATTACTGATTTACAAAAGGCTATTTTCTTCACCACTTTTTTATTGTAATATGAGAAGCTAGGATTTTTTTAGTGACCAATAAGAAAACATTGAATGAAAGGTGCATGTACTGAAAGGTTAATTCAGGTTGTTCAATCCGGTATGCCTTCCATTACCATATTTAATCTTGGATTATTCTGGATACTTTACAACTCCTCTACATTAATGTATTAAGGCATATGACCAAATTATTCTAAAATGGAGCTGTGCTTCTGAATGTTTACTTTAAAAAAAATCCTGAGAAAATAATTTCAGTTAAAGAAATTGGAGCATTATCGTTAGTTACATCTCTTCTCATACTTAACCTTCCCAATTACTATTCCTGTACCTTCTTGGTCAGTTTTATTTTTCTATGAATAATCTCAGCCACTTATAGTGCTATATTACCATTTAGTTACATTACAGGGCACAGCTAAACTAGTTAGGACTTAGGGTAATTCTTGCAGTATACTACTGCTCTTATTTGGAATCGGTAAACACATTCCTCCTTTGAAAAAAGTTAAAAATTTCCCCAATCCAACAAAAGGGAGCCAGGTTTTCTCAACTCCATTTCAGAAAAAAAATGCTGAGAGACAGCAGCCTGGGTCAAATCTCAGATCATGTATAGCTCAATATTTTGTGATGTGTAATGTTTGCTGATTTTAGTACCCATTAGTACTATGGGTAGAAATATGTTAATTTACAAAACTTCTCTTTCTCTGACATATTCCTGAAACAGTTGAAAATAATGTATTTAACATCTCCTTTTAAGAAAAGGAAAGCTGCAGCCTCTTTAACATTAAATCCACACATGGGCCATCGTTTTCCATCTATGACCTTGCTGAAATAGGCAGTGCAACATTTTTAATGGAATATCAGTGGGATTTCCAAACCATATGATTACTCCTTGAGAAATACAAATACAATAGTGTTATTAATAATACAAATAATACAAAGCTCAGTATTTTTGTTTGCTTTGGTATGATAGAATTTGCTCCATTTTATTCCCTCTTCCCATTTATTGTGAAAATGATTTCACAAACCTGATCAACATTTTGTTGAGCAAGCCTTCATTATAAATGGACACCACATTTATTTATTTGAAATTTAATTGTAAAATGTTACATATACATTTATTTAATAATTCATTTAATTATTTAATAAATGTATATGTCTCCCTTGGTATATCATGGCTTTCACTGACTAATTCTTACGTATCATTAAGTCTATTCATTGATTGTCAGGGGACCATCCAATCATCCAAAATCATATTGATCAGATTTCTCCCAGTAATTTAAAGTCAATTCTTATGTAGAAGGTATAGATCTGAACACTACAGTCTTTCCAGTCAAGCAAAGTAATCTTTTCAGCTTCTATTCTTTTTACGGTTTCACTGATACCACTGTTCTTAGTGGAGAACAGCAGTGTTGTGCAGACTATAGAATACAATGTTGTACCAACTATAGACTTTTAGAATAAATTCACCATACTCCACTCATTACTGCAGCAATCAGAATATAGTCTCAGTTCTTGCTCATAGAAATGTAATCATTTGAAATTAAAATTACAACTAAAAGTGAAGTTTGAAGAGGAAATTTCTGAAGGTTTATTTTAAATCCCTCTTCCACTATATTCTTAATTGAGAACATGAAAGACAATGATTATTTTTCTGATATTAAAACAAGAAGTCTATCATACCATTTCTTTTCTCAATGTTCCCTTGCTTACAGGAAGACAGGGAGATTTAAATGAGCTGTTACGTTTCTTGTTCTCCTTTGTATTCCTTCAGCAATTGTATTCCTTCATATGATCTTAGTAATCATTATAGATAGTAGATACTGGATAACAGTAGCTGTCTGAGGGAAGACTAATGCTTAAGCAAGATCCAAAGACCACTGGAGTACAGAGCACTCATTTGCTTCAGTCCTATGACACTTTCACTGTAGGTGACCTATATGATCCTTGACTGGCTGGGATCAGACAGATCAGGGGTCCCTAACCTTAACATCTTGGCAGCTTGGCAGGAGGGACTGGAACAAGCTTGCCCTTTGCACAAGTCAAGCTGCAGCTCACACACTTGTCTGCCGCTCACACAAATTGAGCTGTACATGTGTGTGCACATGCACTGACCAGCCACTTGTGGCCTGATTCCAAACAGGCCAGGGTCCAGAGGTGGATGGTGGGCTGGGGGTTGGGGACCCTTGATATAGATATCTATTGTATTGTTTAATCATTTTTAGGTAAATTATTGTATTGTAGCCGCCCTGAGTCCTTAGGGAGACAGGGAGGCATACAAGTCTAATAAATTATTATTATTATTAATTAAAGAAGCACGTGCCTGCAGGGAGAGCAAGCATAAATAAATAACAGATGAGAAAAAAGGTATATGGAAAATTTAAATTTTACAATGATCACCATCTTGATTAAAAGGAGAAAAAAAACTCTCCTGAAGCTCTAAAAACATTGGGAACAAAAGTCTTCTATTCAGTACAGTCATGAAGTCTCTGAGTGTCATCTCTTTTCTGTCATAAACTTATTTTCTTAGACTTACTATCATCATTTTCAATAGGAAAATAAAATATTTAGTTGCTTTTCATGAATGTTATAAAGACTACAATAGAAGCTATCAAAATATTTTCAATGTTTAAAGTGCTAAACATTATTTCAATTTTAAAAATAAAATGCACATAATGGAGAGATGAGATGGTAGTAAGATTTGTGGTATTTTGAGTATTAGAAAGTCTTTGTTTCTTTATTCATCCCTCTTTCATTCTCTCTCTCTCTCTCTTTTACTCTTATAGGCCCAGGCTGTTGTTTATTTGTTTCTTTATTTATTATCTATCATATTTTTGAACCTCAGATTTTCCTCACAGTAGTACTCTGGAGACCAAGCAATTTTAGATAATACGTTTTAATTTTTTTTAAAGTTACATTTATAAGCCACGAGATTTATAGTCCTAG
Source organism: Naja naja (assembly GCA_009733165.1). Classification (NCBI taxonomy): domain Eukaryota; kingdom Metazoa; phylum Chordata; class Lepidosauria; order Squamata; family Elapidae; genus Naja; species Naja naja. The sequence continues at coordinate 20,326,970 of CM019152.1, read as the reverse complement.
GGTAACTAATTAAAACTTTTCATCAGTTAGGGTGAATAATATTATTAGGTCCAAATTGTTTTCAAGGGTTTTGATTAGAGATGCTCATAAAGTTTAGTTGCATTCAGGAACCAATTTACAGTTAGAAAATAAATTATGTTTTTGTCTCCCAAATAAATACTTTTTTCAGTAGGATACGGGGATCCATTACTGTTAGATGCCTTTTAATTAGTTTATACACTTGAACAATATATTTTTACAAGAGTTGTGTATATTTTAATAGTAGTGAACATATTACTGTATAAAACCCCATTAATTTATTGTTATTCTGGAAAACATAACATCCTAAATACATATACATATCCTCTACATGTATGATTTCAACATACTTGTGGGATACATGAATTTTTTTTAAAATCATTTTTATTCACCTTATGAAAAAAAATGAATGGAAGAAAGCTATAGCCACAGAAATTGACCATAATTCAAAGAAGAGTCTATGTTCACAGAACACAGACTCTCAGTAACTGGCAGAAGTAACAACAGGAGATATGAAGTGGAGAAAAGGCTGTAATAAAAAGTAGAAATACCATTTTTTTCTCCTGATTACAGTTCGTGACCTTCACTGCCAGACAAGCAAAGTCAATGGCATAACTATGCAGGATTTTTCTAACAACTGCAACTGGGACTGCTGGAACTGCTGTTGGCATGGTCATGTGATGTGCTTTATGACTGCTTCACTTAGTGGAATTCCCAATTACCATCGCTAAGAGGTAATTGCTACCTATAAAGCCAAAATGTAGAGAAAATGCATATGGATTTTTTTTCTTCATTTTATAATGTAATTCTTTTGTAAAAGTCATTGGAGATACTCTAGCCTAATCTATTCTCATTGTTGATAATCTACTATTACTGTATTCCAAATAGATCGATGTGAACTCTCTGTTTATAAATGGAGATAGCCAAAAGGATTCCTTAGAGCCCATAGGATTTAATGCAAGACACTGTGCAGAGCAGTTTTTTTTCTTTTAATGAAGACATTTACTTTTAGCTTTTGCAGCTTTTCTTGGCAAGAGGTGTTTTTTTTTTATAGTTAGATAAGCATATTACATTCTCTGCCTGGCTGCAGCTTAAGTTTTAAAATGTATTACAATGTGCATTTTGCTGAATATTATGCAGTTTGTGTGTTCTCTTCCTTTTTATTTATGCATTCTGTTAAGTTTGCATGAAGAGGAGTGACGCGGAGTGCTTCAAGCTCTTTCTTTATTAGTGACTACAGCTCAGAACGAACCCACTTTGGCTGGGCTGGCTGCTACTTATAGCCAGCAGCCGCGTTGCCAGCCAATCAGAGTGCAGGGTTTTCCCGCACTTTTAAACCAATCATTTCTTACATTTTACAAGAACAGTTCAAACTAAACCAATGACATTCAAACCTGCATACATAACACCTATAATATATATCATGCCCATTCTATTTAGTTTAAATATATTGGGCATTCTTTCTCTCTGAACATTATCTCAGGCTATGTAGACCTCGGTTTTGTATCTCTTCAGTTTGTGAGAAGCCACTGTGAAAAATGTTTTGTCATGGCCTCTCAGATCCTTAGTAAATTTTTCTGTTTCCTCTGCTCTACTTTAGGAGATTACAGATTCTCTCAAACAAATAAAACTTAAGCAGTACAGCATATCCAGTCTACCACTAGCAAACCAAGTCTTTAGTAAAATCAACAACCAAGTCAGGTAGTGATGTGCAATCTTCCACTTGTAAGGATGGATTTTGATTGATTTTGTGAAGGTTTGTTTGGCTCATGTTCTGGTTGATTCTTGCTTGCTATACATCATGGGTTAGTCATGTAGTATCACTTGTCTTGTGCACAACCTCTAAGCTTCTATGGTCATTTTGTGTATTTTTGTGCTTTTTTTCATCATAGCCCTAAGAAAAGGAACAGTGATAGTACTCAGCAGAAAATATTATTTTGCATCACCTCGCCGAGCAGAAAAAGAAACAATAGGCAAATGTGAGTATGATATTTGCATTATTAATCTTGCTAGGGAATATAGTATGCCTAGAACAATGGTCTCCACCATCATTAAAAATAAATAAGTTATTTCACATGTGGTGGTCCTGCCCCAAAGCAAAAGAATACTGGAATAAAATTAGACATGGTTGAGAAATTACTAGATTTCAAATAGAATTTAAGCTGGAAATGTTTTGTTAGGGATAATCAGAGGAACATTTAAAAAGAAATTGAATACCCCATAATATACATTCTAACAGTAGCAAGAATAACCTATGCTCAAAGTTGGAAATTAGATAGCACTCCCACAGACAGCATGATCATAAAGAAAATTATGGATTATGCAGAAATAGCAAAACTCACGTTGGAATTATAAGAGAGGAAGAGAAGGAATATTATACAGTCTGGAAAAAATGGTATAATTGATTGGATGATGGGACCGCAAGAATAAAAAATAATATAAACAAATAAATGTATATATAAATACATAGGTAGGTAGTTAACAAAAACTGAGAAAGTAGATATCACAACATTGTAAAATTGTATTTGTGTTGTTTTATTGTTGCATTGTTTTATATTTGTGTTGTTTTTAATTGTGTAAAGTTCAATAAAAAGTTATTTTTAAAAAATAAAGAAGTGATAAAAGGAGAAAAGAATTAAAGCAGTAATAAAGCAGCATTCCCAAAGACTTGAGGAAGTTGAAAAGCTGTTATTACACTGCATGTCAATCTTTTGGAATATAAACTGGGACCAAGTGATGAGAGTGTTGATGTTTGCCTCATTTTCCAGTACCATTATAATTGGCCCTCACTGAATCCCTTTTAATATGTCAAAGTCTTTTTGTAACTGTGGTGTCCATATGTGTTCAAATGTGTTTTCCAACCTGTACAGATTAGACTACAATCTCATTCTGTCAACCTGGTAAGAACTTCTTACTGTATTGGTAAGAACTTCTAATTTTCTATTACCTATTGACTAATCTGATCTGCCCATCAAAGCCATAAACTAGATCATTGATAATAAAAGGTTGAATAAAACAAGGTCCAAGAGAAAATCATGCACTTCACTTTCTTCAACTTAATCCAGTTGTTCAGTTAACTTTTTCTGCTATTTCCTGAATAGAACATTTTAAGACTACAATCTCATTTTAAACTTTTACCAGTATTTTAGTTCCAACCAAAAACTATCATATGGTATATGTATTATTCAAATGTCTCTGGGGTTTTCATTTTTTTCCACATCATCGCCAAAATTTACACTTTGTTCTTAAAGAAACCTTTACTTTAACAAGGACAAATATCTCAACTAGACTGAGAAGTCAGCAACTCTAACAAACTCCAATATGATTACTCTTCTGTTATTTATTTCAAATTCAATTTAATTAGAGGTAGTCATCGACTTACCATGGTTCATTTAGTGACCACTAGTTACCACAACACTGAAAAAGTGACATGACCATTTTTTTACAGATACAACCTTTGTAGCATCTCCATGATCATGTGATCAAAATTCAGATGCTTGGCAACTAGTTCATACTTATGACCATTGCTGCATCTCAAGGTCATGTAATCACTTTTGCAGCCC
>CM019152.1:20290485-20322389 GCA_009733165.1 Naja naja | reverse complement strand
TGCATTTTGTACCAACTGGAGCTTTTTACCAGCTTTGCCTAAAATATTAATAAGCAATTAGGCTTTTTGACATGTTAAGTTATTGTTCTATATATTTCCTTCTATATATTTCCTTCTTTCCATATAATTTTATGATTTTAGGATCCCTCATGTTTCTTTGGGAGGAAAATGCTGAACTGTATGGTAAGTAATTAATATAAAATACAGTTTCAAATGTGGTTGGAAAATTTTTATGAAACAAGAAAAACTGTCAAGAACTGGGAAAGAATAAAACAAATCTATTCCAGGAGCTTTCAGTTTCATAATTGGCAATTTATAAACTTCAGATTGTCAAGGCCATTTCTTTTATTGCCCATAATCTGGTTCACTGACAGGAATGCATAAATCAACTCATGGTTGGGCTGTGGACACAATTTCTTATCCTGTACAACCCAGGAATTTCTTCTCCTGACAGGTTTTTCTCCAAGTTCTGAAGAGAATAACTATTATGTTCTAGTTCTATATAAAAGCAACTATATAATTCAGTAAAACAAACCAGTCATCAACAAAAAGCTATAGAAAAAAAGTATGTATATGCCTAGTAGCAAATAAAACATCTGTATATAGATTGTGTAAAAAATTGCCATTGATAAAAATGTTGGAAGGGTTTTAAAATGTCCAGTAGGTCATTGAAAAATTGAGTTTGTCATTTACAAACAGTTTATGACATTTTTGGAAATGCCAAGGTTCTTTTCAAAAACTATCCAAGGCATGTGTATGAGTAGAGATTTACCATCATAATAAAAAAGAATGCATGGCAGCAAATCAAGTCCAATTAATTGGATTGATAGTAAACATTGGCAAGACTATACCATAGTGATTTATTTATACTTCCTTACAGATCACAAAAATACAAAACTATACATATCCTTTTCTCTTGCCTTTATCGTGCACTCCAGCAAATTGTTATGTCTTATCATCTGGAGCAATGCTGCCAAACATTAGAACTAACATGTCCCAAAAGTGCTGTTCAAAAGGCTGGACTTTCTTGATTTTGAAAAATTCTGTGGCTATGGAGTTAGAACAGAAGAAGCTTCTTGAATGAAATATTTTTGGAAAAAAAAAAGCAAGAAAGTCCAATTGCCTTTTTGAAAAACACTTTTGGGATGACCATGATCTGGATGATTGAGAATCTCCATAGACATTAGGACCAAAATTATTCCCATTATCCCAACATAAATTCCTAATATCCTCCATCATTGTGCATGGTTGGGATCGACTGCTGCTCTAGTTTGTGATTTGAAATTACTGATTTACAAAAGGCTATTTTCTTCACCACTTTTTTTATTGTAATATGAGAAGCTAGGATTTTTTTTTAGTGACCAATAAGAAAACATTGAATGAAAGGTGCATGTACTGAAAGGTTAATTCAGGTTGTTCAATCGGTATGCCTTCCATTACCATATTTAATCTTGGATTATTCTGGATACTTTACAACTCCTCTACATTAATGTATGAAGGCATATGACCAAATTATTCTAAAATGGAGCTGTGCTTCTGAATGTTTACTTTAAAAAAAATCCTGAGAAAATAATTTCAGTTAAAGAAATTGGAGCATTATCGTTAGTTACATCTCTTCTCATACTTAACCTTCCCAATTACTATTCCTGTACCTTCTTGGTCAGTTTTATTTTTCTATGAATAATCTCAGCCACTTATAGTGCTATATTACCATTTAGTTACATTACAGGGCACAGCTAAACTAGTTAGGACTTAGGGTAATTCTTGCAGTATACTACTGCTCTTATTTGGAATCGGTAAACACATTCCTCCTTTGAAAAAAGTTAAAAATTTCCCCAATCCAACAAAAGGGAGCCAGGTTTTCTCCAACTCCATTTCAGAAAAAAATGCTGAGAGACAGCAGCCTGGGTCAAATCTCAGATCATGTATAGCTCAATATTTTGTGATGTGTAATGTTTGCTGATTTTAGTACCCATTAGTACTATGGGTAGAAATATGTTAATTTACAAAACTTCTCTTTCTCTGACATATTCCTGAAACAGTTGAAAATAATGTATTTAACATCTCCTTTTAAGAAAAGGAAAGCTGCAGCCTCTTTAACATTAAATCCACACATGGGCCATCGTTTTCCATCTATGACCTTGCTGAAATAGGCAGTGCAACATTTTTAATGGAATATCAGTGGGATTTCCAAACCATATGATTACTCCTTGAGAAATACAAATACAATAGTGTTATTAATAATACAAATAATACAAAGCTCAGTATTTTTGTTTGCTTTGGTATGATAGAATTTGCTCCATTTTATTCCCTCTTCCCATTTATTGTGAAAATGATTTCACAAACCTGATCAACATTTTGTTGAGCAAGCCTTCATTATAAATGGACACCACATTTATTTATTTGAAATTTAATTGTAAAATGTTACATATACATTTATTTAATAATTCATTTAATTATTTAATAAATGTATATGTCTCCTTATATCATGGCTTTCACTGACTAATTCTTACGTATCATTAAGTCTATTCATTGATTGTCAGGGGACCATCCAATCATCCAAAATCATATTGATCAGATTTCTCCCAGTAATTTAAAGTCAATTCTTATGTAGAAGGTATAGATCTGAACACTACAGTCTTTCCAGTCAAGCAAAGTAATCTTTTCAGCTTCTATTCTTTTTTACGGTTTCACTGATACCACTGTTCTTAGTGGAGAACAGCAGTGTTGTGCAGACTATAGAATACAATGTTGTACCAACTATAGACTTTTAGAATAAATTCACCATACTCCACTCATTACTGCAGCAATCAGAATATAGTCTCAGTTCTTGCTCATAGAAATGTAATCATTTGAAATTAAAATTACAACTAAAAGTGAAGTTTGAAGAGGAAATTTCTGAAGGTTTATTTTAAATCCCTCTTCCACTATATTCTTAATTGAGAACATGAAAGACAATGATTATTTTTCTGATATTAAAACAAGAAGTCTATCATACCATTTCTTTTCTCAATGTTCCCTTGCTTACAGGAAGACAGGGAGATTTAAATGAGCTGTTACGTTTCTTGTTCTCCTTTGTATTCCTTCAGCAATTGTATTCCTTCATATGATCTTAGTAATCATTATAGATAGTAGATACTGGATAACAGTAGCTGTCTGAGGGAAGACTAATGCTTAAGCAAGATCCAAAGACCACTGGAGTACAGAGCACTCATTTGCTTCAGTCCTATGACACTTTCACTGTAGGTGACCTATATGATCCTTGACTGGCTGGGATCAGACAGATCAGGGTCCCTAACCTTAACATCTTGGCAGCTTGGCAGGAGGGACTGGAACAAGCTTGCCCTTTGCACAAGTCAAGCTGCCGCTCACACACTTGTCTGCCGCTCACACAAATTGAGCTGTACATGTGTGTGCACATGCACTGACCAGCCACTTGTGGCCTGATTCCAAACAGGCCAGGGTCCAGAGGTGGATGGTGGGCTGGGGGTTGGGGACCCTTGATATAGATATCTATTGTATTGTTTAATCATTTTTTAGGTAAATTATTGTATTGTGAGCCGCCCTGAGTCCTTAGGGAGACAGGGAGGCATACAAGTCTAATAAATTATTATTATTATTAATTAAAGAAGCACCTGCCTGCAGGGAGAGCAAGTATAAATAAATAACAGATGAGAAAAAAGGTATATGGAAAATTTAAATTTTACAATGATCACCATCTTGATTAAAAGGAGAAAAAAAACTCTCCTGAAGCTCTAAAAAACATTGGGAACAAAAAAGTCTTCTATTCAGTACAGTCATGAAGTCTCTGAGTGTCATCTCTTTTTCTGTCATAAACTTATTTTCTTAGACTTACTATCATCATTTTCAATAGGAAAATAAAATATTTAGTTGCTTTTCATGAATGTTATAAAGACTACAATAGAAGCTATCAAAATATTTTCAATGTTTAAAGTGCTAAACATTATTTCAATTTTTAAAAAATAAAATGCACATAATGGAGAGATGAGATGGTAGTAAGATTTGTGGTATTTTGAGTATTAGAAAGTCTTTGTTTCTTTATTCATCCCTCTTTCATTCTCTCTCTCTCTCTCTTTTACTCTTATAGGCCCAGGCTGTTGTTTATTTGTTTCTTTATTTATTATCTATCATATTTTTGAACCTCAGATTTTCCTCACAGTAGTACTCTGGAGACCAAGCAATTTTAGATAATACGTTTTAATTTTTTAAAGTTACATTTATAAGCCACGAGATTTATAGTCCTAGGATAACTAATTAAAACTTTTCATCAGTTAGGGTGAATAATATTATTAGGTCCAAATTGTTTTCAAGGGTTTTGATTAGAGATGCTCATAAAGTTTAGTTGCATTCAGGAACCAATTTACAGTTAGAAAATAAATTATGTTTTGTCTCCCAAATAAATACTTTTTCAGTAGGATACGGGATCCATTACTGTTAGATGCCTTTTAATTAGTTTATACACTTGAACAATATATTTTTACAAGAGTTGTGTATATTTTAATAGTAGTGAACATATTACTGTATAAAACCCCATTAATTTATTGTTATTCTGGAAAACATAACATCCTAAATACATATACATATCCTCTACATGTATGATTTCAACATACTTGTGGGATACATGAATTTTTTTTAAAATCATTTTTATTCACCTTATGAAAAAAATGAATGGAAGAAACTATAGCCACAGAAATTGACCATAATTCAAAGAAGAGTCTATGTTCACAGAACACAGACTCTCAGTAACTGGCAGAAGTAACAACAGGAGATATGAAGTGGAGAAAAGGCTGTAATAAAAGTAGAAATACCATTTTTTCTCCTGATTACAGTTCGTGACCTTCACTGCCAGACAAGCAAAGTCAATGGCATAACTATGCAGGATTTTTCTAACAACTGCAACTGGGACTGCTGGAACTGCTGTTGGCATGGTCATGTGATGTGCTTTATGACTGCTTCACTTAGTGGAATTCCCAATTACCATCGCTAAGAGGTAATTGCTACCTATAAAGCCAAAATGTAGAGAAAATGCATATGGATTTTTTTTCTTCATTTTATAATGTAATTCTTTTGTAAAAGTCATTGGAGATACTCTAGCCTAATCTATTCTCATTGTTGATAATCTACTATTACTGTATTCCAAATAGATCGATGTGAACTCTCTGTTTATAAATGGAGATAGCCAAAAGGATTCCTTAGAGCCCATAGGATTTAATGCAAGACACTGTGCAGAGCAGTTTTTCTTTTAATGAAGACATTTACTTTTAGCTTTTGCAGCTTTTCTTGGCAAGAGGTGTTTTTATAGTTAGATAAGCATATTACATTCTCTGCCTGGCTGCAGCTTAAGTTTTAAAATGTATTACAATGTGCATTTTGCTGAATATTATGCAGTTTGTGTGTTCTCTTCCTTTTTATTTATGCATTCTGTTAAGTTTGCATGAAGAGGAGTGACGCGGAGTGCTTCAAGCTCTTTCTTTATTAGTGACTACAGCTCAGAACGAACCCACTTTGGCTGGGCTGTGGCTGCTACTTATAGCCAGCAGCCGCAGTTGCCAGCCAATCAGAGTGCAGGGTTTTCCCGCACTTTTTAAACCAATCATTTCTTACATTTTACAAGAACAGTTCAAACTAAACCAATGACATTCAAACCTGCATACATAACACATTCTATAATAATATATCATGCCTACATTCTATTTAGAGAAAAGTGGTTAAATATATTGGCCAGCATTCTTTCTCTCTGATAGGCATTATCTCAGGCTATGGCACATAGACCTCGGTTTCCTCTGTATCTCTTCAGTTTGTGAGAAGCCACTATGAAAAATAGAAAAGATTTTGTCATGGCTGTTTCTCTCCAGATCCTTAGTAAATTTTTTCTGGATTTCACTCTGCTCTACTTTAGGAGATTACAGTTTCTCTCAAACAAATAAAACTTAAGCAGTACAGCATATCCAGTCTACCACTAGCAAACGTAAGTCTTTAGTAAAATCAACAACAAAACTTTAATAAGGTAATACAGTGGTATCTCGGTACTTGACTGTTTTGAAACTCATTGAATTTGGTACTTGATGTATTTTGATATGAAAATTTTGTCCTGATACTTGTTGTTTGTTTGGTACTCAACATGAAAATTAGAACTTGCTAGTTTTGATTGCCTTGTGACTTGCTATTCTTTCCAGCAGAAACAAAGGGTCATGGGTTAGTCATGTGGTATCACTTGTCTTGTGCACAACCTCTAAGCTTCTATGGTCATTTTGTGTATTTTTGTGCTTTTTTTTCATCATAGTCCTAAGAAAAGGAACAGTGATAGTACTCAGCAGAAAATATTATTTTGCATCACCGTCGAGCAGAAAAAAAAACAATAGGCAAATGTGAGTATGATATTTGCATTATTAATCTTGCTAGGGAATATAGTATGCCTAGAACAATGGTCTCCACCATCATTAAAAATAAATAAGTTATTTCACATGTGGTGGTCCTGCCCCAAAGCAAAAGAATACTGGAATAAAATTAGACATGGTTAGAAATTACTAGATTTCAAATAGAATTTAAGCTGGAAATGTTTTGTTAGGGATAATCAGAGGAACATTTAAAAAGAAATTGAATACCCATAATATACATTCTAACAGTAGCAAGAATAACCTATGCTCAAAGTTGGAAATTAGATAGCACTCCCACAGACAGCATGATCATGTGAGGGGAGGTGGGGCAGGCCTGACTACCTGACAGTTGGGACAAGATGCAACCCAGTTTTCAACCATTTTGTCAATACCTGGCCACCATACATAACTCCTGGCCAATCCTTCATCCTTATAATACCTGGATGACCCTCATGTAACATTTCCAAAACCTCTCTTTGCAGTTTTGCAGGAATAACCACCCTGTTACCCCACAAAATACATCCTCTTAATACAGATAATTCAGTTTGCCTGGATTTAAAAGGTTGGGCAAGGTGAGGTAGATCTTGAAAAGGCCAACCTTTCTTAATCCAGCCTATAATAGGAGCCAATAAAGTGTCTTTGGCAGTCTCTCTGGCAATTTCAGCAGCATGTACTGGAAGCTTGGCAACAGTTTCTAGGAAAAAGTTGTTAGCCTCAGGTTCACAGTCCTCAGTGTGAAAGCGGAGTGGGCAGTGGGCAGTGACTCAAAGCATCAGCATGGCCAATGAAATTCAGTCCACCTCAGCATTCTTGGTGACAGGATAGTGGGTGTAGGTTTGTCTCCTGCCACAATGCCTAACAAAGGTTTGTGATCTGTGACAATGGTAAATGTTCTCCCATATAGATACTCATGGAATTTCTTGACAGCTGCAACAATTGCCAATGCTTCCTTGTCCAATTGGCTGTAATTCCTCTCTGCTTTGGTCAAAGTGCAAGAATAAAATGCAATAGGGACTTCCCTCGCTGGGAAGCCTGTGGCTCAAAAAAAAACCCCCCACACTCCAAAAGGGGATGCATCACAAGTCAGTACAACAGGCAAATTCTCAGAGAACTGTATCAGTTCAGCATCAGACATGATTAGTCTTTTAATATTGTTGAATGCTGATTGTTCCTTCCTGCCCCAGACCCAAGCAGATTTTTTGTCCAATAATCTGTGTAATGGTTCTGCAATGGTTGCCTTCTGAGGTAGGAACATGTGATAAAAGTTAATAAGTCAAGGAAGGCTTGCAAATCTGTTTTGCATTTTGGTCTAGGGGCTTCTTTGATTGCCTGAACCTTGGCATCTGTGGGGTGGATACCATGCTTGTCAATCATATAGCCTAAGAACTCAACCTTGTCAGTTCTAAGAGTGCATTTTCTTCCTTGACTTTTAACCCGCTTTTTGAATCTGGTAAGGACTTCTCTGAGTCTCTCTTGTAACTGAGTGTCATTTGCAGAGATTAACACATCATCAAAGTAAGGTACTACCCCTGGCAGTCCTTGGAGCATCCTTTCCATAAGGCTTTGGAAGATGCCTGGTGCCACGCTTACTCCAAACTGTAACCTTTACATTTGAAAGCACCTCTATGTGTCACAATGGTTTGGGCCTCTGCAGTGGCATCATCAACTGTTAGTTGTTGATATGCCTGGGCCAGATCCAATTTGGCAAAGACTGTACCCCTAAGTGAATGTAATAAATGATGCACCACTGGAACTGGATATGCGCTCTGCTGCAGCGCATGGTTCAGTGTCCCCTTATAGTCTCCACAGATTCTTACTGACCCATCAGTCTTGACTGGTGTGACTATGGTGTCTCCCATCTAGAGTGGTCAGTGGGCTCTAACTCCTTGAGCTATTAGTTTATCTAATTGTGCATCAATTTTTTCCTTAAAGCCCTTCTGGGCTTTAAGCGAATTGGTGGCACCTTGGGATCTAGATTGAAAGTGATAGGGGTCCCCATATACTTGCCCAATCCGTCGCTGAAGACCTCTGGAAACTCAGACTTTAAGGCCTCCTCCCATTCAGTGTTGTTCACGTGATTGATGCCAGTCACCTCAATGCCTAGTGGCTTGAACCACTCAAGTCCCAGCAAGCTTGGGCGATCCTTGTCCATGATGGTCAGGGGCAAGCATTTGGTGTGGCCTTTGAACCTCACGTTGAATTCTCTTGTTCCAATTACTGGAATCTTGTTCCCTTGGTAGTCTTTAAGAGTCAACGCTTGCTTCTTGAAGTGCTTCTTCTGGATGTTGGGAAGAAGACTGTGAATAGTGTCCCATGACACCATAGATAGGTATGAGCCTGAGTCCACTTCCATTTGGCAAGGCCTTCCTTCAATAAATACCTTGACATGCACTTTTCTACTTCTTAAGGGTGATGAATGACCAATGGTGACTGTTTGATGAGTTTCATTCTTCCCATTTGCTTCTGTGCGCCCCATTTTCTCACTGAGATTGTTGGGCCTGTATTCTTTGTCTTTGCTTGTAGCAAACTTTCTTCTGTTGGGTGGAGTTCTGGATGATTTGCAGACTCTTGCTAGATGTCCTCTTTTATCACAGGGCAAATGGTGTCTAAACTTGCATTCAGTGCGGGGGGTGGCTTCCCCAGCACCCTCTGCAGTAGAAATCTTGCCTCTTTCTTCCTAGGTCTTTCTTTTTCCGCTCCATTCTGAGTCTGTAAATTCCTTCCTCCACCTCACTACAGTCTGACTCAGAATCTATTTGCTCACAATGAGTTGTTGTGGATTTTCCACATCAGGATGGCTTGTGGCCTTGTTGATTTTCTTCATGGCCGCTGCTGAGGACTTGGTAGTTTCTGCTGAAGAGGCCTCTTCTATTGCTTCCTTCAGCGTGATCTTAGGTTTTAGTAATAACTTGCTCTGTAGCTTTGTCTTTTAGGCCCACAACAAATCGATCGCATGGCCTCTTCTAAATTGTTAAATTCATACACCCCAATGTCTCTTAAACTTGCCAAGTCGTTTGCTTTTCACTTTCCCCTTGATCCCAGGTAAAACTTCGTGTCTCTTAATGAGGCACGATACTTGTGGCGTAATGGGCTCTTAACAACTTTTCTAAGTCAGGCCATTCCATTACCTTCCGTCTGCAGCTCCGCCAATGCCTTCGCCATCTTGAAAACTGCGGACCGCGTGTGAGAAAGACCACCCTCTTCCGCTTCTTGGAAATGTCGGCAAGATCATTTCCTTCCAGATCCATTTGGAAACGATCTGCATACGTCTCCCAGTCTTCTGCCGTCAGATCGAATGGGGCTTGGGGGGTGTTCAGTGCAGCCATCTCGCTCTCCTTCTGTTCCGCGTTGCCTTCTTCTTCAGGAGATCCCACCTTCGTCACCAGTGTTAAGTTTGCATGAAGAGACAGACGCGGAGTGCTTCAAGCTCTTTCTTTATTAGTGACTACAGCTCAGAACGAACCCACTTTGGCTGGGCTGCGGCTGCTACTTATAGCCAGCAGCCGCAGTTGCCAGCCAATCAGAGTGCAGGGTTTTCCCACACTTTTTAAACCAATCATTTCTTACATTTTACAAGAACAGTTCAAACTAAACCAATGACTTTAAACCTGCATACATAACACATTCTATAATCATGCCTACATTCTATTTAGAGAAAAGTGGTTAAATATATTGGCCAGCATTCTTTCTCTCTGATAGGCATTATCTCAGACTATGGCACATAGACCTCGGTTTCCTCGGTATCTCTTCAGTTTGTGAGAAGCCACTATGAAAAATAGAAAAGATTTTGTCATGGCTGTTTCTCTCCAGATCCTTAGTAAATTTTTTCTGGATTTCACTCTGCTCTACTTTAGGAGATTACAGTTTCTCTCAAACAAATAAAACTTAAGCAGTACAGCATATCCAGTCTACCACTAGCAAAAAGTCTTTAGTAAAATCAACAACAAAACTTTAATAAGGTAATTCAGTGGTATCTCGGTACTTGACTGTTTTGAAACTCATTGAATTTGGTACTTGATGTATTTTGATATGAAAATTTTGTCCTGATACTTGTTGTTTGTTTGGTACTCAACATGAAAATTAGAACTTGCTAGTTTTGATTGCCTTGTGACTTGCTATTCTTTCCAGCAGAAACAAAGGGTCATGGGTTAGTCATGTGGTATCACTTGTCTTGTGCACAACCTCTAAGCTTCTATGGTCATTTTGTGTATTTTTGTGCTTTTTTTTCATCATAGCCCTAAGAAAAGGAACAGTGATAGTACTCAGCAGAAAATATTATTTTGCATCACCGTCGAGCAGAAAAAGAAACAATAGGCAAATGTGAGTATGATATTTGCATTATTAATCTTGCTAGGGAATATAGTATGCCTAGAACAATGGTCTCCACCATCATTAAAAATAAATAAGTTATTTCACATGTGGTGGTCCTGCCCCAAAGCAAAAGAATACTGGAATAAAATTAGACATGGTTGCGAGAAATTACTAGATTTCAAATAGAATTTAAGCTGGAAATGTTTTTGTTAGGGATAATCAGAGGAACATTTAAAAAAGAAATTGAATACCCCATAATATACATTCTAACAGTAGCAAGAATAACCTATGCTCAAAGTTGGAAATTAGATAGCACTCCCACAGACAGCATGATCATAAAGAAAATTATGGATTATGCAGAAATAGCAAAACTCACGTTGGAATTATAAGAGAGGGAAGAGAAGGAATATTATACAGTCTGGAAAAAATGGTATAATTGATTGGATGATGGGACATAAGAATAAAAATAATATAAACAAATAAATGTATATATAAATACATAGGTAGGTAGTTAACAAAAACTGAGAAAGTAGATATCACAACATTGTAAAAATTGTATTTGTGTTGTTTTATTGTTGCATTGTTTTATATTTGTGTTGTTTTTAATTGTGTAAAGTTCAATAAAAAGTTATTTTTAAAAAATAAAGAAGTGATAAAAAGGAGAAAAGAATTAAAGCAGTAATAAAGCAGCATTCCCAAAGACTTGAGGAAGTTGAAAAGCTGTTATTACACTGCATGTCAATCTTTTGGAATATAAACTGGGACCAAGTGATGAGAGTGTTGATGTTTGCCTCATTTTCCAGTACCATTATAATTGGCCCTCACTGAATCCCTTTTAATATGTCAAAGTCTTTTTGTAACTGTGGTGTCCATATGTGTTCAAATGTGTTTTCCAACCTGTACAGATTAGACTACAATCTCATTCTGTCAACCTGGTAAGAACTTCTTACTGTATTGGTAAGAACTTCTAATTTTCTATTACCTATTGACTAATCTGATCTGCCCATCAAAGCCATAAACTAGATCATTGATAATAAAAGGTTGAATAAAACAAGGTCCAAGAGAAAATCATGCACTTCACTTTCTTCAACTTAATCCAGTTGTTCAGTTAACTTTTTTCTGTAGCTATTTCCTGAATAGAACATTTTAAGACTACAATCTCATTTTAAACTTTTACCAGTATTTTAGTTCCAACCAAAAAAACTATCATATGGTATATGTATTATTCAAATGTCTCTGGGGGTTTTCATTTTTTTCCACATCATCGCCTAAAATTTACACTTTGTTCTTAAAGAAACCTTTACTTTAACAAGGACAAATATCTCAACTAGACTGAGAAGTCAGCAACTCTAACAAACTCCAATATGATTACTCTTCTGTTATTTATTTCAAATTCAATTTAATTAGAGGTAGTCATCGACTTACCATGGTTCATTTAGTGACCACTCGAAGTTACCACAACACTGAAAAAGTGACATGACCATTTTTACAGATACAACCTTTGTAGCATCTCCATGATCATGTGATCAAAATTCAGATGCTTGGCAACTAGTTCATACTTATGACCATTGCTGCATCTCAAGGTCATGTAATCACTTTTTGCAGCCCTTTTACAAGCAATCAATAGGGGAAGCTAGATTCACTTAATGACTAGGTTGTTAACTTAATAACAATGATTCACTTAACAACTATGGCAAGAATGGTTGTAAAATGGGGCAGAACTCATTTAAGTTTAAGTTTATTGGACTTATATGCCGCCCTCTCTCCCTAGGGACTCAGGGCAGCTCACAATATAAAATTATACAATACAAAAATTAAAATTCATTAAAACTCAATTAAACTCCAGCCCAATAAAATTTAAAACCAATAAAACTTAATCTAAAATACAATTAAAAAACCCCACCCCACTTCACTTCTGTCCAGTCCAAATGCTCACTTAACCACAGAAATTGTGGACTCAATTGTGGTAGTAAGTTGAGGACTACCTGTATTTGATTTGTATAATCAGTAAACTCACTTTTTTTTCAATGATGCTATATTTGTTGTTGTTCATTTATTTGCAATGTTAAATGCAAATAAGGAAATTATTCAGATTAAGACCATAAACCAATTAAGGACTAAAATCACCTTTTCCCAGAACCAGAATATCAATTTGGGTGAGGGTTTTCAAGATAGCTATAGTAATCAAAACAAAGCAAAAAAGCCAAAGTACAAAACTAAAAGAAAAATAATGTTCAGTTTGTTTGCTTGACACTCCCTGGAAGAAAGTTCATCGAGTAATAAATACACAGTTAATCACATTATTAAAGATTTTATTAAAAGGTTGGTTTTATCTGTTTTAAGTTTACTTAATTTAGCTTTTAGTATATCAATAACAACTATCTTAGAAGAAAGAAAGAGGACAGTTCTATTGCCCTGCTAATGATGAATTGCTTCCCCAGAAATGATTGTAGAATTTCTTCCTTGATTACAATAATAGATTAATCCTGCATCCCATAAAATTGCTACCTAAAAATGTGGAGGAGTAGAATGCTAAAAGGTGATTTGTACATTTTTATTTCACTTTCAATTAATGCAAATCTTTCATATACAGTATAGCATGCTTGCTTTAGACTTAGCTCCTAATTTAAAAGTGATTTCATCTGATCAAAATTGAATATATGTTGCTGGTCAATGCCAAAATCATACACATTTTGATTTGATAATGTGTGATTGGTAAGAGAATAGAATTAAATATGGTAATCAAAATGCAGTGATATAATAACATTGTATCAATGAACGCAGCAAGGAGAAATCAGTTTCTTATATGACAAGGAACAATTCATAAAAAACAAAAATAAGGAGTTATCTAGAACAGGGCTGTCAAACTCCCGGCCCACAGTCTGGATGTGTCACATGCTGGACACGCCCATGCCCAGTATAGCAAAGTGGGGAAAAGTCCTGATATATCACATGACGTCACCGTGACAATGTGAGTTTGATCACCCCTGATCTAGAGAGTTTGTCTGTCTAAGCAGACAAAAGAGAGACAGAGAGACAGAGAGACAGAGAGAGACAGAGAAAGACACACACAGAGAGAGAGAAAGACAGAGAGAGAGAGAGAGAGAGAGAGAGATTAAGCTGTTTGTATATTTTAGTTATTATAAATAAATTCCCAGTCTACTTTATAAAGAACAAAGAAAGCCAAAATTTTCTATTGGAAAGTCAGGTGAAACTGAATGGATTTTGTCATTAGCATTGTAACAATTTCTGCTATTTTTTTAAATAGAATGTGCTTGGCCTGTTCCACTTTAGAATAGAATGAAATATAAATACTGATTAATGTTAATGTTAATTGATGGGAAGTCTCCAGAAATTATTGTAACTGCAAAGTAAACTTACAGGTTACTTGTAAATGGTTGGGGAAGTGAAAATAATTACTGGATGAATTTTCTGCACAAAAGTAAAACACTAATATTTTTTAAATATGACATCTTTGAAGTTAAGAGTATTTCTTAAATTAATTGCATTGTGCATATCACTCTTAATGTTTTTCAATAATTCACGGCAATGATTAGAACAAGTGTGAATATTAAATTATCATTATGACAATTTTAATGTAGGTTTTCTGAGCCATTTTGCACAGGATATGGCACATCATATTTGTCCAGGATAATGAATCTTCTAAAGCAAGCAGACTCCAAGCAAAAACAAATCTGAATTAATTGACCAACATGTATTAATTTCAAGTCATGTAGCAACTTTGTAGTTACCAATTTCAGTCTTTTGGACAGACAACCACAATATAGCATGAAGGCTAAAGTGTCCTTTTTCCTTTGTTATGTAATTAGTTACTAAACATCAGTTCTTAAGCAGCAGTAATTCTATCAGGTCATAATGATGGCTTTTATCTAAATAGCAACATCCTGAGAATTGGCAAAAGGAAATGCATTATAACATTAAGCATAAATGTTATAGCATTCATCCCCCCATTTTTCATTACACAGATGACTAAAAATGTAACTTGAAGGAAAATCTATTTAATTAAGTTTCCCTAAAATGGAAACCATGCAAGATGATCCTGCTTCAAAAACCACATCATTGTGAAAGCAGCAGGGAAGTTTCAATCTTAGTGCCCTTGCTGAGTGATAAGTAAATATGGTGAAGTCGTATTACACTGTTCTGTTTAAACGAATTAGTCAGAATAGCCACTTTTGCATTACCAGGATGAAAGCATTAATATATACAAATCCCATGATAAATTATGGTTTTGAAAGCTTCCCATTGAGAAAGAGACAGAAGGACAATGGATGTCTTCAAACTGATTTTAGGGATTATTACTAACAATACCATAGACTGAAGGGAAAAAAAAACCTAATCAATCAATTCTGGACTAGATGAAGATAGTCTGCTTTTTAACCAACAGGAAGAAACTCACATATTTGGGCCATGCAATACAATGGGATAATGAGCTAATCAAAACAATTATGCTTGGCAAAATGGAGGAAACAGGAAGAAGGTGAAGAAAATGAATTAGTTCAATAGAAGGAATCAGATGGGCAGCAATTGTACACACAGTTATCGGAAACTGTTCAAATTCAATAGCACCTAGTATATATAAGGTTGACTCAGCCTTCCATCCTCGTGTAGGTAAATTGAGGACCCAAGATGGTTGGGGCAATAAGCTGACTTTGTAAAAATGCCGCTTAGTAATAAGCAGGCATATACAATGCAAGGAAGGCTATTGCTGAGCGCATTGGGTTGTATCCCAAAAAATTGTAAGCCGCCCTGAGTCTCCGGAGAAGGGCGGGATATAAGTATGAATAAAAATAAAATAAAAAATAAATAAAAAATATAGCATGGTGGCCTAGCAGTTAAGATGCTGGGCTTGAAGATTGGCTGTTTAAGATCCAAGCACCACATGATGAAATGAACTCCCTAGGCAGACTTCCCATTATCTCTTATTATGGTTGTTTCTGTTTAAACCATACCAAGAAGTAGTTCCCTAAGAAACAGATAGAAAGCTATCTTCTGAAAAGTATTCCAGCTGTTCTTTAGCTATTGCTCAATGTGACCAATAGCCATTATTTGTGTAAGATGAGTACTCCTAACCCTTGATTATTCTGTAGAAATGGATGAATGAATTACTTTTCACTGTGTATGGTCGTGTGTATATACGTGATTTTATATATATATATATATATATATATATATATATATATATATATATATATCTCATATATATATAATCTCATTTTCAAATTACTCAGTGTTCTTGTGAATATATACCAGTACATATTGTTCTGATGCAGGCTTTGTCAAACTTAATAAAACACAAACTGAATTTAAAAGTAAAACCTATTTTAATGCAATCTGGGAATTACTTGCATTCCCAGCCAAAACAAATTATACACAGTTCCTCCAGATAAGAGCACACTTTTCAGTGCTGTAGAATGCTGCCAAAAAACAGAAGCTCAATTAAGGCTAACATAAACCAACCCAAAACCCCAGAAAAAAACGACCAGAGTACAGACCTTCATGAAAGACTCGGAAATTACTGAACTGCTTTGCTTCCTGCAAAGCTTTTCCTCATTGAGGTCTGACTTTTATCCCTTATGGGAGGGGCAATCACCTCTCAGCATTACTCCCGAGGCGCCCCTTCTGCTTCAGCTGTTTCTTGCCTTCTAGCAGCCCTGTGCACATGCGCACTGGAAACAGGCTCCCCTGGGTCTTCTGCTTCACTGCTGCCAGACTCTGAAGGCTCCGAAGGTAGCATCCCACTCTCAGATGGTCCTGGCCCCATCCCTGCATTGGATGCAGGACCCTCGTCCAAGTCCTCACCAGACTCCCTGACTGGTTCCCTTTCATCCTCACTGTCTGATACCTCTGCTGGCTGCACCAGCTGCCAGTGAACCACAACACATATATGTTAGGATCTGACTGAAGATTCATGTTTAAATATGCCAATACCTTGATGCTTTCTTAAATCTTTATTGTGGTTCTAATATGTGATGTTTTGATGCTTCCCTCCCTTAACCTATATACAAGGACATACTCCATCTAAAAACTGCCATCTGAGAGAGCTAGAATTGCAGCTGCTGCTCAAAAGAAAAGAATATGCATTTTTGACATATAAACTTAAACAGAAGAGAAAAGCATTCTGTTGGTATAAATTGGATAGTTTTAACTTTCAACTAACAGAGTTATTGACTTAATGCAGTTCAAAGTCAGTAGACTTTTATAAATGGTTTAAAGAGATGATGGAGAAAGTGCAGATAGAACCAGAAGAAAGAACCATGCAACCAATACAGAAAAAGATGAGGAAAGGACTATAATATTAGGCACCACAAGCTTTTTAAAGACAATAATGTAAGTGTGGATTTTAAATGCCTAATGTGGAATGTAGAAAAAATAGAAAAAGTATAGAATAACAGAGTTGGAAGGGACCTTGGAGGTCTTCTAGTCGAACCCCCTGCTTAGGCAGGAAACACTACACCACTGCAGACGAATGGTTATCCAATTTCTTCTTAAAAACTTCCAGTGTTGGAGCATTCACAACTTCTGGAGGCAAGTTGTCCCACTGATTAATTGTTGTAACTGTCAGGAAATTTCTTCTTAGGTTGTTTCTCTTCTTAGTTAGTTTTCATCCATTGCTTCTTGTCCTGCCCTTAGGTGCTTTGGAGAATATATTGACTCCCTCTTTTTTGTGGCAACCCCTGAGATACTGGAAAACTGCTATCATATCATCCCCTAGTCCTTCTTTTAATTAAAATAGACATATCCAATTCCAGCAAATGTTCTTAATATGTTTTAGTCTCCAGTCCCCTAATCATTTTTGTTGCTCTTCTCTGCACTCTTTCTAGAGTCTAAACAACTTTTTAACATTGTGGCAACCAAAACTGGATGCAGTATTCCAAGTGTGGCCTTACCAAGGCATTTTAAAGTGGTATTAATATTTCATGTGATCTTGATTCTATCCCTCTGTTAATGCAGCATAGAACTGTGTTGACTTTTTTGGCAGCTGCAGCATGCTGCTGGCTCATATTTAAATGATTATCCACTAGGACTAGATCTCTCTCTTCCTATAAGTAGGGCACATGTCCTTAAAAAAGAAAAAAAGGAGTTTCATTATTTGAAAAAATTAATTTAGATGTTATTTGCCTACAGCAATACATATAAGAGAGAAAATTTAAATAATATTTGATTTATAAAAATTTGGGTCAAGAATTTATATTAGCAGGGACAGCCAAGAAAAATATGAATACACACACACATGCCTCAGCTACAATCTAAATTAATAATGAATGGCAATTATGACAGATATGTAAAGGTTGAAATTTAAATGGAATGAAATAAAAATTTTGATATTGGAAATACATTTACCAAATGATTACAAAGCCATAGTTTTAAAGGATTTATGAGAAAACAGTAGACTTGATTTATAAAATTAGAGTCTTCTGGGAAATTCAAACAGAGTGATAAATGGAATTTCTGTGAAAAGAATTAAATTAACTCAAACTAAATTGTTGAATATATATATATATTTTAAATGATAGATAACTTTGAGCTCATAGACAAATGGAGTTCTAAAATAGTTCATTCCAAAGAATATACATATTTTTCTGAGAACCTTTTATGAGAGATCCATATTTTAGCACTATAAAAAGAAGGCTATTGCCTAAGGACTTTCTCAAGACTGTTTGTTACAATAAATGGCTTTTGTGCACAGACCAATGATTTCTTTTTCTATAAGAAAAGTAGAACAAAGTTTCTGGGTGTTTTATTTTCCAGAAAGTTAGGGATATTGAAATGTTGTCACTAATTAAAAATATTTTGTAGTCAGTGGAGTGGTTCTAATATAGGATTACAAAAATAAGTTTTACACTATTGGCATAGGTGACTAAATACATGCTTATGACAATGTATCTTTTCCAGAAAGAGATAGGGATATGTTTTCATTGTTTAAAATGATAGCTAGAATAGACTGAACCTAATATCACTATCTCTGGGAAATGTCAGAATATGTGAACAAAAATTGTTTAAAATTCTTCTCTTGTTCTTGATAGCTCATTTTATTTTTTTGAAATCCTCTTGATACAGCCATATTCACTTAGAATGCCAGACTGTGGCATTTCACATACTTCCTACTGCCAAAAACCTATTCAGAGGGTGACGATTCAGAGACAAGATTTCACAGATACATTTGGAATCATCTAAAAGAATAAATTTGAAGTAATATTTGCTTCAGTGTGATTATAGTGAAGAGCTCAGTGGACTTAGGCCAGAAAACATGCTGAATTCTGCTTCTGTTTAAGTTGAAATTTCTAATATCATAAAAGATCCCTGATACAAAAATGGTTGCTTGAGTGTAAATATTACAGTTATTTCCAGGTGTTTCTATAAGCAACCTAGTCTGAAGATCATGTGGAAATACTAATGGCCCATACAGAATGTATGAGAGTCTACTTATATGTTGATACTACCAGATGAATTGGACTACATCCCCTAGTATCTTCCTTGACTGAATTGCTGGCAATTAAGATAACACTCTTCATCCTCATCATTGCCACACAGTAACTTATCCCATTGGTAAGGCTGACTAGAGTCATTAATATTCAACTTTATATTCCACCACAAGATCATTATTGTTCAAATGTTGTACTATGTAGCTGCATTCATATTCACTGCCCATGAAATATGAATAACAGCATACCAAGAGAGAAGTAGAGTATTGTCTTCCAGCAATAATTGAAATCAAAATCTGAACCAAGGGAAAAGTAGAGCTGGAACTATGGAAACTAAGAACAAGGCATATACATTCAATGCAACTATGGCTAATTATGGTTAGCTTTAATGAGGGAATGAATAGAAAATGTAGTAGTTGAAGTATTGTAGGAAAAGGACTGGCAGAGCTAGGAGGAAAAGTGGAAAGAGGAATCAGTCTAGAATCACTAGATAGCCACAAATGAACTGAGTCCAACTCTTATTGGAAGTGAAATATTCTCTTGGACTAAATCATGTAGACAAAAACAATTTGTTCTGGCTAGCTATAACGAAATAATCCTACTGTTTGCAATGCCAGAATAACTTTTTCATTTGCCTCTACTCTTATCCTTGTCCCTACATTTTGGGTCATACTTCTTTTGTTATAAAGAAGTATAAAATTCACCAAGTGAGTGATAATAGCAATAGCACTTAGCCTTATATACCACTCCATACTGCTTCATAGCACTCTCTGAATGGTTTACAATGTCATCACATTGTCCCCAACAATCTAGGTACTCATTTTACTGATTTTGGAAGGATGGAAGGCTTGAGTTAACCTTGAGCTTTGTCAGGATCAAACACTAGGCTATGGGCAAGGTTAGCCTGCAATATTGCATTCTAACCATTGTGCCACGGGGGCTGAATGAAAATATATAATTCCTTTTTTTCTTATTAATTTTAATAAAGTTTAATAAATTATTATATTTTTATTTTATTTTAAATGTTTATAATTTTAATGTAATAATAATAATAATAATTGTTAAAATCTACCATGAAATTAATTCCCATAACTTTAGTATTAATAAATACATATGAAGGCTTCTATTGAAGTATCCTAAATATCATGAAAGTTTCAGTTCAAATGGATATCTTTGCATGGAGAAGTTGAAATACCCTTATGAAGACTATTTTTTCCTTAATGCCATCAATCCCATCTTACATTCTCAAGAGAAAAGCTGATATATGCCTTTGAAATGTCTAGTTGAAAGGAAGCTTTTATTGTGGACATAATAACCCTTTGTCTTTATGCATTCTCTTTGCTGTTTCAGAATAACTTATAAATATACATAGAAAAACTTTTGGCGCGGAAAATGGTGGTTTAGATGTCTCTGTCTTTCTCAGAAACAATGTCTAAGCTTGTATTGCTCCCTGTACAGTAGGGAGCTTCCTGCAGTAAGTGCCTTGACTTATGACCAGGGGTGAGATTCAGTTTTTTTTTAACAACCAGTTCTGTGGGTTTGGCTTAGTTGGTGGGTGTGGCTTGGTGGTCATGTGATTGGGTGGGTGTGGCCAATTAGACATCATTCATATCAAGGGGTGCTTCTCGCCTGGCCTCTCATGACAGTGGGGATGCTGCAACCATCATAAGTGTGAAAAATGGTCATGTCACTTTTTCAGTGCCATTGTAACTTTGAATGGTCACCAAATGCACTGTTGTAAGTCAAGGATTACCTGTACAAAATACAAAAGCTTCTTTGCTTGCAAAAGCTGTCCCAAATATCAGTCATTAGATTAAAAATACCTGCAAGCGAGTTACAATCAGGCAGGGTGCCAGAGCACCTTGAGGAATTAAAATAGTTAAAATGCAGTGATAACTATCAGCAGCCGACTCTTGCTCATAAAGTGAAACCCTTTAGCAGAGAGGTCATTTAAGCTCTCCAGAAAGAGCACACCCAGGTAAAGCAATCCTTAGATCCATTTGCACCACTTAAAGGTACCAGCTGGTCTCACTCACCTCACAAGATATCCTAAGGAAATCATCCAGATTTAAGGAAAGGTCACATGCCCCCAGAAAGGCAGTAAAAAATCAGTGCCAAGCTTGCATCCTGCCTCTTGGAAGTATACCACAAAATGACAGTGCCAGATAGTACTAAAGCAGTGAAGGAAGACACCCTCCCCAGATAGAAAAAGAAACCATGAGGCAGGAAAAAAATTCAAACACAATATAAATAATTAAATTACAACAGTAGCTGTTGCTTGTTGAAGCTGAATAGGGAAAATTATCCCATCAATAAACACAGGATTAAATGTTACCAAGCACAGAATTAACCTTCACCAAAAACCAGTTTTAGACCAAAATTCAAAAAGGGTATGTAAACTCATGTTTGAATGTCAATCTTTCTAGCTAGCCAAGAAGCCTTGCTGAATGTCACTCATCTTGGTTCCCTGTCACTAAAAGCTTTGCTTCATTATTCAATTATTTTTTCAAAGTGCTGATTGTCCAGGGAAGTATTTCCTCCCAACAGCAGTGTAAAAATTTTAAAACAACCCTTCCCCTTTAAGCTCCGGAGACAGGAAGTTTAGGCGTACCGGCAAAAATATAATTAGGATGGAAAGATACAAAAGGAGATTGCTTCTAACTACAGGTTCTCCAAACTGCTTAGAAAGTTAACAAGGAGTTCTATAGAACCAGACAGAACCAGTAGAATCCCATCCCTGCGTATGACCATAAAGACTTACGACTGAATTTCAGGCTCAGAATGACTCTGGGTGGCCTACAGCATTAAAACATTAAAATCCTAACAAATAAATATCTCTAAAACACCAAAATGGAAATTAAAAGAAAGATTTGGAAAAGATGTCAAGAGGTACAACTTTTATGCATCACATTAAACAATCTATGCTAACTATAAAGGAAACAGAGACAAAATTCAAATATGTGAAACAGAAGAATTTTGAACTTGCAAATAAGCCTGGGAAATGGTTGGCATATAAACTGAAAAAGGAAAGAGAAAATGATATTATATATTGATATTAAATATTGAAGAAAGAAATAAGGCATTAATAGATGATGTGAGTATGCAGAAAATTTTCTTTTATTATTGTTTTAATTTTCATAAAACACAAGATATTTCCTCAGGAAGAAAATTGAGAAATACTTTAAAAAACAAAATTCACCAAAACATTCATAATACCAGAGACAAAGTAGGAACAGTCTTGTATCTACTATGGAGATATTGGAAGTTATAAAAATAATTAAAAGAGACAGGCACCAGGACCAGGCAGACTACCTGATTTTTATTATTAATGTTTTGAAGACAACCACTTAAGAAAATGATGGATTCTATTTACAAGAAAATCTAATGACAGTATCTTGGAACGAGACCAATACTGCATTGTTACCCAAGGAAGGAAAAGATCTAACTTCTACTAAAAATTATAAACAAATTCCTTTATTGAACAATGAATATGAAGTGTTCTCATCAATTTTGGCACACTGACTAAAAGAGTTTTCACCAGACTTTATTCATGAATATCAGTTTGGATGTTTGCCTAAAAGACAATTAGAAGATAATATGAGTCCTGTATTTGATATAATAGATATTTACAATAACATAATAAAAATAACATATACATACACTTCCCAAAATCCCAAATAATAGTCAAAGTGACTTGATTAAACCATGTGATATCCAGAAGGGGACAAGACAAAGTTGTCATTTGTTGTTAATTTTGGTTTTTGAAGTTTTGAATAGAGACATTAGATGTGAAGATAAAGGGCCTAAATATGAAAAATGAGATCTTTACATTGACACCTTTTGCTAACAGTTTGCTTTAATTTTACAGAATCCCCTAAAGGGATTAAAATTTTATGACAAAATCATGATTTAAGAGGAATAACCAGAAAACAGAAATGTTTATTTAAAATATGATACAGAAAACCAAGATAATATTTTATAAATAATTTATTTTCTGTTTATTTTTTCCTACATTTAATATATATTTGCAAACAGGTAGAATGAATGCATTCATAATTAGGAAATGTAATTTCCTAATTACCTTAATGTTTTACTATCTTTATTTAATTAGTCGTAGTTTGAAAAATGGCTATAGAGTTCCCTGAAACTTTAGAGTCTTTAGAGTCTTTAGAGATTCTGGCTCATGATTCATGATAATTATTTTGCAATAATTTTTATAATTTGTTATGTGTTTGATGTTAGGAATCTAATGATTTTCTATAACAAGGCAATCAGAAAATCAGAATATAATTTTTAATTTGGGAATTCAGTGTTATATATAAATTCTGATCATATAGATGAATTGTACTATGACAGGCTATTTTTATATCCGAGTTTAAACCATCATGGGCAAGAATAATAAAGTTTTGTCTAATTTGAGATGTAATTGATCATACTGATATGTGAAAATTTTTTCAACTCTTTGGTTTTATCAGTTGACAAACTATAGTAAAAGATTTATGGCTTTATTTTTAACTACCTAAATAAGAATATTCTGTGATATTTTTAGCACTAAAATTATAGTCTGTAGTGTTACATAACCAGATTGGAATACAAACAGGAAAATATCTTCTGTTCTGCTTCCAAAATGTTTTATGCAGTGTCACCTTCTAAAGTTATGATGCAGAATTATGGTCAGATTGATAAAATAGAGTAAATCTACTCAGAGAACAGATGCCATTTCATCAGCAGATAGATATCATTTATTATGTTCGTGTGATCTAGTTTTGCAGAGATAATTGGGTTCAGCATTCTGTGTAATATACTGTACAACTAGACACTTTGGAAAATTTACAAGCTTCACACAGAGGCCAATAAACTCACTTTTCATTGTTGCTCCTTCGGTTAAGTTAGAAATTATGTTTTCAACAATATTTAGTAGTTTTAAATGACTAAAATATGAGTTTTGTGATATTTTAATTTACTCAATGTTAATGTATTACATTGTTTAGATTAAACATAGGAAATCATCATTATTCCATGTACTTGGGAGGGGTATGATAGTTAAAAATGCCAAATCCAGTCTAAATATCTGGCGGACTGTGCAAAAAACATATCTGGCTGTTTCCAGGTATTGCTAAATCTGGATAGTGAATGTGGCACTACCTAGAGACAGTAGAAGAGAAGAGAAAGAACTGTGGGGGAGAATCACAAAATACTAAGGCCTATAAGTGGAAACACAACAATTGTGGCAAAAGAAAGCAAAGATATTACCAATAGCAATAGATGCAGTTCAGAGGTGGTGTTCAACAGATTCTCACCAGTTCTGGAGAACCGGTAGCAGAAATTTTGAGGAGTTCGGAGAACCAGCAAATACCACCTCTGACTGCCCCCCGCATCTGTTCTCTGCCTTCCGAGTCCCAGCTGATCAGCTGGGTCCTACACAGGAGAACGGAGCTGGAAAGCAGGTTAGTAGGGTGAGAAGGGAAGGGGATTTTGCAGTATCCTTCCCCTGGAGTGGGGTGGGAATGGAGATTTTACAGTATTCTTCCCTTGCCACACCCACCAAACCACACCCACCAAGCCATGCCATGCCTACCAAGCCCTGTTCACAGAACTGGTAGTAACAAATTTTGAATACCACTACTGATGCAGTTCCAAAACATGTATTTATTTATTTATTTATTTATTAATTCAACTTATATGCCGCCCCCTCTCCGAAGACTCGGGGCGGCTTACAATTAAAATACAACAATAAATAAATTAATTTTAAAAAGAATTAAACATTTAAGCTGAATTAACATTTGAAACCCCAATTAAATAACCCCAACCCAGGAGAATCAGCACAGCCCAGATTGTAAAAAGAGCCAAGTTTTCAAATCATGGTGGAAGGTGCGAAGATCGGGAGCCAAACGGAGCTCAAGTGGAAGAAGATTCCACAAAGTGGGAGCCGCCACAGAATAGGCCCTCTCCCGGGTCACCGCCAAGTGACATTGTGTCGCAGATGGCACCCGAGGAGACCCTGCTTGTGCGCCTGTACAGGGCGGTTAGCATTTGATGTTGAGAAGCCGCCGTAAATAACCTGGACCCATGCCCTGTTGGACTTTAAATGTTAATACCAAGACCTTGAATCTCACCCGGAGGGCAACGAAGCCAATGCAGGCTGCGAGGAGGGGTGTAACATGGGAGTATCGGGAAGCTCCCATCACAACCTGCCGCATTCTGCACCAGCTGAAGCCTCCGAGTGTTACGCAAGGGCTGTCCAAGGTAGAGAGCATTGCAGTAGTCGAGGCGGGAAATAACGAGAGCCTGAGTGACTGTGTGCAGGGCATCCCGGTCCAGGAATGGGCGTAACTGGCGAACCAGCCAGATCTGGGCAAAGGCACCCCTGGCCACGCCCCCACCTTGCTCCTCCAATTTGAGCCGTGAATCCAGGAGGACCCCAGATTCCATGCCCTGTCCACGGGGGCAACACCTCCTCCCCATGAGCAAAGATGTTACCTCAGAACTGGACGGGATGTCGGTATGCACAGCCACTCTGTCTTGGCGGGTTGAGTCAAAGCATGTTCCTGTCCATCCAGATCCGCACCGCTTCCAGACAACGGGACATCACGGAGAGAGCATCACTGATGTGGCCTGGGGTGGAGATGTATAGCTGAGTATCATCAGCATACTGATGATAACTCACCCCAAAGCCACGGATGATCTCCCCCAGCGGCTTCATATAAATGTTGAACAGGAGGGGTGAGAGGACCGAGCCCTGCAGCACCCCACAAGTGAGGTGCCTTGGAGTCGACCTCTGCCCCCTGCCAGCACTGTTTGCGAGCGTCCCGAGAGGTAGGAGGAGAACCACCGTAAAACAGTGCCTCCCACTCCCAACCCCCGGAGACGTCGCAATAAGATACTTGTAGAGCTTACATTCTGCAACAATACCTGTAACAACAATAAACATCTGCCTACCCCAGGTCATTAGGAAGGACACAACTGCTGGATTAAAATAGCAAATCCAGCCTAAATATCTGGCTGACCATGTGACTAACCATAAGAATAATGCAGAATCAAATCAGGGTTTGGTCACTGGGACCAGAGATTTTGTCTTCAACACAGAACAGCACACATTCTGCTAGAGAGAAGTTCCCTGAAGATGGGCTCTATCAAGATTCTGAAGGCTCGGAAGACAAAACCTCTCTGGTCCTGGTGACTGACCCAGATTGGATCCTTTAACATTATCCTGGAACACATATATTTTTCTTCATTCATAATAATAATAACAGAAAAAGAAAAGTACTGGATACAATCACGAAACATAAAGACCTGCAAATAGTAGTAGAATGAAAATGACAAAAGACAATAAAGTACCAGCAGTAAAAGGTGCCCTATGTGTAGTTCCAAAACATCTGTAGCATCACTTGAAAACCATTAGCATTAACAAAATCACCAACAGTCAATTGCAAAAGGCATTTCTATTTGGAACAGCTTACATCCCGTGATGATAGCAATAGAAATAGCACTTAGACTTATATACCACTTCACAATGCTTTTTACTGCCCTTTCTAAGTGGTTTAGAGAGTCAGCATATTGCTCCCAACAATCTGGCTCCTCATTTTACTGACCTCAGAAGGATGGAAGGCTAAGTCAATCTTGAGGCTGATTCAGTCAGCCAAATTGCAGTCAGCCGGCAGTCAGCAGAGGTAGCCTGCGTTCTAACCACTGCGCCACTATGGCTATCTTTAATATTATTAAACAAAAGCTATGCCAGTTCTTTGGAAAACACTTGATATGTGGACAAAAATGCCAAAGCAAGTCTGAATATCTGGCTGACTGTGCAACCAATGAGAATGTTAATAATAATAAACCTGTTTAGGTAATAAGGTGTCTTTTTGATATTTTTTTTAGCTACAGCTCTCATATAGCGGTGCAGTGGTTAGAATACAGTATTGCAGGCTTGTTCTGCTGACTGCCAGGGGTTTGATTCTCACCAGCTCAAGGTGGACTCTGCCTTCCATCCTTCCAAGGTCAGTAAAATGGAAAACCAGATTGTTGAGGGCAATATGCTGACTCTGTAACTGCTTAGAGACTGCTGTAAAGTGCTGTGACTCAGGAACCAAAAACATAAGTGATTTCTTTAAATCATTGCACTGGAACAATGATTGCATTACATCTAAGGAATAAATTATGTACACAGGACAAACTATAAGTTAATATGTAAAAAAACATGTTTATAAACCACAGTTTGGATGCTACTAAACAAAAATAGTAATCATAATCACAGCACAACATTAATGTATTTAATGCTCACAAATACTGGTGTCTAAGTTTTCTTGAATATAAAAATAGAGTTCAGAATGTGCCATGAGCTAATTTTAAACAAATTGTTTTTGTCTTATAATTTTCTATGAATACAATAATTCTTTAATAAACTAACTGTATGTGTGCACAAATATCCATTTGATATTTTAAAAAAACATTCCAACCAGAGGTGGAATGAAATATCAACAAAGTGAGGAACATTTTTCTTTATGTTTCTAATGCTAAAGTCTCTGTTTTAGTACAGTTTTGTACAGTTTTTAAACTAAGAACAAAATAGTACAGAATTTTATACAAATGTTTGATCTATCTATAACTGAGTTCTTTAATCTGCATGTTAATCTGAATTTAATTAAAAGGTTTGAATATTTAAGTATTCTCAAAGATGTAAATTAAAATATAAATTGTATAGACATGAATGGGAAAAAGCTAGTGCTGTTCATTATGTGCTTGATGAAATGTTTTAAATTACATGTGGGTTTGTACCTGTTCTACATGGAAAACATTTTTGAGTTGAATCTCAATTTTCTAGCAGAAGGACCAGCTGAAGCTCCTGGGTCTACAAGACCAGCCCCATATAGGGCAAATTGTAATAATCCAAATGAGAGGTGACTGTGGCATGAATGATTGTGAGCATTTGGTTTCTCTGTTAAAGTAAGGAAATATCTTTGAAATGATGACCCAAAGGATCCCAGGTTGTCTGATAGACATTAAGTAGGAGGAAAGAAAAACCTAGCCCTGAAGATGTAACAGATGATCATTTTAATGTTTCTTGCATCCTTACTTTTTTTTCCTCTTACTAACAGTTGACTTTCCATTTATGCCTTTAGCTAGGATTGTTGGTTCCCAGGGGTGGGAGTCTACCAATTCAGACCAGTTCTATAGAACTGGTTGTTATGATTCTATGCAGTTCAGAGAACCGACACACCGTGCCCTGGCTGGCCCCACCTCTCTTCGCCCAACCCTCTCTTCCCTCCCAGTCAGTCCATATCATTTATGTGCAATATCGTGCATGGCTAACATGCTGACTGCATTCTCCCCTGCCCAGTGATTCCTTAAGGTATTTCTTTCTTTTCCTTCTGACAATCAGCTGTTCCAATGATTAGCTGTGCCGGCATCCCCTTCACTGTCTTACTGTTTCACCCTGAAGGCTTCCCTGAGGCCCAGGAGGCCTAAGAATGGAGCGTGAGGGAGGGGTGCTGCAAAAAAAAAGAACCCAAGCCCACCCAGTCACATGTCCATGTCCATCTAGCCATGCCCACCTAGCCATGCCCACAGAACCAGCTGTTAAAAAATTTGAATCCCACTCCTATTTGTTCGTACTACAATTGTGATATGTATTTCTGTTTCAGTTTGTCCAAGGATAGAAGCTTGAATTTATGAGTATGAAAGCATCACTTTTGTAGTTAATAGGAAATATGAAAATTTCATTTATCAGCACATGGATTAAAATGCTTCTTGAGCATTCACTGAACCCCTGCTATATTACTTTCTGGAATTTGATCAAGGCATTATGAATTTTGCATTTATCTTCTATTGTATATTTTTCTAGTTATATTTATTCATACTGTTAAAATAACTTTGAAAAATAAATGTGCTTTGACAGTACTCTTTGATTCTGCTTAATTACTAATTCTCAATTTTGGCTGAGCTGCTACCTATGGCTATTCCTGAACAAAGTTACAACAAAATAACTTGTATTCTGCCAACCATCTGGAATGGAATGGAATAGAATAGAATAGAATAGAATAGAATAGAATAGAATAGAATAGAATACTTTATTGGAGTATGGACAAAATCTATCTGCTTGGTCACTAGAAGTTGAAAGTGAGTTTGATGGAACATAATCAATCAAGAAAATATTAGATTAGCATTGGTATTGTTCAATTTTTAGTAGGCCAAAGTCATGGGGTAGGTACTTGAAAAGTGACTTTTATTCATAATATTCCATCATAAAATTGTTACTCGTGAATTTTATTGAACTTTTAAGTGTTTGCCTCTTTTATACTATACCAATCTGGAATTGCTTTAGAACAGGGGTCTCCAAACTTGGCAACTTTAAGACTTGTGGACTTCAAATCCCAGACTTCCTTAGGCAGCTGAAGTCCACAAGTCTTAAAGTTGCCAAGTTTGGAGGCCTCTGCTTTAGAACTATAAGTGAGAAAATATGAAACCATCTTGTTAAAATACAAAATCAAGAACATGAATCTAATAATACATATTTATATTTTGGCACTAAATTCAAACATTTTCAGTGTCTAAATACATGCATTTATATCTTTGATTCTGATTAAGGGAAGTAGCCTGATGGGGAAAAGATCATGTGAAATTAAGTGAAATTAATCTTCCGTGGGACTATGCAGCATTTTGAATCCGAAAGAGAATCCTCCCCATCTTTTGGAACTCATGGGAGCTCAAATATAGTTCCTCATGGCAAATTTTAAAGCAGTTGCATCATTTCCCACAAAAGAAAAACATGTTAGCTTTCAAGAAAATAGGCAATTCAATTATTATTGGAGTGAATGGAATAGCTTTAATAGCTCAGTTTAAAATGTTCTTGTAAACATTTCATAATTTGAAGATGAATGTTACAGTACTAAGCAGAAGCATGGAGAATTATTTATTTGTCTTATATGGCAGGACATTTGAAGACAAAGGATTGATGATTTGAAGGCAAAAGATTGATGATTCTTAAATAATATTCCATAAAATAAAAAGTTATATTAATAAAATATCTTAACTTGTAGAAGAATGTTACCATATTCTTTACCATGTTGCAAATATGAAGTATATGAAAATGCACATATAAATAGGCACTAAGGTGCTTGCACCTCAAAGTCCATGCAAATCAGTCTTCAATATATGTGAGCTTTTGGTCTGATGGTGCGTGATGTTAATGCTAAGCAACTTTGGATCAATCAGTTCTTGATATAGCACAGCTGGGATAATTATTTTATTTTATCACTTAATATAATGATGGCAAAGATATGATATAGATGTATGAAGCTGATTAATGTATGATGTAAATGTATGAAAATGTACAATAACATTGTACTAGATGTATCTGCAGATATTCATTGTCTCCTAAGAAGCACTGATAAGGCAAGAATATAATTGTAGGAACTCCTTGCTGGTCAGGCATACTTTCAACAATCTAGCATCTAACAGTAAGTATTATATTATTATTATTATTATTATTATTATTATTATTATTTAGACTTGTATGCCGCCCTTCTCCCTAAGGACTCAGGTGGCGAACATATAAAAAGAGAATACATTTACAATAAAAAATATTAAACAACTATAAGTCTATAAATAACTAAAAATTAAATTAAAACAATTTAAAATTACAACAATAAAACAATGCAATTAAAACGACCCACCCCCGGGTCAATCCAGGCCGGCCTGCTGAAACAGCCAAGTCTTCAGGTTTCGACGAAAGGAGCGGAGATCAGGGGCCAAACGAAGATCCATGGGGAGCTGATTCCACAGGGTGGGCGCTCCCACAGAAAAGGCCCTAGCTCTGGGGACCGCCAGCCGACAATGCCTGACCGATGGTATATGAAGTATATCAGGACAGAAAGGCATTGAAACAATAGTACTAGTGACACAGATGGAAAAAATAATTTGGTTTTACATTTAGTATGAAGTGAGTTAACCTTCTAAAATTAATTTTGACAATTGCAGTTTGTGGGTAATGTATTTTTAGGAAAATTCCAGTTTGAACCTATTACAGTGACCAATTCTGTAAGTCATGAGGATGTATGTGAGTATTGCCATCAGCTCTTATTCCAAAAAAGGACCACAACTGATGTATTAGTAAGAGCTTGGAAAGAGATGCTGTCCACATCTTCCACAGTTAATACTAATTTGAAGGAGTATCATAGATCAGGAGCGGTGACTCTGAACCCTATTCAGGTACATGTTTTGTATTTATGATTGATCACATTCACTTTTTGCTTTTTCAGCATAAGTATTCAAGGCATCTTTTCTCCTTCTTCAATTCCTATAGCATTTTGATAAACCAAGTGAATACCCATCACTCATTATTCTGGGAATTAGGAAGTAATTCCCCTTTGCTTTTTATCTTTCTTCGAAATTTGCAACAAAGTTCTTTCAAACATGCATACAAGGGGATGAATTTACCTAGAAACTGATGTGATGAATGTTTAGCCTCTCAATGAAAATAGTACAAATTGTAAGGGCAATTAATGAACTTCATATTAATTGGCAAGAAAAGATCAGAGATAGGAATTCAATGCTTTCTTTTATATATTACAAAGCTAAGCAGAAAGCCATCCCTGTCTGTACAATGCATTATAGCAAGATATGGATTATAAATTCTAAACCATTTTCTAACGCTTTGAACTAGTTACATGGCAAAAATGAACTTAGCCTGTGTTTTGACAGTGGAAATGGAAAAGTGTTTATGTTTACATATATTACACAACTTGTTAGAAATATG
>CM019152.1:20248248-20289485 GCA_009733165.1 Naja naja | reverse complement strand
AGAAAAAGTATGTATATGCCTAGTAGCAAATAAAACATCTGTATATAGATTGTGTAACAAAAATTGCCATTGATAAAATGTTGAAGGGTTTAAAATGTCCAGTAGGTCATTGAAAAATTGAGTTTGTCATTTACAAACAGTTTATGACATTTTGGAAATGCCAAGGTTCTTTTCAAAACTATCCAAGGCATGTGTATGAGTAGAGATTTACCATCATAATAAAAAGAATGCATGGCAGCAAATCAAGTCCAATTAATTGGATTGATAGTAAACATTGGCAAGACTATACCATAGTCTTGATTTATACTTCCTTACAGATCACAAAAATACAAAACTATACATATTTTTTTCTTGCCTTTATGCACTCCAGCAAATTGTTATGTCTTATCATCTGGAGCAATGCTGCCAAACATTAGAACTAACATGTCCCAAAATGCTGTTCAAAAGGCAACTGGACTTTCTTGATTTTTCCTTGAAAAATTCTGTGGCTATGGAGTTAGAACAGAAGAAGCTTCTTGAATGAAATATTTTGGAAAAAAAGCAAGAAAGTCCAATTGCCTTTTGAAAAACACTTTTGGGATGACCATGATCTGGATGATTGAGAATCTCCATAGACATTAGGACCAAAATTATTCCCATTATCCCAACATAAATTCCTAATATCCTCCATCATTGTGCATGGTTGGGATCGACTGCTGCTCTAGTTTGTGATTTGAAATTACTGATTTACAAAAGGCTATTTTCTTCACCACTTTTTTATTGTAATATGAGAAGCTAGGATTTTTAGTGACCAATAAGAAAACATTGAATGAAAGGTGCATGTACTGAAAGGTTAATTCAGGTTGTTCAATCCGTATGCCTTCCATTACCATATTTAATCTTGGATTATTCTGGATACTTTACAACTCCTCTACATTAATGTATTAAGGCATATGACCAAATTATTCTAAAATGGAGCTGTGCTTCTGAATGTTTACTTTAAAAATCCTGAGAAAATAATTTCAGTTAAAGAAATTGGAGCATTATCGTTAGTTACATCTCTTCTCATACTTAACCTTCCCAATTACTATTCCTGTACCTTCTTGGTCAGTTTTATTTTTCTATGAATAATCTCAGCCACTTATAGTGCTATATTACCATTTAGTTACATTACAGGGCACAGCTAAACTAGTTAGGACTTAGGGTAATTCTTGCAGTATACTACTGCTCTTATTTGGAATCGGTAAACACATTCCTCCTTTGAAAAAAGATAAAAATTTCCCCAATCCAACAAAAGGGAGCCAGGTTTTCTCCAACTCCATTTCAGAAAAAAAATGCTGAGAGACAGCAGCCTGGGTCAAATCTCAGATCATGTATAGCTCAATATTTTGTGATGTGTAATGTTTGCTGATTTTAGTACCCATTAGTACTATGGGTAGAAATATGTTAATTTACAAA
Source organism: Naja naja (assembly GCA_009733165.1). NCBI lineage: Eukaryota > Metazoa > Chordata > Lepidosauria > Squamata > Elapidae > Naja > Naja naja. The sequence continues at coordinate 20,288,048 of CM019152.1, read as the reverse complement.
ACTTCTCTTTCTCTGACATATTCCTGAAACAGTTGAAAATAATGTATTTAACATCTCCTTTTAAGAAAAGGAAAGCTGCAGCCTCTTTAACATTAAATCCACACATGGGCCATCGTTTTCCATCTATGACCTTGCTGAAATAGGCAGTGCAACATTTTTAATGGAATATCAGTGGGATTTCCAAACCATATGATTACTCCTTGAGAAATACAAATACAATAGTGTTATTAATAATACAAATAATACAAAGCTCAGTATTTTTGTTTGCTTTGGTATGATAGAATTTGCTCCATTTTATTCCCTCTTCCCATTTATTGTGAAAATGATTTCACAAACCTGATCAACATTTTTTTGAGCAAGCCTTCATTATAAATGGACACCACATTTATTTATTTGAAATTTAATTGTAAAATGTTACATATACATTTATTTAATAATTCATTTAATTATTTAATAAATGTATATGTCTCCTATTATATCATGGCTTTCACTGACTAATTCTTACGTATCATTAAGTCTATTCATTGATTGTCAGGGGACCATCCAATCATCCAAAATCATATTGATCAGATTTCTCCCAGTAATTTAAAGTCAATTCTTATGTAGAAGGTATAGATCTGAACACTACAGTCTTTCCAGTCAAGCAAAGTAATCTTTTCAGCTTCTATTCTTTTTACGGTTTCACTGATACCACTGTTCTTAGTGGAGAACAGCAGTGTTGTGCAGACTATAGAATACAATGTTGTACCAACTATAGACTTTTAGAATAAATTCACCATACTCCACTCATTACTGCAGCAATCAGAATATAGTCTCAGTTCTTGCTCATAGAAATGTAATCATTTGAAATTAAAATTACAACTAAAAGTGAAGTTTGAAGAGGAAATTTCTGAAGGTTTATTTTAAATCCCTCTTCCACTATATTCTTAATTGAGAACATGAAAGACAATGATTATTTTTCTGATATTAAAACAAGAAGTCTATCATACCATTTCTTTTCTCAATGTTCCCTTGCTTACAGGAAGACAGGGAGATTTAAATGAGCTGTTACGTTTCTTGTTCTCCTTTGTATTCCTTCAGCAATTGTATTCCTTCATATGATCTTAGTAATCATTATAGATAGTAGATACTGGATAACAGTAGCTGTCTGAGGGAAGACTAATGCTTAAGCAAGATCCAAAGACCACTGGAGTACAGAGCACTCATTTGCTTCAGTCCTATGACACTTTCACTGTAGGTGACCTATATGATCCTTGACTGGCTGGGATCAGACAGATCAGGGGTCCCTAACCTTAACATCTTGGCAGCTTGGCAGGAGGGACTGGAACAAGCTTGCCCTTTGCACAAGTCAAGCTGCGCTCACACACTTGTCTGCCGCTCACACAAATTGAGCTGTACATGTGTGTGCACATGCACTGACCAGCCACTTGTGGCCTGATTCCAAACAGGCCAGGGTCCAGAGGTGGATGGTGGGCTGGGGTTGGGGACCCTTGATATAGATATCTATTGTATTGTTTAATCATTTTTTAGGTAAATTATTGTATTGTGAGCCGCCCTGAGTCCTTAGGGAGACAGGGAGGCATACAATCTAATAAATTATTATTATTATTAATTAAAGAAGCACGTGCCTGCAGGAGAGCAAGCATAAATAAATAACAGATGAGAAAAAGGTATATGGAAAATTTAAATTTTACAATGATCACCATCTTGATTAAAAGGAGAAAAACTCTCCTGAAGCTCTAAAAAACATTGGGAACAAAAAAGTCTTCTATTCAGTACAGTCATGAAGTCTCTGAGTGTCATCTCTTTTCTGTCATAAACTTATTTTCTTAGACTTACTATCATCATTTTCAATAGGAAAATAAAATATTTAGTTGCTTTTCATGAATGTTATAAAGACTACAATAGAAGCTATCAAAATATTTTCAATGTTTAAAGTGCTAAACATTATTTCAATTTTTAAAAAATAAAATGCACATAATGGAGAGATGAGATGGTAGTAAGATTTGTGGTATTTTGAGTATTAGAAAGTCTTTGTTTCTTTATTCATCCCTCTTTCATTCTCTCTCTCTCTCTCTTTTACTCTTATAGGCCCAGGCTGTTGTTTATTTGTTTCTTTATTTATTATCTATCATATTTTTGAACCTCAGATTTTCCTCACAGTAGTACTCTGGAGACCAAGCAATTTTAGATAATACGTTTTAATTTTTTTTAAAGTTACATTTATAAGCCACGAGATTTATAGTCCTAGGGTAACTAATTAAAACTTTTCATCAGTTAGGGTGAATAATATTATTAGGTCCAAATTGTTTTCAAGGGTTTTGATTAGAGATGCTCATAAAGTTTAGTTGCATTCAGGAACCAATTTACAGTTAGAAAATAAATTATGTTTTGTCTCCCAAATAAATACTTTTTCAGTAGGATACGGGATCCATTACTGTTAGATGCCTTTTAATTAGTTTATACACTTGAACAATATATTTTTACAAGAGTTGTGTATATTTTAATAGTAGTGAACATATTACTGTATAAAACCCCATTAATTTATTGTTATTCTGGAAAACATAACATCCTAAATACATATACATATCCTCTACATGTATGATTTCAACATACTTGTGGGATACATGAATTTTTTTTAAAATCATTTTTATTCACCTTATGAAAAAAATGAATGGAAGAAAGCTATAGCCACAGAAATTGACCATAATTCAAAGAAGAGTCTATGTTCACAGAACACAGACTCTCAGTAACTGGCAGAAGTAACAACAGGAGATATGAAGTGGAGAAAAGGCTGTAATAAAAGTAGAAATACCATTTTTTCTCCTGATTACAGTTCGTGACCTTCACTGCCAGACAAGCAAAGTCAATGGCATAACTATGCAGGATTTTTCTAACAACTGCAACTGGGACTGCTGGAACTGCTGTTGGCATGGTCATGTGATGTGCTTTATGACTGCTTCACTTAGTGGAATTCCCAATTACCATCGCTAAGAGGTAATTGCTACCTATAAAGCCAAAATGTAGAGAAAATGCATATGGATTTTTCTTCATTTTATAATGTAATTCTTTTGTAAAAGTCATTGGAGATACTCTAGCCTAATCTATTCTCATTGTTGATAATCTACTATTACTGTATTCCAAATAGATCGATGTGAACTCTCTGTTTATAAATGGAGATAGCCAAAAGGATTCCTTAGAGCCCATAGGATTTAATGCAAGACACTGTGCAGAGCAGTTTTTCTTTTAATGAAGACATTTACTTTTAGCTTTTGCAGCTTTTCTTGGCAAGAGGTGTTTTTTTTATAGTTAGATAAGCATATTACATTCTCTGCCTGGCTGCAGCTTAAGTTTTAAAATGTATTACAATGTGCATTTTGCTGAATATTATGCAGTTTGTGTGTTCTCTTCCTTTTTATTTATGCATTCTGTTAAGTTTGCATGAAGAGGAGTGACGCGGAGTGCTTCAAGCTCTTTCTTTATTAGTGACTACAGCTCAGAACGAACCCACTTTGGCTGGGCTGTGGCTGCTACTTATAGCCAGCAGCCGCAGTTGCCAGCCAATCAGAGTGCAGGGTTTTCCGCACTTTTAAACCAATCATTTCTTACATTTTACAAGAACAGTTCAAACTAAACCAATGACATTCAAACCTGCATACATAACACATTCTATAATAATATATCATGCCTACATTCTATTTAGAGAAAAGTGGTTAAATATATTGGCCAGCATTCTTTCTCTCTGATAGGCATTATCTCAGGCTATGGCACATAGACCTCGGTTTCCTCTGTATCTCTTCAGTTTGTGAGAAGCCACTGTGAAAAATAGAAAAGATTTTGTCATGGCTGTTTCTCTCCAGATCCTTAGTAAATTTTTTCTGGATTTCACTCTGCTCTACTTTAGGAGATTACAGATTCTCTCAAACAAATAAAACTTAAGCAGTACAGCATATCCAGTCTACCACTAGCAAACGTAAGTCTTTAGTAAAATCAACAACAAAACTTTAATAAGGTAATTCAGTGGTATCTCGGTACTTGACTGTTTTGAAACTCATTGAATTTGGTACTTGATGTATTTTGATATGAAAATTTTGTCCTGATACTTGTTGTTTGTTTGGTACTCAACATGAAAATTAGAACTTGCTAGTTTTGATTGCCTTGTGACTTGCTATTCTTTCCAGCAGAAACAAAGGGTCATGGGTTAGTCATGTAGTATCACTTGTCTTGTGCACAACCTCTAAGCTTCTATGGTCATTTTGTGTATTTTTGTGCTTTTTTTCATCATAGCCCTAAGAAAAGGAACAGTGATAGTACTCAGCAGAAAATATTATTTTGCATCACCGTCGAGCAGAAAAAGAAACAATAGGCAAATGTGAGTATGATATTTGCATTATTAATCTTGCTAGGGAATATAGTATGCCTAGAACAATGGTCTCCACCATCATTAAAAATAAATAAGTTATTTCACATGTGGTGGTCCTGCCCCAAAGCAAAAGAATACTGGAATAAAATTAGACATGGTTGCGAGAAATTACTAGATTTCAAATAGAATTTAAGCTGGAAATGTTTTGTTAGGGATAATCAGAGGAACATTTAAAAAGAAATTGAATACCCCATAATATACATTCTAACAGTAGCAAGAATAACCTATGCTCAAAGTTGGAAATTAGATAGCACTCCCACAGACAGCATGATCATAAAGAAAATTATGGATTATGCAGAAATAGCAAAACTCACGTTGGAATTATAAGAGAGGAAGAGAAGGAATATTATACAGTCTGGAAAAATGGTATAATTGATTGGATGATGGGACATAAGAATAAAAATAATATAAACAAATAAATGTATATATAAATACATAGGTAGGTAGTTAACAAAAACTGAGAAAGTAGATATCACAACATTGTAAAAATTGTATTTGTGTTGTTTTATTGTTGCATTGTTTTATATTTGTGTTGTTTTTAATTGTGTAAAGTTCAATAAAAGTTATTTTTAAAAATAAAGAAGTGATAAAAGGAGAAAAGAATTAAAGCAGTAATAAAGCAGCATTCCCAAAGACTTGAGGAAGTTGAAAAGCTGTTATTACACTGCATGTCAATCTTTTGGAATATAAACTGGGACCAAGTGATGAGAGTGTTGATGTTTGCCTCATTTTCCAGTACCATTATAATTGGCCCTCACTGAATCCCTTTTAATATGTCAAAGTCTTTTGTAACTGTGGTGTCCATATGTGTTCAAATGTGTTTTCCAACCTGTACAGATTAGACTACAATCTCATTCTGTCAACCTGGTAAGAACTTCTTACTGTATTGGTAAGAACTTCTAATTTTCTATTACCTATTGACTAATCTGATCTGCCCATCAAAGCCATAAACTAGATCATTGATAATAAAAGGTTGAATAAAACAAGGTCCAAGAGAAAATCATGCACTTCACTTTCTTCAACTTAATCCAGTTGTTCAGTTAACTTTTTTCTGTAGCTATTTCCTGAATAGAACATTTTAAGACTACAATCTCATTTTAAACTTTTACCAGTATTTTAGTTCCAACCAAAAAACTATCATATGGTATATGTATTATTCAAATGTCTCTGGGGTTTTCATTTTTTCCACATCATCGCCTAAAATTTACACTTTGTTCTTAAAGAAACCTTTACTTTAACAAGGACAAATATCTCAACTAGACTGAGAAGTCAGCAACTCTAACAAACTCCAATATGATTACTCTTCTGTTATTTATTTCAAATTCAATTTAATTAGAGGTAGTCATCGACTTACCATGGTTCATTTAGTGACCACTCGAAGTTACCACAACACTGAAAAAGTGACATGACCATTTTTTACAGATACAACCTTTGTAGCATCTCCATGATCATGTGATCAAAATTCAGATGCTTGGCAACTAGTTCATACTTATGACCATTGCTGCATCTCAAGGTCATGTAATCACTTTTTGCAGCCCTTTTACAAGCAATCAATAGGGGAAGCTAGATTCACTTAATGACTAGGTTGTTAACTTAATAACAATGATTCACTTAACAACTATGGCAAGAATGGTTGTAAAATGGGGCAGAACTCATTTAAGTTTAAGTTTATTGGACTTATATGCCCTCTCTCCCTAGGGACTCAGGGCAGCTCACAATATAAAATTATACAATACAAAAATTAAAATTCATTAAAACTCAATTAAACTCCAGCCCAATAAAATTTAAAACCAATAAAACTTAATCTAAAATACAATTAAAAAACCCCACCCCACTTCACTTCTGTCCAGTCCAAATGCTCACTTAACCACAGAAATTGTGGACTCAATTGTGGTAGTAAGTTGAGGACTACCTGTATTTGATTTGTATAATCAGTAAACTCACTTTTTCAATGATGCTATATTTGTTGTTGTTCATTTATTTGCAATGTTAAATGCAAATAAGGAAATTATTCCAGATTAAGACCATAAACCAATTAAGGACTAAAATCACCTTTTCCCAGAACCAGAATATCAATTTGGGTGAGGGTTTTCAAGATAGCTATAGTAATCAAAACAAAGCAAAAAAGCCAAAGTACAAAACTAAAAGAAAAATAATGTTCAGTTTGTTTGCTTGACACTCCCTGGAAAAAAGTTCATCGAGTAATAAATACACAGTTAATCACATTATTAAAGATTTTATTAAAAGGTTGGTTTTATCTGTTTTAAGTTTACTTAATTTAGCTTTTAGTATATCAATAACAACTATCTTAGAAGAAAGAAAGAGGACAGTTCTATTGCCCTGCTAATGATGAATTGCTTCCCAGAAATGATTGTAGAATTTCTTCCTTGATTACAATAATAGATTAATCCTGCATCCCATAAAATTGCTACCTAAAAATGTGGAGGAGTAGAATGCTAAAAGGTGATTTGTACATTTTTATTTCACTTTCAATTAATGCAAATCTTTCATATACAGTATAGCATGCTTGCTTTAGACTTAGCTCTAATTTAAAAGTGATTTCATCTGATCAAAATTGAATATATGTTGCTGGTCAATGCCAAAATCATACACATTTTGATTTGATAATGTGTGATTGGTAAGAGAATAGAATTAAATATGGTAATCAAAATGCAGTGATATAATAACATTGTATCAATGAACGCAGCAAGGAGAAATCAGTTTCTTATATGACAAGGAACAATTCATAAAAAACAAAAATAAGGAGTTATCTAGAACAGGGCTGTCAAACTCCCGGCCCACAGTCTGGATGTGTCACATGCTGGACACGCCCATGCCCAGTATAGCAAAGTGGGGAAAAGTCCTGATATATCACATGACGTCACCGTGACAATGTGAGTTTGATCACCCCTGATCTAGAGAGTGAGCCTGTCTAAGCAGACAAAAGAGAGACAGAGAGGCAGAGAGACAGAGAGAGACAGAGAAAGACACACACACAGAGAGACAGAAAAAGAGAGAGAGAGAGAGAGAGAGAGAGATTAAGCTGTTTGTATATTTTAGTTATTATAAATAAATTCCCAGTCTACTTTATAAAGAACAAAGAAAGCCAAAATTTTCTATTGGAAAGTCAGGTGAAACTGAATGGATTTTGTCATTAGCATTGTAACAATTTCTGCTATTTTTTTAAATAGAATGTGCTTGGCCTGTTCCACTTTAGAATAGAATGAAATATAAATACTGATTAATGTTAATGTTAATTGATGGGAAGTCTCCAGAAATTATTGTAACTGCAAAGTAAACTTACAGGTTACTTGTAAATGGTTGGGGAAGTGAAAATAATTACTGGATGAATTTTCTGCACAAAAGTAAAACACTAATATTTTTTAAATATGACATCTTTGAAGTTAAGAGTATTTCTTAAATTAATTGCATTGTGCATATCACTCTTAATGTTTTTCAATAATTCACGGCAATAATTAGAACAAGTGTGAATATTAAATTATCATTATGACAATTTTAATGTAGGTTTTCTGAGCCATTTTGCACAGGATATGGCACATCATATTTGTCCAGGATAATGAATCTTCTAAAGCAAGCAGACTCCAAGCAAAAACAAATCTGAATTAATTGACCAACATGTATTAATTTCAAGTCATGTAGCAACTTTGTAGTTACCAATTTCAGTCTTTTGGACAGACAACCACAATATAGCATGAAGGCTAAAGTGTCCTTTTTCCTTTGTTATGTAATTAGTTACTAAAGATCAGTTCTTAAGCAGCAGTAATTCTATCAGGTCATAATGATGGCTTTTATCTAAATAGCAACATCCTGAGAATTGGCAAAAGGAAATGCATTATAACATTAAGCATAAATGTTATAGCATTCATCCCCCATTTTTCATTACACAGATGACTAAAAATGTAACTTGAAGGAAAATCTATTTAATTAAGTTTCCCTAAAATGGAAACCATGCAAGATGATCCTGCTTCAAAAACCACATCATTGTGAAAGCAGCAGGGAAGTTTCAATCTTAGTGCCCTTGCTGAGTGATAAGTAAATATGGTGAAGTCGTATTACACTGTTCTGTTTAAACGAATTAGTCAGAATAGCCACTTTTGCATTACCAGGATGAAAGCATTAATATATACAAATCCATGATAAATTATGGTTTTGAAAGCTTCCCATTGAGAAAGAGACAGAAGGACAATGGATGTCTTCAAACTGATTTTAGGGATTATTACTAACAATACCATAGACTGAAGGAAAAAACCTAATCAATCAATTCTGGACTAGATGAAGATAGTCTGCTTTTTAACCAACAGGAAGAAACTCACATATTTGGGCCATGCAATACAATGGGATAATGAGCTAATCAAAACAATTATGCTTGGCAAAATGGAGGAAACAGGAAGAAGGTGAAGAAAATGAATTAGTTCAATAGAAGGAATCAGATGGGCAGCAATTGTACACACAGTTATCGGAAACTGTTCAAATTCAATAGCACCTAGTATATATAAGGTTGACTCAGCCTTCCATCCTCGCGCGGTAGGTAAATTGAGGACCCAAGATGGTTGGGGGCAATAAGCTGACTTTGTAAAAATGCCGCTTAGTAATAAGCAGGCATATACAATGCAAGGAAGGGCATTCTGGGCCTTGGTTTGGCTCCGAGTTTGAGGTCTGGCTATGTGTTTATAGCGTGTGTCAGTTTGCTTATCTCCAATACTGAACACTTCAACAAGAGAATAATTAGGGAAGCCATCGAAATAGAGAAACACCCCCATAACATGAATAAACGGGATGATACTTCCCGCCTACCAGACATCTGGAAACTAGCCCTAATCAACAAACGAGTCCCACAAAAAACACGGACCCAAAATAACACATGATGCCACCACCAATCTCCTTCACCAGACTCAAACCCAAGCCCACGCCACAGATGAAAGGCAACCACCATCCAGAAACCAGACCATGGCTGCAACACCAGCTGCTACACCCCCTCCAACCCCCAAACTAAGCAAACTGACACACGCTATAAACACATAGCCAGACCTCAAACTCGAGCCAAACCAAGGCCCAGAATGCCACATCACAGCCTTCCACCCAGGATACTACATCACAGAACTCAGGAGATCACAACACAAAACATCAGGAGGTTGCAGCACAGACAACGACCCAGGAGATTACAGCACCACACCCAGGACATCACAACAATAGAACTCAGAAGGTCATCACACAGCCCATTACCCAGGTCGTTACAACACAAAAGGCTGAGACACACAGCCAGCACCTCAGCCACACAGGTCAGGAAAAAGCCATCCAATCTGCATACATCAACTCCACAAACCAATCAAAAGTAACAACACATCCAACTCTAGAGTTTAAAAGGGAAAACAGCCACAATCACACACTTCTCCCAGGAGAACGAAGCTGAAGACACCAGCCTGAAGATGACGGATGAGATTTTCAAACGCTTGCCAAGGTATTCTCAATCATACATGGGACAAGACCGAATACACCAAGACCTACATACTTTACCGTGAAAATCTAAAACATATATATATATATATATATATATATATATATATATATATATATATATATAATCTCATATATATATAATCTCATTTTCAAATTACTCAGTGTTCTTGTGAATATATACCAGTACATATTGTTCTGATGCAGGCTTTGTCAAACTTAATAAAACACAAACTGAATTTAAAAGTAAAACCTATTTTAATGCAATCTGGGAATTACTTGCATTCCCAGCCAAAACAAATTATACACAGTTCCTCCAGATAAGAGCACACTTTTCAGTGCTGTAGAATGCTGCCAAAAAACAGAAGCTCAATTAAGGCTAACATAAACCAACCCAAAAAAAAACGACCAGAGTACAGACCTTCATGAAAGACTCGGAAATTACTGAACTGCTTTGCTTCCTGCAAAGCTTTTCCTCATTGAGGTCTGACTTTTATCCCTTATGGGAGGGGCAATCACCTCTCAGCATTATTCCCAGGCGCCCCTTCTGCTTCAGCTGTTTCTTGCCTTCTAGCAGCCCTGTGCACATGCCACTGGAAACAGGCTCCCCTGGGTCTTCTGCTTCACTGCTGCCAGACTCTGAAGGCTCCAAGGTAGCATCCCACTCTCAGATGGTCCTGGCCCCATCCCTGCATTGGATGCAGGACCTCGTCAAGTCCTCACCAGACTCCTGACTGGTTCCCTTTCATCCTCACTGTCTGATACCTCTGCTGGCTGCACCAGCTGCCAGTGAACCACAACACATATATGTTAGGATCTGACTGAAGATTCATGTTTAAATATGCCAATACCTTGATGCTTTCTTAAATCTTTATTGTGGTTCTAATATGTGATGTTTTGACGCTTCCCTCCCTTAACCTATATACAAGGACATACTCCATCTAAAAACTGCCATCTGAGAGAGCTAGAATTGCAGCTGCTGCTCAAAAGAAAAGAATATGCATTTTTGACATATAAACTTAAACAGAAGAGAAAAGCATTCTGTTGGTATAAATTGGATAGTTTTAACTTTCAACTAACAGAGTTATTGACTTAATTCAGTTCAAAGTCAGTAGACTTTTATAAATGGTTTAAAGAGATGATGGACAAAGTGCAGATAGAACCAGAAGAAAGAACCATGCAACCAATACAGCAAAAAGATGAGGAAAGGACTATAATATTAGGCACCACAAGCTTTTTAAAGACAATAATGTAAGTGTGGATTTTAAATGCCTAATGTGGAATATAGAAAAAATAGAAAAAGTATAGAATAACAGAGTTGGAAGGGACCTTGGAGGTCTTCTAGTCGAACCCCCTGCTTAGGCAGGAAACACTACACCACTGCAGACGAATGGCTATCCAATTTCTTCTTAAAAACTTCCAGTGTTGGAGCATTCACAACTTCTGGAGGCAAGTTGTTCCACTGATTAATTGTTGTAACTGTCAGGAAATTTCTTCTTAAGTTGTTTCTCTTCTTAGTTAGTTTTCATCCATTGCTTCTTGTCCTGCCCTTAGGTGCTTTGGAGAATATATTGACTCCCTCTTTTTTGTGGCAACCCCTGAGATACTGGAATACTGCTATCATATCATCCCCTAGTCCTTCTTTTAATTAAAATAGACATATCCAATTCCAGCAAATGTTCTTAATATGTTTTAGTCTCCAGTCCCCTAATCATTTTTGTTGCTCTTCTCTGCACTCTTTCTAGAGTCTAAACAACTTTTTAACATTGTGGCAACCAAAACTGGATGCAGTATTCCAAGTGTGGCCTTACCAAGGCATTTTAAAGTGGTATTAATATTTCATGTGATCTTGATTCTATCCCTCTGTTAATGCAGCATAGAACTGTGTTGACTTTTTTGGCAGCTGCAGCATGCTGCTGGCTCATATTTAAATGATTGTCCACTAGGACTAGATCTCTCTCTTCCTATAAGTAGGGCACATGTCCTTAAAAAAAAAAAGGAGTTTCATTATTTGAAAAAATTAATTCAGATGTTATTGGCCTACAGCAATACATATAAGAGAGAAAATTTAAATAATATTTGATTTATAAAAATTTGGGTCAAGAATTTATATTAGCAGGGACAGCCAAGAAAAATATGAATACACACACACATGCCTCAGCTACAATCTAAATTAATAATGAATGGCAATTATGACAGATATGTAAAGGTTGAAATTTAAATGGAATGAAATAAAAATTTTGATATTGGAAATACATTTACCAAATGATTACAAAGCCATAGTTTTAAAGGATTTATGAGAAAAACAGTAGACTTGATTTATAAAATTAGAGTCTTCTGGGAAATTCAAACAGAGTGATAAATGGAATTTCTGTGAAAAGAATTAAATTAACTCAAACTAAATTGTTGAATATATATATATATTTTAAATGATAGATAACTTTGAGCTCATAGACAAATGGAGTTCTAAAATAGTTCATTCCAAAGAATATACATATTTTTCTGAGAACCTTTTATGAGAGATCCATATTTTTAGCACTATAAAAAGAAGGCTATTGCCTAAGGACTTTCTCAAGACTGTTTGTTACAATAAATGGCTTTTGTGCACAGACCAATGATTTCTTTTTCTATAAGAAAAGTAGAACAAAGTTTCTGGGTGTTTTATTTTCCAGAAAGTTAGGGATATTGAAATGTTGTCACTAATTAAAAATATTTTGTAGTCAGTGGAGTGGTTCTAATATAGGATTACAAAAATAAGTTTTACACTATTGGCATAGGTGACTAAATACATGCTTATGACAATGTATCTTTTTCCAGAAAGAGATAGGGATATGTTTTCATTGTTTAAAATGATAGCTAGAATAGACTGAACCTAATATCACTATCTCTGGGAAATGTCAGAATATGTGAACAAAAATTGTTTAAAATTCTTCTCTTGTTCTTGATAGCTCATTTTATTTTTTTGAAATCCTCTTGATACAGCCATATTCACTTAGAATGCCAGACTGTGGCATTTCACATACTTCCTACTGCCAAAAACCTATTCAGAGGGTGACGATTCAGAGACAAGATTTCACAGATACATTTGGAATCATCTAAAAGAATAAATTTGAAGTAATATTTGCTTCAGTGTGATTATAGTGAAGAGCTCAGTGGACTTAGGCCAGAAAACATGCTGAATTCTGCTTCTGTTTAAGTTGAAATTTCTAATATCATAAAAGATCCCTGATACAAAAATGGTTGCTTGAGTGTAAATATTACAGTTATTTCCAGGTGTTTCTATAAGCAACCTAGTCTGAAGATCATGTGGAAATACTAATGGCCCATACAGAATGTATGAGAGTCTACTTATATGTTGATACTACCAGATGAATTGGACTACATCCCCTAGTATCTTCCTTGACTGAATTGCTGGCAATTAAGATAACACTCTTCATCCTCATCATTGCCACACAGTAACTTATCCCATTGGTAAGGCTGACTAGAGTCATTAATATTCAACTTTATATTCCACCACAAGATCATTATTGTTCAAATGTTGTACTATGTAGCTGCATTCATATTCACTGCCCATGAAATATGAATAACAGCATACCAAGAGAGAAGTAGAGTATTGTCTTCCAGCAATAATTGAAATCAAAATCTGAACCAAGGGAAAAGTAGAGCTGGAACTATGGAAACTAAGAACAAGGCATATACATTCAATGCAACTATGGCTAATTATGGTTAGCTTTAATGAGGGAATGAATAGAAAATGTAGTAGTTGAAGTATTGTAGGAAAAGGACTGGCAGAGCTAGGAGGAAAAGTGGAAAGAGGAATCAGTCTAGAATCACTAGATAGCCACAAATGAACTGAGTCCAACTCTTATTGGAAGTGAAATATTCTCTTGGACTAAATCATGTAGACAAAAACAATTTGTTCTGGCTAGCTATAACGAAATAATCCTACTGTTTGCAATGCCAGAATAACTTTTTCATTTGCCTCTACTCTTATCCTTGTCCCTACATTTTGGGTCATACTTCTTTTGTTATAAAGAAGTATAAAATTCACCAAGTGAGTGATAATAGCAATAGCACTTAGCCTTATATACCACTCCATACTGCTTCATAGCACTCTCTGAATGGTTTACAATGTCATCACATTGTCCCCAACAATCTAGGTACTCATTTTACTGATTTTGGAAGGATGGAAGGCTTGAGTTAACCTTGAGCTTTGTCAGGATCAAACACTAGGCTATGGGCAAGGTTAGCCTGCAATATTGCATTCTAACCATTGTGCCACGGGGCTGAATGAAAATATATAATTCCTTTTTTCTTATTAAGTTTAATAAAGTTTAATAAATTATTATATTTTTATTTTATTTTAAATGTTTATAATTTTAATGTAATAATAATAATAATAATTGTTAAAATCTACCATGAAATTAATTCCCATAACTTTAGTATTAATAAATACATATGAAGGCTTCTATTGAAGTATCCTAAATATCATGAAAGTTTCAGTTCAAATGGATATCTTTGCATGGAGAAGTTGAAATACCCTTATGAAGACTATTTTTCCTTAATGCCATCAATCCCATCTTACATTCTCAAGAGAAAAGCTGATATATGCCTTTGAAATGTCTAGTTGAAAGGAAGCTTTTATTGTGGACATAATAACCCTTTGTCTTTATGCATTCTCTTTGCTGTTTCAGAATAACTTATAAATATACATAGAAAAACTTTTGGCGCGGAAAATGGTGGTTTAGATGTCTCTGTCTTTCTCAGAAACAATGTCTAAGCTTGTATTGCTCCCTGTACAGTAGGGAGCTTCCTGCAGTAAGTGCCTTGACTTATGACCAGGGGTGAGATTCAGTTTTTTTTAACAACCAGTTCTGTGGGTTTGGCTTAGTTGGTGGGTGTGGCTTGGTGGTCATGTGATTGGGTGGGTGTGGCCAATTAGACATCACTCATATCAAGGGGCGCTTCTCGCCTGGCCTCTCATGACAGTGGGGATGCTGCAACCATCATAAGTGTGAAAAATGGTCATGTCACTTTTTTCAGTGCCATTGTAACTTTGAATGGTCACCAAATGCACTGTTGTAAGTCAAGGATTACCTGTACAAAAATACAAAAAGCTTCTTTGCTTGCAAAAAGCTGTCCCAAATATCAGTCATTAGATTAAAAATACCTGCAAGCCGGAGTTACAAATCAGGCAGGGTGCCACAGCACCTTGAGGAATTAAAATAGTTAAAATGCAGTGATAACTATCAGCAGCCGACTCTTGCTCATAAAGTGAAACCCTTTAGCAGAGAGGTCATTTAAGCTCTCCAGAAAGAGCACACCCAGGTAAAGCAATCCTTAGATCCATTTGCACCACTTAAAGGTACCAGCTGGTCTCACTCACCTCACAAGATATCCTAAGGAAATCATCCAGATTTAAGGAAAGGTCACATGCCCCCCAGAAAGGCAGTAAAAAAAATCAGTGCCAAGCTTGTATCCTGCCTCTTGGAAGTATACCACAAAATGACAGTGCCAGATAGTACTAAAGCAGTGAAGGAAGACACCCTCCCCAGATAGAAAAAGAAACCATGAGGCAGGAAAAAAATTCAAACACAATATAAATAATTAAATTACAACAGTAGCTGTTGCTTGTTGAAGCTGAATAGGGAAAATTATCCTATCAATAAACACAGGATTAAATGTTACCAAGCACAGAATTAACCTTCACCAAAAACCAGTTTTAGACCAAAATTCAAAAAGGGTATGTAAACTCATGTTTGAATGTCAATCTTTCTAGCTAGCCAAGAAGCCTTGCTGAATGTTACTCATCTTGGTTCCCTGTCACTAAAAGCTTTGCTTCATTATTCAATTATTTCTTCAAAGTGCTGATTGTCCAGGGAAGTATTTCCTCCCAACAGCAGTGTAAAAATCTTAAAACAACCCTTCCCCTTTAAGCTCCGGAGACAGGAAGTTTAGGCGTACCGGCAAAAATATAATTAGAATGGAAAGATACAAAAGGAGATTGCTTCTAACTACAGGTTCTCCAAACTGCTTAGAAAGTTAACAAGGAGTTCTATAGAACCAGACAGAACCAGTAGAATCCCATCCCTGCGTGTGACCATAAAGACTTACGACTGAATTTCAGGCTCAGAATGACTCTGGGTGGCCTACAGCATTAAAACATTAAAATCCTAACAAATAAATATCTCTAAAACACCAAAAATGGAAATTAAAAAGAAAGATTTGGAAAAGATGTCAAGAGGTACAACTTTTATGCATCACATTAAACAATCTATGCTAACTATAAAGGAAACAGAGACAAAATTCAAATATGTGAAACAGAAGAATTTTGAACTTGCAAATAAGCCTGGGAAATGGTTGGCATATAAACTGAAAAAGGAAAGAGAAAATGATATTATATATTGATATTAAATATTGAAGAAAGAAATAAGGCATTAATAGATGATGTGAGTATGCAGAAAATTTTCTTTTATTATTGTTTTAATTTTCACAAAACACAAGATATTTCCTCAGGAAGAAAATTGAGAAATACTTTAAAAAACAAAATTCACCAAAACATTCATAATACCAGAGACAAAGTAGGAACAGTCTTGTATCTACTATGGAGTTATTGGAGGTTATAAAAATAATTAAAAGAGACAGGCACCAGGACCAGGCAGACTACCTGATTTTTATTATTAATGTTTTGAAGACAACCACTTAAGAAAATGATGGATTCTATTTACAAGAAAATGTAATGTCAGTATCTTGGAACGAGACCAATACTGCATTGTTACCCAAGGAAGGAAAAGATCTAACTTCTACTAAAAATTATAAACAAATTCCTTTATTGAACAATGAATATGAAGTGTTCTCATCAATTTTGGCACACTGACTAAAAGAGTTTTCACCAGACTTTATTCATGAATATCAGTTTGGATGTTTGCCTAAAAGACAATTAGAAGATAATATGAGTCCTGTATTTGATATAATAGATATTTACAATAACATAATAAAAATAACGTATACATACACTTCCCAAAATCCCAAATAATAGTCAAAGTGACTTGATTAAACCATGTGATATCCAGAAGGGGACAAGACAAAGTTGTCATTTGTTGTTAATTTTGGTTTTTGAAGTTTTGAATAGAGACATTAGATGTGAAGATAAAGGGCCTAAATATGAAAAATGAGATCTTTACATTGACACCTTTTGCTAACAGTTTGCTTTAATCTTACAGAATCCCCTAAAGGGATTAAAATTTGATGACAAAATCAAATGATTTAAGAGGAATAACCAGAAAACAGAAATGTTTATTTAAAATATGATACAGAAAACCAAGATAATATTTTATAAATAATTTATTTTCTGTTTATTTTTTCCTACATTTAATATATATTTGCAAACAGGTAGAATGAATGCATTCATAATTAGGAAATGTAATTTCCTAATTACCTTAATGTTTTACTATCTTTATTTAATTAGTCGTAGTTTGAAAAATGGCTATAGAGTTCCCTGAAACTAGTCTTTAGAGTCTTTAGAGATTCTGGCTCATGATTCATGATAATTATTTTGCAATAATTTTTATAATTTGTTATGTGTTTGATGTTAGGAATCTAATGATTTTCTATAACAAGGCAATCAGAAAATCAGAATATAATTTTTAATTTGGGAATTCAGTGTTATATATAAATTCTGATCATATAGATGAATTGTACTATGACAGGCTATTTTTATATCCGGAGTTTAAACCATCATGGGCAAGAATAATAAAGTTTTGTCTAATTTGAGATGTAATTGATCATACTGATATGTGAAAATTTTTTCAACTCTTTGGTTTTATCAGTTGACAAACTATAGTAAAAGATTTATGGCTTTATTTTTAACTACCTAAATAAGAATATTCTGTGATATTTTTAGCACTAAAATTATAGTCTGTAGTGTTACATAACCAGATTGGAATACAAACAGGAAAATATCTTCTGTTCTGCTTCCAAAATGTTTTATGCAGTGTCACCTTCTAAAGTTATGATGCAGAATTATGGTCAGATTGATAAAATAGAGTAAATCTACTCAGAGAACAGATGCCATTTCATCAGCAGATAGATATCATTTATTATGTTCGTGTGATCTAGTTTTTGCAGAGATAATTGGGTTCAGCATTCTGTGTAATATACTGTACAACTAGACACTTTGGAAAATTTACAAGCTTCACACAGAGGCCAATAAACTCACTTTTCATTGTTGCTCCTTCAGTTAAGTTAGAAATTATGTTTTCAACAATATTTAGTAGTTTAAATGACTAAAATATGAGTTTTGTGATATTTTAATTTACTCAATGTTAATGTATTACATTGTTTAGATTAAACATAGGAAATCATCATTATTCCATGTACTTGGGAGGGGTATGATAGTTAAAAATGCCAAATCCAGTCTAAATATCTGGCGGACTGTGCAAAAAACATATCTGGCTGTTTCCAGGTATTGCTAAATCTGGATAGTGAATGTGGCACTACCTAGAGACAGTAGAAGAGAAGAGAAAGAACTGTGGGGGAGAATCACAAAATACTAAGGCCTATAAGTGGAAACACAACAATTGTGGCAAAAGAAAGCAAAGATATTACCAATAGCAATAGATGCAGTTCAGAGGTGGTGTTTATTTATTTATTTATTTATTAATGGGACTTATATGCCGCCCCATCTCCGAAGACTCGGGGCGGCTTACAATAAAAACAGACACAATAAATATTTAAAAAAGAATTAAATTAATGGTCCCAATTAATACAAAACTAAAAAGCCGCAAATCTAAAACACCCCACCCATAGGTCACAGCCCGGCTTGGTCAAATAACCAGGTCTTCAAGTCATGGCGGAAGGTGCGGAGGTCAGGGCCAAGCGGAGCCCCAGGGGAAGTTGGTTCCAGAGTTCAGGGACAGAGACAGAGTAGGCACGTCGTCGGGGGACCGCCAGCCGGCATTGCCCAGCTGATGGGACCCCAAGGGAGTCCCTGTCTGTGACTTCAGTACAGGAGGTGGGTTAGTATTCGATGTTGGCAGCAGTCTCCCTTAAATAATAAGGACCCATGTCATGTAGGACTTTGTATGTTAAAGTTAAAACCTTGAATCTCACCCGGAGGGCAACCGGCAACCAATGCAGGCAGCCAGGAGGGGCTAACATGGAGAGAACCGGGAAACTCCCATCACTGCCGCGCCGCAGCATTTTGCACCAGCTGCAGTCTCGGATGGTATGCAAGGGCAGTCCTAAATAGAGAGCGTTGCAATAGTCGAGCAGAGGAGGTAACAAGGGCATGAGTGATCGTATGCAGGCATCCCGGTCCAGGAACGGGCGAAGCTGGCGACCAGCCGACCTGGGCAAAGGCCCCCTGGCAACGGCTCCCACCTGCTCCTCCAACCGGAGCTGTGCATCCAGGAGGACCCCAGGTTCCTCGCCTGTCCACAGGGGGCAACACCACTCCCCTATGGTCAACGATGGACATTCTAAGCTGGAATGGGATGCGGTATGTACAACCACTCAGTCTTGGCCGGGTTGAGTCGAAGCATGTTGCCGTCCATCCAGATTCGTACCGCATCCAGACAACGAGTCATCACGGAGAGGGCATCACTGATCTGGTTTGGGGTGGAGATATACAGTTGAGTATCATCCGCATATTGATGATACCTCACCCCAAAACCACGGATGATCTCACCCAGCGGTTTCATGTAGATGTTAAATAGTTCAACAGATTCTCACCAGTTCTGGAGAACCGGTAGCAGAAATTTTGAGGAGTTCGGAGAACCAGCAAATACCACCTCTGACTGCCCCCCGCATCTGTTCTCTGCCTTCCGAGCCCCAGCTGATCAGCTGGGTCCTACACAGGAGAACGGAGCTGGAAAGCAGGTTAGTAGGGTGAGAAGGGAAGGGGATTTTGCAGTATCCTTCCCCTGGAGTGGGGTGGGAATGGAGATTTTACAGTATTCTTCCCTTGCCCACCCACCAAACCCACACCACCAAGCCATGCCATGCCTACCAAGCCCTGTTCACAGAACTGGTAGTAACAAATTTTGAATACCACTACTGATGCAGTTCCAAAACATGTATTTATTTATTTATTTATTTATTTATTAATTCAACTTATATGCCGCCCCCTCTCCAAGACTCGGGGCTACAATAAAATACAACAATAAATAAATTAATTTAAAAAAGAATTAAACATTTAAGCTGAATTAACATTTGAAACCCCAATTAAATAACCCCAACCCAGGAGAATCAGCACAGCCCAGATTGTAAAAAGAGCCAAGTTTTCAAATCATGGTGGAAGGTGCGAAGATCGGGAGCCAAACGGAGCTCAAGCGGAGGAAGATTCCACAAAGTGGGAGCCGCCACAGAATAGGCCCTCTCCCGGGTCACCGCCAAGTGACATTGTGTCGCAGATGGCACCCTGAGGAGACCCTGCTTGTGCGCCTGTACAGGGCGGTTAGCATTTGATGTTGAGAGAAGCCGTTCCCGTAAATAACCTGGACCCATGCCCTGTTGGACTTTAAATGTTAATACCAAGACCTTGAATCTCACCCGGAGGGCAACCGGAAGCCAATGCAGGCTGCGCAGGAGGGGTGTAACATGGGAGTATCAGGAAGCTCCCATCACAACCCGCGCGGCCGCATTCTGCACCAGCTGAAGCCTCTGAGTGGTACGCAAGGGCTGTCCAAGGTAGAGAGCATTGCAGTAGTCGAGGCGGGAAATAACGAGAGCCTGAGTGACTGTGTGCAGGGCATCCCGGTCCAGGAATGGGCGTAACTGGCGAACCAGCCAGATCTGGGCAAAGGCACCCCTGGCCACGGCCCCCACTTGCTCCTCCAATTTGAGCCGTGAATCCAGGAGGACCCCCAGATTCCATGCCCTGTCCACGGGGGGCAACACCTCCTCCCCCATGAGCAAAGATATTACCTCAGAACTGGACCGGGATGTCGGTATGCACAGCCACTCTGTCTTGGCCGGGTTGAGTCAAAGCATGTTCCTGTCCATCCAGATCCGCACCGCTTCCAGACAACGGGACATCACGGAGAGAGCATCACTGATGTGGCCTGGGGTGGAGATGTATAGCTGAGTATCATCAGCATACTGATGATAACTCACCCCAAAGCCACGGATGATCTCCCCCAGCGGCTTCATATAAATGTTGAACAGGAGGGGTGAGAGGACCGAGCCCTGCAGCACCCCACAAGTGAGGTGCCTTGGAGTCGACCTCTGTCCCCCTGCCAACACTGTTTGCGAACGTCCCGAGAGGTAGGAGGAGAACCACCGTAAAACAGTGCCTCCCACTCCCAACCCCCGGAGACATCGCAATAAGATACTTGTAGAGCTTACATTCTGCAACAATACCTGTAACAACAATAAACATCTGCCTACCCCAGGTCATTAGGAAGGACACAACTGCTGGATTAAAATAGCAAATCCAGCCTAAATATCTGGCTGACCATGTGACTAACCATAAGAATAATGCAGAATCAAATCAGGGTTTGGTCACTGGGACCAGAGATTTTGTCTTCAACACAGAACAGCACACATTCTGCTAGAGAGAAGTTCCCTGAAGATGGGCTCTATCAAGATTCTGAAGGCTCGGAAGACAAAACCTCTCTGGTCCTGGTGACTGACCCAGATTGGATCCTTTAACATTATCCTGGAACACATATATTTTTCTTCATTCATAATAATAATAACAACAGAAAAAGAAAAGTACTGGATACAATCACGAAACATAAAGACCTGCAAATAGTAGTAGAATGAAAATGACAAAAGACAATAAAGTACCAGCAGTAAAAGGTGCCCTATGTGTAGTTCCAAAACATCTGTAGCATCACTTGAAAACCATTAGCATTAACAAAATCACCAACAGTCAATTGCAAAAGGCATTTCTATTTGGAACAGCTTACATCCCGTGATGATAGCAATAGAAATAGCACTTAGACTTATATACCGCTTCACAATGCTTTTTACTGCCCTTTCTAAGTGGTTTAGAGAGTCAGCATATTGCTCCCAACAATCTGGCTCCTCATTTTACTGACCTCAGAAGGATGGAAGGCTAAGTCAATCTTGAGGCTGATTCAGTCAGCCAAATTGCAGTCAGCCGGCAGTCAGCAGAGGTAGCCTGCGTTCTAACCACTGCGCCACTATGGCTATCTTTAATATTATTAAACAAAAGCTATGCCAGTTCTTTGGAAAACACTTGATATGTGGACAAAAATGCCAAAGCAAGTCTGAATATCTGGCTGACTGTGCAACCAATGAGAATGTTAATAATAATAAACCTGTTTAGGTAATAAGGTGTCTTTTTGATATTTTTTTTAGCTACAGCTCTCATATAGCGGTGCAGTGGTTAGAATACAGTATTGCAGGCTTGTTCTGCTGACTGCCAGGGGTTTGATTCTCACCAGCTCAAGGTGGACTCTGCCTTCCATCCTTCCAAGGTCAGTAAAATGGAAAACCAGATTGTTGAGGGCAATATGCTGACTCTGTAACTGCTTAGAGACTGCTGTAAAGTGCTGTGACTCAGGAACCAAAAACATAAGTGATTTCTTTAAATCATTGCACTGGAACAATGATTGCATTACATCTAAGGAATAAATTATGTACACAGGACAAACTATAAGTTAATATGTAAAAAAACATGTTTATAAACCACAGTTTGGATGCTACTAAACAAAAATAGTAATCATAATCACAGCACAACATTAATGTATTTAATGCTCACAAATACTGGTGTCTAAGTTTTCTTGAATATAAAAATAAGAGTTCAGAATGTGCCATGAGCTAATTTTAAACAAATTGTTTTTGTCTTATAATTTTCTATGAATACAATAATTCTTTAATAAACTAACTGTATGTGTGCACAAATATCCATTTGATATTTTAAAAAAAACATTCCAACCAGAGGTGGAATGAAATATCAACAAAGTGAGGAACATTTTTTCTTTATGTTTCTAATGCTAAAGTCTCTGTTTTAGTACAGTTTTGTACAGTTTTAAACTAAGAACAAAATAGTACACAATTTTATACAAATGTTTGATCTATCTATAACTGAGTTCTTTAATCTGCATGTTAATCTGAATTTAATTAAAAGGTTTGAATATTTAAGTATTCTCAAAGATGTAAATTAAAATATAAATTGTATAGACATGAATGGGAAAAAGCTAGTGCTGTTCATTATGTGCTTGATGAAATGTTTTAAATTACATGTGGGTTTGTACCTGTTCTACATGGAAAACATTTTTGAGTTGAATCTCAATTTTCTAGCAGAAGGACCAGCTGAAGCTCCTGGGTCTACAAGACCAGCCCCATATAGGGCAAATTGTAATAATCCAAATGAGAGGTGACTGTGGCATGAATGATTGTGAGCATTTGGTTTCTCTGTTAAAGTAAGGAAATATCTTTGAAATGATGACCCAAAGGATCCCAGGTTGTCTGATAGACATTAAGTAGGAGGAAAGAAAAACCCTAGCCCTGAAGATGTAACAGATGATCATTTTAATGTTTCTTGCATCCTTACTTTTATTTTCCTCTTACTAACAGTTGACTTTCCATTTATGCCTTTAGCTAGGATTGTTGGTTCCCAGGGGTGGGAGTCTACCAATTCAGACCAGTTCTATAGAACTGGTTGTTATGATTCTATGCAGTTCAGAGAACCGACACACCGTGCCCTGGCTGGCCCCACCTCTCTTCGCCCAACCCTCTCTTCCCCTCCCAGTCAGTCCATATCATTTATGTGCAATATCGCGTGCATGGCTAACATGCTGACTGCATTCTCCCCTGCCCAGTGATTCCTTAAGGTATTTCTTTCTTTTTCCTTCTGACAATCAGCTGTTCCAATGATTAGCTGTGCCGGCATCCCCTTCACTGTCTTACTGTTTCACCCTGAAGGCTTCCCTGAGGCCCAGGAGGCCTAAGAATGGAGCGTGAGGGGAGGGGTGCTGCAAAAAAAAAGAACCCAAGCCCACCCAGTCACATGTCCATGTCCATCTAGCCATGCCCACCTAGCCATGCCCACAGAACCAGCTGTTAAAAAATTTGAATCCCACTCCTATTTGTTCGTACTACAATTGTGATATGTATTTCTGTTTCAGTTTGTCCAAGGATAGAAGCTTGAATTTATGAGTATGAAAGCATCACTTTTGTAGTTAATAGGAAATATGAAAATTTCATTTATCAGCACATGGATTAAAAATGCTTCTTGAGCATTCACTGAACCCCTGCTATATTACTTTCTGGAATTTGATCAAGGCATTATGAATTTTGCATTTATCTTCTATTGTATAATTTTTCTAGTTATATTTATTCATACTGTTAAAATAACTTTGAAAAATAAATGTGCTTTGACAGTACTCTTTGATTCTGCTTAATTACTAATTCTCAATTTTGGCTGAGCTGCTACCTATGGCTATTCCTGAACAAAGTTACAACAAAATAACTTGTATTCTGCCAACCATCTGGAATGGAATGGAATAGAATAGAATAGAATAGAATAGAATAGAATAGAATAGAATAGAATAGAATACTTTATTGGAGTATGGACAAAATCTATCTGCTTGGTCACTAGAAGTTGAAAGTGAGTTTGATGGAACATAATCAAGAAAATATTAGATTAGCATTGGTATTGTTCAATTTTTAGTAGGCCAAAGTCATGGGGTAGGTACTTGAAAAGTGACTTTTATTCATAATATTCCATCATAAAATTGTTACTCGTGAATTTTATTGAACTTTTAATGTTTGCCTCTTTTATACTATACCAATCTGGAATTGCTTTAGAACAGGGGTCTCCAAACTTGGCAACTTTAAGACTTGTGGACTTCAAATCCCAGACTTCCTTAGGCAGCTGAAGTCCACAAGTCTTAAAGTTGCCAAGTTTGGAGGCCTCTGCTTTAGAACTATAAGTGAGAAAATATGAAACCATCTTGTTAAAATACAAAATCAAGAACATGAATCTAATAATACATATTTATATTTTGGCACTAAATTCAAACATTTTCAGTGTCTAAATACATGCATTTATATCTTTGATTCTGATTAAGGAAGTAGCCTGATGGGGAAAAGATCATGTGAAATTAAGTGAAATTAATCTTCCGTGGGACTATGCAGCATTTTGAATCCGAAAGAGAATCCTCCCCATCTTTTGGAACTCATGGGAGCTCAAATATAGTTCCTCATGGCAAATTTTAAAGCAGTTGCATCATTTCCCACAAAAGAAAAACATGTTAGCTTTCAAGAAAATAGGCAATTCAATTATTATTGGAGTGAATGGAATAGCTTTAATAGCTCAGTTTAAAATGTTCTTGTAAACATTTCATAATTTGAAGATGAATGTTACAGTACTAAGCAGAAGCATGGAGAATTATTTATTTGTCTTATATGGCAGGACATTTGAAGACAAAGGATTGATGATTTGAAGGCAAAAGATTGATGATTCTTAAATAATATTCCATAAAATAAAAGTTATATTAATAAAATATCTTAACTTGTAGAAGAATGTTACCATATTCTTTACCATGTTGCAAATATGAAGTATATGAAAATGCACATATAAATAGGCACTAAGGTGCTTGCACCTCAAAGTCCATGCAAATCAGTCTTCAATATATGTGAGCTTTTGGTCTGATGGTGCGTGATGTTAATGCTAAGCAACTTTGGATCAATCAGTTCTTGATATAGCACAGCTGGGATAATTATTTTATTTTATCACTTAATATAATGATGGCAAAGATATGATATAGATGTATGAAGCTGATTAATGTATGATGTAAATGTATGAAAATGTACAATAACATTGTACTAGATGTATCTGCAGATATTCATTGTCTCCTAAGAAGCACTGATAAGGCAAGAATATAATTGTAGGAACTCCTTGCTGGTCAGGCATACTTTCAACAATCTAGCATCTAACAGTAAGTATTATTATTATTATTATTATTATTATTATTATTATTATTATTTAGACTTGTATGCCGCCTTCTCCCTAAGGACTCAGGTGGCGAACATATAAAAGAGAATACATTTACAATAAAAAATATTAAACAACTATAAGTCTATAAATAACTAAAAATTAAATTAAAACAATTTAAAATTACAACAATAAAACAATGCAATTAAAACGACCCACCCCGGGTCAATCCAGGCCGCCTGCTGAAACAGCCAAGTCTTCAGGTTTCGACGAAAGGAGCGGAGATCAGGGGCCAAACGAAGATCCATGGGGAGCTGATTCCACAGGGTGGGCTCCCACAGAAAAGGCCCTAGCTCTGGGGACCGCCAGCCGACAATGCCTGACCGATGGTATATGAAGTATATCAGGACAGAAAGGCATTGAAACAATAGTACTAGTGACACAGATGGAAAAAATAATTTGGTTTTACATTTAGTATGAAGTGAGTTAACCTTCTAAAATTAATTTTGACAATTGCAGTTTGTGGGTAATGTATTTTTAGGAAAATTCCAGTTTGAACCTATTACAGTGACCAATTCTGTAAGTCATGAGGATGTATGTGAGTATTGCCATCAGCTCTTATTCCAAAAAAAAGGACCACAACTGATGTATTAGTAAGAGCTTGGAAAGGAGATGCTGTCCACATCTTCCACAGTTAATACTAATTTGAAGGAGTATCATAGATCAGGAGCGGTGACTCTGAACCCTATTCAGGTACATGTTTTGTATTTATGATTGATCACATTCACTTTTTGCTTTTTCAGCATAAGTATTCAAGGCATCTTTTCTCCTTCTTCAATTCCTATAGCATTTTGATAAACCAAGTGAATACCCATCACTCATTATTCTGGGAATTAGGAAGTAATTCCCCTTTGCTTTTATCTTTCTTGAAATTTGCAACAAAGTTCTTTCAAACATGCATACAAGGGGATGAATTTACCTAGAAACTGATGTGATGAATGTTTAGCCTCTCAATGAAAATAGTACAAATTGTAAGGGCAATTAATGAACTTCATATTAATTGGCAAGAAAAGATCAGAGATAGGAATTCAATGCTTTCTTTTATATATTACAAAGCTAAGCAGAAAGCCATCCCTGTCTGTACAATGCATTATAGCAAGATATGGATTATAAATTCTAAACCATTTTCTAACGCTTTGAACTAGTTACATGGCAAAAATGAACTTAGCCTGTGTTTTGACAGTGGAAATGGAAAAGTGTTTATGTTTACATATATTACACAACTTGTTAGAAATATGGAATTTCTCTTAGAAGAAAATGGAGGAGGAAGTAGTAGAGTGAGGGTTACAGCTCATTACATTAGCAGTTGTATTACTGCTAATGGCAGCAATAGTCTTAATTGTTCTTTATATTAACAGCCACTGTTTTTTTCTGAAGAGATTTAGAGCAATTAACTTTTAGAAAAGTTCTCCAAATGAAGGCATTAAATAGATTTAATATAGCAAATACTCCTTTCATAGATATTGACCGAGAGATGGATAAATCTAGTAGCAATTAACAAACAGAAGAAAGGTGCTCCTTGGGCAGTTTGAGCTTTCTGAGTTGGCGCAGAAAGAACATTCTTCGCTGTGCTTTTTTATGACCTTTTTGAAGTTAAGTGTCCATTTTAGGTCTTGTGATATGATAGAACCTAGAAAGTTGAAGGTCTGTACTGTTGATACTGTGTTGTCTAGAATTGTAAGAGGTGGTAGTATGGGAGGGTTTCTTCTAAAGTCTACCACCATTTCTATGGTTTTGAGTGTGTTCAGTTGCAGATTGTTCCAGTCACACCATGAGGCATCTAGATAGACCTATAAATAATGTCAAACTCCATCTGGCAGTGGACTAACCTCTCTTGAATTAGAAAGCTGGCTGAATGAATGAAAAGACTAAAATGAAGTACTGAGTAAGCAGCCAAGAGGAAGAAATTTGGAGTGAAATTAGAGACCAAATTGTCACTCTGAGGAAAAGTGTTAAAGAAAAGGGAAAAATAACGAGAAAGAAGTAAAGCACAGAGGTAGAAAAGTGAAATATAAATGAGTGAGCAATTCTTAAAAGCCATAACAAAAAAAACTGAACATAACTCAGCATAGGACATACTAAACTAGGTTTCAATTATCTGCAGGTTTGGAATGTGTGTCTAAATTCATTTCCCCTGAGCTGGCGTAGGAGAGAGAAATGCACAAAAGGGCAAAGTGCGGATATATAGATACTGATATGTGAAGCTCTCAAAGATAGCTAGATGATAAATAGTTTACACTTTTCACAAAATAGTTCAATTCTGTGAACTTATGGACCATGCAGAAAAATTGAAAAGATTGTATAGTGTCATCTTAAATGAAAAAGTGACTTAAAATTATTGAACACTGTACTTATAGAGAGTCATAAACATAAATTATGTGTGATCTCCAAGAAAAATATGAAATGGCTTCTTTACCATTAATTCTCAGATTAGTTTATACTATCTGGAAGCTAATTTTCTGCTAATTACAACCAGTTTGTTATTTTCACCCACATCAGATTCATCACTTTACAGAGCCGCATTCTGAAAATGTCAGGTTGCACTAACATCAAATGCTCAGATAGGTTTGTCAACTAAGGATGTACTGCTTTTTGCTTGTACCATTTCAGACAATTAAATAAAAAATATTCCATTCATAAAGTCTGTTGTTATCCTGGTTAAAAAAAATAAACATATATTGCAATCAAGAAGAAAAAAATAGGCATACACTGAATTCTGCATTTTGATTTGAAAAGGAAGCAATAAGCAAATTGGGCACATGCTCATACAGAACATACAGTAATTGTAAAAATGTTGGATGGTATGTAGCCTTATCTAGCTGAATAAACCAATTAAAATATTCAGTGCTTCAATATTAGGATAACACAAAATTTTATAAAAATATTCAGAAACAAATTACAGGGTTGTAATTTGGCATTAATCAATTTCTAATTTATTTCTACCACTGTAATTTCATTACTCTCATATAACTATGAAGCATCATCACAGCTGAAAGAAATGACTGCCCAATTATTATGAAATATAGAACATTCAAGTCAGACCAGCACAAGACATTTGGTTCTCAGCTCTGTGATCAGAATAAATATGAAGGTAACAAAGGATTAGATTCTTTATAAGAAATGGCAATATCCTCCAGTACAATAAATGTGAACCCATCAGGATTGTTATGAACCTGTTGATTCATAAAACATTTTTGATGTTTGCAACAGCAGGTAATAGAGAGAGGGAAATGGTATAAGGAGACAAATTATGTTGTGCCTTTAGCAAATGAATCAGATTTTACTTGCCAAAATTATTTATTTATTATTTTATTTATTATTGGGACTTGTATGCTGCCCCATCTCTGAAGACTTGGGGCGGCTCACAACTAAGAAACAACAGCAATAAATAATTAAAGAGATTAAACCCAATTACAAGCCCAAACAAATTTAAAATACATTAAAAATATAAAACCACCCCCACAGGAAAGAAAAGGTCACAGCCCGGATTGGTCAAACAACCAGGTCTTCAAATCATGGCGGAAGGTGTGGAGGTCAGGGGCCAGGCAGAGCCCCAGGGGAGCTGGTTCCAGAGGTCAGGGGCTGCGACAGAGTAGGCTCGTCGTCGGGGGACTGCCAGCCAGCATTGGCCCGACGGGACCCCAAGGAGTCCTTGCCTGTGTGCTCGCACAGGGTGGTTGGCATTCAATGTCGGCAGGAGTCGCTCCCTTAAATATTGAGGACACATGTCGTGAAGGACTTTGTACGTTAAAACTAAAACTAAAACCTTGAATCTCACCTGGAGCGCAACCGGCAACCAATGCAGACAGCGCAGGAGGGGGGTAACATGGGAGAATCGGGAAACTCCCATCACCACCTGCGCCGCCGCATTCTGCACCAGCTGTAGTCTCCAGATGGTATGCAAGGGCAGTCCTAAGTAGAGAGCGTTGCAGTAGTCGAGTCTAGAGGTAACAAGGGCATGAGTGACTGTGCGCAGGGCATCCCGGTCCAGGAATGGGCGTAGTTGGCAAACAAGATGGAGTTGGGCAAAGGCCCCCTGGCACGGCTCCCACCTGCTCCTCCAACCAGAGCCGAACATCCAGGAGGACCCCAAATTCCATGCCCTATCCACAGGGGCAACACCGCTCCCCGATGGCCAAAGATGGATATTCCTGAGTGGGCCGAGATGCCGGCACGCACAGCCACTCAGTCTTGGCCGGGTTGAGTCGAAGCATGTTCCTGCTCATCCAGATCCATACCGCATCTAAGCACTGGGTCATCAGGGAGAGGGCATCACTGATTTGGTTCAGGATGGAGATGTACAGCTGGGTGTCATCTGCATACTGGTGGTAACTCACCCGAAACCACGGATGATCTCACCCAGCGGCTTCATATAGATGTTAAATAGCAGGGGAGAGAACCGACCCCTGAGGGACCCCACACGAGAGCACCCTCGGGTCGACCTCTGCCCCCGCCAATACCGATTGCGATCACCCGAGAGGTAGGAGGTGAACCACCAGAGCACGGTGCCCCGACGCCTCGAGGCGTCGCAAAAGGATACCATGGTTGATGGTATCAAAAGCCGCTGAGAGGTCTAATAGGACCAGGACAGAGGAAAAACCTCTGTCCCGGCCCTCCAGAGATCATCCATCAGCGACCAATGCCATCTCCGTGCTGAAACCAGGTCAGAAGCCCGATTGATATGGATTAATTAAATGAAAAGTTAGGTTAGAAGCTATGTCCAAAGGTATATCCAAAACTATGTTGCCAAATTCCACAAAGTAAAGATGGATAATGAATAAGGCCTAATTTTATATTTCAGGCATATCTCATCTTCCAATTAATTTGCAAATGATCATTCATAAGGACTCATAACTATACCCATGATGGGCCATTTTGTTTTTAATAAGTATAGCTAATATTCTGATAAAAGCATATAGGAGATATAGCAAATATATGGGATAAATGCTTTCTTCAATATTATTATGTTTCAGAAACTTGGAAGCCCTTGGGAATGAGGAGTCTTTTGAAACTGGAAAAGCTGAAATCAGCAATATGACTATTATTTTAAGCTTCCTCTCATTTTGTTACTTAACGTATTCAGTTTATTTACTCAGGTTTTTAGGTCACTTCAATCATGAATCGACATTACATTCCCAATGGACTAAAAAGAGTTTAAACAACAAAGAAATAGAACATAACAACTGTTGTCTCATTTCACACATGTTAAGGAGCAACAGTTATGTACTGAAAAACCTTATTCTGAGACAGTTCCACTTACATAACTCTCCAAGGATTTTTTGGAACAGCTAGTCTTAATGACTGTATTGCACACAACAAGGATATGCAATTTATTCACAGAACAGATATTGGAAGTTAGCAACAGCAAATGTCTATCCCCATTGCTGCCATTGATGACTCTTCTCATTGTCACATTCTTCCAGATGTTATTGAACAGGCAGGGTCCACAGTAAAAGACAGTCCCAAGAATATCTGGTCCTAATCCCTGCTGGAATTTAAAAGTGACAACCAGCCCTTTTGATTTGCATCTGCTTTTCAGAGGAGCTCTCACAGCTGTGGTGTCTCTTGGATAGTGAAAAGTAATTTTCAGACTAGAAGGACTAATGCTTGAAAGGTTATGATTGATCTTACTGCTTTCTAAATAATTTTTTTTGCTTTCCTGAATGGCTGACCCTATCTCTCTTTGCGTAGTAAGTAGGGCACAAATACAAGGAATGACATGGTCAATGAGCACAAGTATTTATTATTTGTCACTGTTCTTTTCTTTTTCCCTCACTTCCATTTTTAATGGCATGAGCAGTGAATACTGTGCATAACTGATCATTATTTTTACTTGGTTTTGTATTTATTTTATTTTCAGCACGAGGTGTTCACTGTCAGTCCAATTTTTGCTCTATTAATTGATATATGGAAGTTAAGATTTGTTTTTAAAACAAACTTTAAAAACAAACAAAAACCACAATTCTGCAGTGTTCAGATGAACAGTTTTTTTATGGTAACTGATTTCCAATTTTCAAGGAACATGAAGTTATTGAAGTGAGCAAATAAGGCCATTATAAAATGTTCAATATAATGTAGCATTTGTTATATACTATTTTCCAAGGCATTTGTTTATGGATGAGTTCTTCAATACCCTGAAAAGAATTGAAACATTTATGAAATAATTTAGACAAGGACAGATGGAGTGGTCTTGTCACAGAGGCTATAGAGAGCTGGAAAAATTAGAAAGTTTAATCCAGATGAAGTCATTGACTGATTTATACAATTAACAAACTGATGCAGAAAGATTTTGCTTCCATCTGTTATCATGAAAAAGTGCTTATTACTTTCATTTGGAAAGATGTAGATTCTTTCCAAAGACATTTATTTATTTATTTGTTGTTTGTTTGTTTGTTTATTTTATTGACTTATAGGCCACCTCTCTCCCAAGGGACTCAGGGTGGCTTACAATAAAAACAAGA
The DNA here is from genome assembly GCA_009733165.1 of Naja naja. Taxonomy (NCBI): domain Eukaryota; kingdom Metazoa; phylum Chordata; class Lepidosauria; order Squamata; family Elapidae; genus Naja; species Naja naja. The sequence continues at coordinate 20,255,719 of CM019152.1, read as the reverse complement.
ATACAAATATTAAAATAGAATTAAACTAAATTAAGCCCAATAAAATTTAAAACCCAATTAAAACTAAAAATTGATTTAAAAAACCCCACTCCCACCCCATTCAGCCCAGTCTGGCCTGTTGAAACAACCAAGTCTTTAGGTTGCGGCGAAAGGAACAGAGGTCAGGGCCAACCAGAGCTCCAAGGGGAGCTGATTCCACAGGGTGAGTGCCCCCACAGAGAAGGCCCTACCCCTGGGCGCCGCCAACCGACAGTGTCTGGTCGACGGCACCTCCAGGAGGCCCTGCCTGTGGGAGCATACAGGGTGATTGGAGGTCAACGCTGGCAGGAGACACTCCCACAAGTACCCCAGACCCAAGCCATGAAGGACTTTATATGTGATGACTAATACCTTGAATCTCACCCAGAGGACGACCGGAAGCCAATGCAGGTCGTGCAGGAGGGGTGTAACATGGGAGTATCGGGACACTCCCATCACTACCCACGCATCCACATTCTGCACCAGCTGAAGCCTCCGGATGGTCCGCAAGGGCAGTCCCATGTAAAGAGCATTACAGTAGTCGATTTGGGAAGTCACGAGTGAATGAGTAACCGTCCGTGGGAATCTTGGTCCAAATAGGGACACAATTGGTGCACCAGACGAATCTGGGCAAATGCCCCTGGTCACAGCTCCCACCTGCTCCTCCAAATTGAGCTGTGAATCCAGGAGGACACCCAAATTGCAAACCCTATCCATGGGGGCAACACACTCCCCCATGGCCAATGATGGAACGTCTTGGATCATTTTATTTTATTTATTTATTTTATTTGACTTGTATGCTGCCCCTCTCTGAAAGGACTCAGGGCAGCTCACAGATAAAACATAGAACAATAAATAATTTAAAAAGAGATTAAACCTAAACAAGCCAAACCAAACAGTTAAAACCCAATTAAAAATCCCACCCCCCTCAGGAGGTCAGATTATCCAAGATGCTGGTATGCACGGCCACTCAGTCTTGGCCGGGTTGAGTCAGAGCCTGTTCTTCCCCATCCAGATCCGCACCGCATCCAGGCAACGAGACATCACAGAGAGAGCATCACCGATTTGGTTCGGAGTGGAGATGAACAACTGGGTATCATCAGCATATTGATGATACCTCACTGCGAATCCATGGATGATCTCGCCCAGCGGCTTCATATAGATGTTGAACAGGAGAGGCAAAGGCCCAACCCTGAGGCACCCACAAACCAGGGGCCTCGAACTCAACCTCTGCCCCCCTGCCAACACCAATTGTGAACGATCTGAGAAGTAGCATGAAAACCACCATAAAATGGTGCCTCCCACCCCCAACCCCCTGAGGTGTCGCAGTAAGATACCATGGTCGATGGTATCAAAAGAGCTGAGAGATCTAATAGGACTAGGACAGAGGAAAATTCCCTGTCCCAAGCCCTCCAGAGATCATCCATCAGTGCGACCAATGCTGTCTCTGTACTGTACCTGGCCCGGAAGCCTGATTGGTATGGATCTAGGTAGTCAGCTTCCTCCAGGAACTCCAGGAGCTGATGGGTCACCACGCTCTCAACAATCTTTGCCACAAAGCGAAGGTTGGAGACCGGACAAAAATTGTTCAAGATGGCTGGGTCCAGAGCAGACTTCTTAAGGAGGGGCATCACCACTGCCTCCTTCAAGGCGGTGGGAAAGGAACCCTTCCTCAATGAAGCATTGATAACTGCCTGGAGCCAGCGTGTAACCTCCCTGGAGGCATATACCAACCAGGAGGAACATGGGTCCAATAAACACGTGGTGGAATTCAGCCCCTGCATAGTCCTGTCCACTTCGATTAGGGACACAGGCTCAAACTCATCCCAGATGATGTCGGCCAGACATTTGTTATTTCCAATATATAATATGGGTTTAAAGTATTCTCTATTTCAATCAAAAGAATTATCAGAATGAATCTCAGACAATGTTGGACAACATTTCTTTACTCATCAAGATAGTCTATAACTAAATTAGTTTTGCCCTGATTCCAGAGCAAAATTGGTTTCTGAAATCCAAGCTATTTTAATTTTCTTTTGTGATCTTTCTCCAATATTCTCCTTTCAGATAATTTCAGAAGCTCTGCCACCTTCATTTTTCAATTTTATGTGTCATTACTGCATTGTTGTATGCCCAGGGCCAAGCAATGATTTTATCATAGTGACCTATGACCACCCACATTACATTCTAAGCAAACAAACATTATAATGATACAATTACTATAGAAATCAAAATAAACATATTCATATTTATCATAGGAAAGTGGTTGCAAAGCTTCATTTTAGGTGTCAGAAAAGTGAAGGATCATTTTGATGAAGAAGCATGGGAACTGTCAAGATTATGTGATTTACTACAGGGCACAAGCTGATAATGATCTTCCAGGTTCCAAGATAGCTCCATCATGTACCAGGTATATTTAGGAAGATAGTTCTGTGGACTTTTTTTAAAAATCTTCTCTGAAGAAAGAATTATAAATCATCAAAACATGCATGAAATATGCATCTGACTATATTGTCAGAGATGTAGGCCAACTTGTGTTCCATGTTGTTGTGGAAGGGTAGGATGGCTCCTGTATAGTCAAGGCCCAGAAGAATTATGATTGGGACTACCCATTCTATTTAAAAAAGAAAGATTGTGAGAAAAACTTACCATACAAAGAAGAGGCAAGCAAAAGGAAGCCCTGTGACAAGCAAGACACATTTTAATACAAATTGGCACTTATCCATGAGCATGTGTTAAATCAGAACTGAATCTGTTTCAACCAAGAGAAAGATCTGCATATTTTTTTCTTATTGGATTTACAAAAGAGGCATGTTAAACCCTTGAAGAACTCTATGTAAGGTGATAAAGAACAAATGAAAAGAAATCAAATTGTACAACAATATTTTTTTAAAATTCATATTTATATCCCGCCCTTCTCCGGAGACTCAGGGCAGCTTACAATTTTTGGGATACAACCCAATGCTCTCAGCAATAGCCTTCCTTCCATTGTATATGCCTGCTTATTACTAAGCAGCATTTTTACAAAGTCAGCTTATTGCCCCCAACAATCTTGGGTCCTCAGTTTACCTATCCTGAGAGGATGGAAGGCTGAGTCAACCTTGAGCCTGGTGGGATTCGAGCCTGCAATAATTACATTTGAATATTTGAACAAACTAAAGATTAAGATCATTAGAAGTAGAAGGAACGTATATACAGTTGGTTACTCTTTATAGCTTTGGCTCTTATCTCAGCAATTGTTTGTAATGCAACCACACAATATGTGTATTATGTCACATGTGTATTACTGTGTATTGTTGACCTTTCAATAAATTCAAATAAATAGTTAATCAAGAATTTTAACTGGAGTTTTGATTTGAATAATTTGTATGAGTTGTGAATTTATTGGTGACACAATACATTTTATTTATGACATAGGATTATTGTTTAGTTGCTGTATTTAAATTGCTTGTTTGAAGTTCTAAAATAAAAAAAATTCTGACATGAATGACATTTTCTCTTTTGTAACTTTATATTGTTCCAGTAGTATTACTAAGAAATTTTCTCTGGAAAAAAATAATACAGTAGTTCAACATTGTTGAAGTAGTACATAACTGCAGAATGTACAAACCTTAGCTATTCTTTATAATGTGTTCAGCTGCTTATTTTTACAATGTAGTTTAAATGTACCAGTAAAATATTTTGTTGTAGTAAGACAGTAGTTATGGACATGAATATTTTTATGAAAGATTAAAAATATGCTGGACAGTAGCATAGAAGACAATTTTTAAGATTTTTTTCACATCATTGTGGCACTTGACAGAAGGATATATATATTAAAATGGGAATGTGCCAAATTTAACATGCTTTTATATAGTATATTAAATAAATAGCTGGAATATCAATAACAAAATTTTGAAAAACTTTCAAGGAAAAGGGTTTTAACATTTTCTTGGAAAATCTTTTGTATAAACTTCTTTATGGAATTTATTTCTCAATAAACTGAATGTATCCAGAAGTCAATATAATCTTAATGGAGATTCTGTAAAAAAAAACACTTGCTTAGGAATAGCCCTGAAATTAATAGATATGCTAATATGATTTTTTTTTTAAAAAACTATTTTTAGTTCATAAATCCTATCTGTAAATGTAAGGAAGTCTGAGTTTAAATTTTTGAGATATACATAAACTGGAAGCATGCAAATGAGTCTAGACAGCAGATGGACACTTTCTAATTAGATCATCCACGAGTGTCTAAGGTCCAAATGGCAAATTCAACAGCTGTAGTGTTGAACTGCAGTAATGGAACCAAGAGACATTAACAATAGCATTACCTTTGCAAATGATAAGAAAACTTGAGTAACATAAAAATAAGCATCCAGAAAACCAGAAATATTTTAAAAGCTTCTTTTACAGGGTCATATTATTAACTAAATCAACTTTATTTCTATATCTTTTTGCAAGAATTCTGTTTTAACCTTAACAGGAGATATTAGAACAAAACCTCAATTTTGCATGCAAAACATATACTATACTTGAAGTACGTAACGCCTGCCAGCACAGAAAAAATTCAATTCAGTTAAGTTGCAATTTGTTAATTGTATATATGTAAATCTATCTGTATTCTGTTAACATAATGCTTTTAAGGCAATCAGTATCATCAGCTAGAACATAGGAATAATTTATTGTTGATGGCACACATTGACAATCCCATGCTTTTAGGTCATATAAAGTAAACTAGACCAGTCTTTTTTATGTCTTGACTGCTTAGTACTTAGAAAATAACATAATAACAGAGCTGGAAGGCACCTTGGAGGTCTCCTTCAAGGTGCCTTCAACCCTCTTCAAAAGCAGGAAACTCTATACCATTTCAGACAAATGATTGTCCATTTCTTCTTAAAAACTTCCATTGTTAGAGCACCCACAATTTCTGGATGATTAATTGTTTTAACTGACTGCTTATTCCTTCCAACTGAAAAGATTCAGTTGAGTAGCAAGAAATAGATAGCTTCCTTCCATTTGGGGATGATGAAGCAGAAATCTGGAGCAGAGTGTTAGGGTCTTTTAGGTGGAGAACTGACCAGCAATTGTTGAAAATAGAAAAACAGATGCTGGACACACTGAAGGAGAAGTGTATCTTATGAAATGGATTCCCTTCTCTGCTTCAGGCATTTCAGACTCTTTAAGCTTCATTAATTCAAACTAGAAACTCAAATTATAATGCCAGATTAAGGAAATTGTGGTTTTAGCAGCCCACTTTTTGACATTTATTTTACTTTTTCTCCATTAGAAATGTTAGGCTGGCCATTTAATTTGAAAGTGATTTGGAGTTTCCTTTGCGGTATCTAGCTTCCTTTCACCTTCCTGGAATTCTACTGTGAGGAGTAAAACTCCAACTCAAAGTTGTTGGAATACAAAACAATTCTATTGACGCATTTGCAAAGGCTGATGGATCTCAATACACACAGGCAAGGTACCACACCCAAGTAACATAAAAGCATACTTTTATAATCATCCTACTCCTGTCAGTTTACACCACATCATTCCTTTCCAGGGCCAGTCTGGTCACATGCTTTCTGACCACCTATAATCTACTAATACACCTAAATGTTTAAAGTTAGTTGAGCCCTTATTGTCACCCAAACTTGCTGAGCACTCAGCCCACTTGTCATTTCTCACCTCTTTGATATTCCCTTATCAGTTCTCTTGTTTCACAAGAATTATAACATAGCCATAGAAAAGAGCATTTTAAATGTAAAAGAAACATTTGAAAAGGAAAAACATCAAAATGGATTTAGGTAAAATATATTCTCAGCCTGTCCCAAGATTGGCTTGATTATTTTCTTTGTTCATGGAGGCTTGAGAACAGCTACAATATATGCTACAATATATTAAATGCTCTCCTGCCACTCCTGGTCTCTGAGAGATACCTTTTCTTGAAAGTTAAGCCTTATGGGAAATTATCAGCAATACAATTGAAAAGTAGATTTAAACATGGCTGTACCTTGGATATTGCAGTATTGTGGCTATATGTTAAGATACTAACTCTAGGCAATTTAAGCGAAGAATAAACCTTATATAAACTATACAATATTAAATGGAAAATTACAACTTATTATATTATACCTCATACTACCTTGAGGAAAGGGTCAGTTCTCTGCCCATGCAGTGAGTTGGTTCAAAGCCAGTGGACAACGGAAGAGCATTACTATTTGTTTGTTTGCTTGTATCCCACCTTTAATATTTTTACAAATAATTCAAGGCAGTGAACATGTCCAACACCTTCCTTCTCATATTTTCCCCATAACAACCATCCTCTGGGGTGGGTTGAGCTAAGAAAGTATCTGGCCCAAGGTCATCAGTTGGCTTTTATAGCCCTGAATAGAGAAGTGTAACAGCAGTTTTCTTTGCCTTTGGCCTTCTCTCTGCTGGTTTACGTCTTCCATCAACTTATCCTTCCTTATCAGCATAGTCATTAAGTTCAGCAGGCAGTCGGAGTGAAAATTTTCATTCCTTGGGGATGAGGCTTATTCTCAAGGACACTGCTGTTTCTCCTTTGCCACAAGAAGACAATACAGCCAGAACCTGTTGCAAAAGTTCTCTCGCTCGCTCTCTCCCCTCCCTCCCCTTCCCCCCTCTCTCTGTGTTTGTGTATCATTAAGAGCCTCTGCCTGTTACTGCTCCAGACACAGAATTTATAGTTTGTTCTACTTTATACAGAACAAATGAAGGAGAAAACAAAGGAATCATTTGAGAGCAAACAGAGTCAGGCTTTATGCAGTAATTATGGTCCTAGTTTCACATGACATAGCTTATCTGTGACAACAAATGGACTTAAATAAGTGTTTTTATTAGATAAATCAATAGCCTTTTGATAATTTACTCAGTGTAAACATTTGGTGTTAGCAAATTTATAATTGCATCTTGTGCTTCAAAACATAATAAAGAAAATACAGCATGTTTGATACTCCATCCCTCATTTCAAATATCACATAAAACTGAACACAGAGTGGTGGAGTTGTGTGAAGCATGAAATGACTTTTGCTATGGTAAAAAAACCTATGTTTTGATAATGTTGAAAATATTGTATATTTATACTGTTATGTATGCAGTTTTAAAGTCGTTGGTTTAGTTTGAACTGTTCTTGCAAAATGTAAGAAATGATTGGTTTAAAAGTGCGGGAAAACCCTTCACTCTGATTGGCTGGCAACTGCGACTGCTGGCTATAAGTAGCAGCCGCAGCCCAGCCAAAGTGGGTTCGTTCTGAGCTGCAGTCACTAATAAACAAAGAGCTTGAAGCACTCCGCGCGTCTGTCTCTTCATGCAAACTTAACATATACAATATTGTAATATTTCTGTATGAAAAGATAGAGATAGATAGATAGACAGATAAATAAAAGCAAAGCAAATTTAAAAAGAATTTAAAATATCAGAAAAGAAAAAAAAGAAAAGGCAAAAGAAAAAGGCTAGATTT